>OY365746.1:14552500-15147500 GCA_959347395.1 Mechanitis mazaeus | reverse complement strand
CGATGGTACGTGAACACCGCCAGCCATGAACTCAGAAATCAGAAGTATGCTACCAGTTTTTGGGGAGAAAAAGAAAGGCGGACGGAAAGGGGAAAGAGAAAGAAAGGGATCTTTGGACTTGCTAAAACAATCACTAAATTAAACTTAACCAAAATAGCTTGGGCTATTTCACATTGATATTCTGTGACATTATTCAATATATTTATTACCCTATATAAAAATAAAGTCTATTGTTTGAATAAAGTTGATTAAAACAACACTACACTTTTTTAATATTAATACATAAAAGATAACAACATTCTCATAGCAGTCTTATAAATAAAATCATATTTTATGTAATGCATTTGAAGTGAATAATTATATATAATATAACAAAACTGAAGTTTGTTCTTTCTAAACAACTTAAATCTAAAATAGAAGTATTTTTAAGGCTTTAACTCATGTATAATTTTGGTTACGTTTTAATTTTAACCCTGTCCATCACAGACACATCTTGTCTACCCGTGAATACGATTGCTGCAAAGCATTCGAAACGTCGGGTCGAGTGAAAATCTAAGAAAACTTAAATCTAAATTAGTATTTTGGTATGTCATAACTTATTTATTGAGAAAAGCTACGTTTACGTATAGTATTACAAAATATAACAATAAGACCTTACAACTAGTTAATACGTAAAAAAAACGTATTATAAAATGTCGTCATCGTCCCTGAAACAGATTTTATGTTTTTCCTTAAAAATTAGAGAAGGTATAAAATATTCTATACAGTCACTGGAATAAAATATAAGAAAGAAGTAAAACCAAATTTTATCAAACTCCATCCACCAGTTTCTCTGTAAAGAGCAAAGAAACAAATATATAATAATTTTAAAAAGCGTTATCTTAATATACAAGTTTGTAAAGATAAAATAAATCATTTATTATTCGATTTAAACTTTTAATTTATAGGGAATTGGTAATTACATTAAATTAAAAGTAATTAATAATTTATATAATAATGAAAAATATAAAGAAACGACCCTTAAAAATGAAGGTATTTAATTATAATAGGGGGGGGGGGGGGGGGAATAAAACGAATAAAACTTTATCCTCCTATTGGTGTGATGAGACTTAATATAGTCTTATGATTTTCGCTAATGAGCACAGCAGAGGTCAGTAAAAATGTTATATTTAAAGATATAGTAACGTAAACATTTCATCTGAATACTAATAACCTAACATTGAAGTAATAAAATGTATATAATATTCTCTCAGTATGTGTAGCGCCATTATCGCGTATTATCATTTGACTATTGTTTGTGAAAACGTTGTAATGGATCCAAATTAATAATTCTTACGTCTTCTAAGGTAGGTGTGAACAAATATTATTTATAAAATAAATAAAATGTTATAAATATATTTTTTTTATAATCAGAGTCGAATGATTAGCTATGAGGAGTATGATTTTTGTTATATTTTATTGAATTAATTATTTTATTTTCATTTCGTCGTATAATCTTTTCGCATTCTGTTATAACTCTAATGTATAACATTTTTTTTAATTAATAAAGAAAAACGAAAATTATCAACACAAGCTGCGTTTTACTCTTAAATTATTAGATACGTCAATGTGTTCAATATATAAAGATAAATAAATACGACTACAACAATGGACATTGATAACAGCCATATCAATGAGACGGAATATTCCAAACAAACTTACTTAGACGACATGAAAACAAAAGAAAAGAAATCATTAGATCTAGACGATGTTCTTATACACGAGCTCGGCCAATTTGGATGGTTCCAGTTTCGACTCATTCTTCTTCTCGCTGTTCCACTCATGATGTCGGCATTTGTCAATGAATACGTCTTCTCTGCAGCTGCTGTAAGTCATAGGTGACTTAAATTTTATATATACTTTGTTTCCAAATCTTCACACGACCATAATAAGATATATCCATGTAACATCTTAATAACCTTTTAGATGTCGTATACCAGAATGTGGAGAGTCAGATAAATCTCATAAAATTAATCCAAAATGGATTCAAAATGCTGTACCAAGTACTCTCACAGGCCCGTCTAGTTGTAGTAGATTCAAGAGTCAATATGTCGAACTCAATGAAATTGTAGAGGAAAATTTTTGTGAGCCAACCTTATTCAACAGAAGTCATATCATTTCCTGTGAAGCGGGATACATATATGAGTCATTTAACTCTGTCGTATATGATGTAAGTCAAAGTATTACATAACCATTACAAATAAGCATATTCAAAACTCGCACATTAACCACATTTTTTGTACAATATCAATGTTGTTCAGAATACAGTTGTGGATAACATAGTGAGGGTTTAACATACATTCTATAGAAAATAGTTTTATCAAACTCTAATTTTATTAAAGTTTTATGTAATATAACCTCTATACCTCATCGCTGTTATAACAACATAATGAAACGAATTTTTATTAATAAGAATAATATTAATAATAATAAAAATCCATGCATATAATAACCAATAAAAATTTAAAAGTTTCAAAGTGATAAAATAATATAAAAATAAAATAAAATATTTTATGATGTCATATTAAGATACATTGAAAACTTTAAAATCAGTTAAGTTAAATTTAATTTTACATTATAACATTAAGAATTAAGTAAATATTTAAATGTTTTAGAGTACAATTGAATAGATAAAACTAAGTGACGTGAAATGAATTAAATTGTTAGATTTATGTTTTCTAAGATTAACACGAGTACTACACCTTTCAATTAAACTATTTTAAGGATATAACTCGCTTTTATTATTACATATATTTTTTTAATTAAATCGCGGTAAGACGAGAGACGCCATCATCTCGTCTCACCGCGAAAACGCCAGTTACATCCGTAAAATAGTTTAATTGAAATAGTTAAATTAATGTTTTTTATGACCATCAAATAGAAATAAATAAATACATTTTTATCTCTGTTATATAATTTAGGTCTTTTTATTTTTCAGTTTGATCTTGGCTGTCAGGACTGGTTACGAGCTTTAGCAGGAACTTTAAACAGTATAGGAACGTTGCTGGCACTGCCTCTAACTGGATACATATCTGATCGCTTTGGTCGTAAATTAGTTCTAATTTTAAATATTTTTAATTTGGGATTATTTGGATTAATGCGGGCGTTTTCTGTTAATTATACTATGTATTTAATACTACAAATTGTTCAGACCACACTTGGATCTGGTACTGTGAGCGCAGGATATATACTTGGTAATAATTTGTTATGATTTTATCCTTAATGGTAATGAGTATTCCATTTGTTTTAAACTTTAAATAGTAGCCTTGGCAAAAAGTAATACGTGCAATCTTCTGTAATCGTTCCACAAAAACCTTTTATATTTTATTATTACATATAATATTATATTTTATTATTACATATAATTCGGCTGTACAAATAACCTAAAAACTATCGTATCGTATTACCTAAAAACTATACATGAATGGGTTCGAAACTAGTAGGGCAATTTCCGATAGATTTTACGTGAGTACAGTCGGATAGTTATATTTTTTCAAGAAAAGAATACTGCTAGACTAACAACAACGATGTATTTTGCAGCTGCTGAACTTATTGGACCAAAGTATCGTGTTTTAGGACTGGCTACTTTATCCTCAATGTTCGCGACAGGACAAATGATAATGGCCGGAGTTGCTTGGTTGACACCATCATGGCGCACGATGCTCATGATTATTAATATTCCTTGTTTGTTCATTGTTAGTTATTTCTGGCTTCTTTCTGAAAGCATTCGATGGTTACTTTCTAAAAAACAGTATAAAAAGGCTAGGAAAATTCTAGAAACAGTTGCCAGGGTTAATAAGACAGAAATCAGTGAGAACTCTATGGAAGCTCTCATTAATCCTCCGCAATTGCCTACTACGCCTTTACAAGTAAGCTTTGTATTAAAAAATATAATAATTAAGAATTACCAACAAAAAAGTAACCTATTATTTAATTTTTAGAATCGACTGGTTTCTTCAATTTTTCAGTCCAAAATCTTGTTAAAAAGAATATGTACAACTCCAGTTTGGTGGATCACAGCCTGTTTCGTATACTACGGATTATCCATAAATTCAACGAGTCTTTCTGAAACCAAATATTTGAACTACATATTGACATGTGCAATTGAAATACCAGGCTTTTTTACGGCTCCAATTCTTTTGGATAAAATAGGAAGAAGAACTACTCTCTCATATTGTTTTTTCTTTGGCGCTGTCTGCAATTTAGCTTTTATTTTTATACCTTCTAGTAAGTACTACTGGAAATATATTAAATTATAATATTGATCTATAACAACTTGTATTTTTAGATCTTTTTGTACTCCGGCTGATAATCTACCTGGGGGGCAAGTTTAGCATTTCGACATCTATGACGGCACTTTATGTGTACACGTCAGAGCTTTACCCGACTGAATATCGGCATAGTTTACTTGCGTTTTCTTCAATGATTGGTAGAGTTGGATCTATCACAGCACCTTTGACACCTGTCCTCGTAAGTTATTGAAATAATATATTACCATTAATTAAATAAAATGAAGCTGTAGTTCTTTAAAGGTGTAGTGCAGTCTATATACTAATTTCTTTGATAGTTTGTGATAATCTCTAAGGCTTGTAAATTTATTATTTATATAATAATAGTTTTACATTATAGGTTAATTATTGGCATGGCATTCCCTCCTTAATGTTTGCTGCTATGGGAATTCTATCAGGCTTATTAGTCCTCACACAACCGGAGACTATGGGGGCTAAACTACCGGATACATTGGCAGAGGCAGAAGCAGTCGGTCTGCAGTCAAAATTGGATCAGAGTTAATAAAATAATGTCCTCAATTGTAATAATATTAATTCTTTTCGTTAACATTTTGTAAATTTTGAATATGTCAATCGTTCGTTTTTTCTGATGTTATATACAACAGTTTCTCTTTCTAAAGGTTTTTTTATTTTCTTAACATTTCTTATATTTAAATTTTGTTCATTATATTCATTAATTAGCAAAAAATCAAAGTGATCATTTTATAAACTGTTATTTATTTTTCATATTTTTTTATATTTATCAATAATTTTGTTTAATTAACAAATTTGATCAACAAAGTACTTTAAGTACTTAGAAACCTTAAAAAGCTTTTTATATGAGTAAGATAATAAGCCACACTAAGTTTCTTAAATATGAGTGAAACAATCACATGGACAAAAATTTTTTATTTTTATTTAAGAGTTCTGTGAATATTGAACATGTATATTCTTAATAGCTAATGATAAGATTTTACGTCGTTACTTTTTATATGTATTTGCAAATACAGATAATTCGAGATATATTTCTGAAAAATGACTAGTCTGCGAAATATCAAATTTATTTTGCAATTAATTTACTTATCGTAATAATAAGGATTTGACTATCTAAAGTATAAATTGTAGATTTATCATTGATAGATAAACGTTAATATGAAGTCTTATATTTTAAGAAATTAATGATATTCATTATTATGTGATCAGTCTTTTAAAAAACTCACAACGTTAGGTCGCCGAAATTCACAAATATGTCCGAAGATCGAAATAAGAGCGAAGGGGATTATTCCTCGGAAATAAAGAAAGATGTCTTTGAAAACCGAAAAGGCAGTAAAGTTGAGAAAAGATTGGACTTAGACGACGTCTTAACTACTGAGTTGGGTCAGTTCGGATGGTTCCAATTAAGGAATATTCTTCTAGTCGCTATACCTATAGCAATGTCGGCATTTATGAGTGAATTTGTATTTTCTGCTGCTGCTATTCCACATAGGTAAGTTTTATTACATAATGGTAAATTAAAACGTGTCTTGTCTCTTGGTAAAAAATAATAACTAAGAAAAAGACAAACTTTTATACATAATTATACAAATGCTTACACAGATGTCGAATTTCTGAATGTGGAGAAGATGGCAAACTCCATCCGTATGATCCGGATTGGCTTCAAGATGCAATTCCAAAAACCAGCTCTGGATATGCTAGTTGTGAGAGATATGTTTCGGCAAATACTGGAGCTAATGGCTCTTTAGACTATTGTCCATCATACCTCTTCGATCAGCGGGAGACTGTTGACTGTGATGGCTTTGTTTATGCAAGAGACAATTCTGTAGTATATGAGGTAATAAATAAGCACGCATCGCGTATTTTCAGACGTCTTTTAAATTAGGCACCTGCGAAATTCACTATGTTCTAATAAAAACTATTTCACTTCCTCAACAACAAATCTATATTATTACATATTTCAAATGTAAATATTTGTATTTTGTTTTTAATGTTTAGTTTTCAAATGTGTAATGATTTATATTTTTCTTATTGATTTACTTGTTTATTTTCTTATTGGATTACATTTGGGGGAGTATAAAAATAAAATTTCTTTTTTCAGTTTGATCTTGGATGTCAGGATTTCTTAAGAGCTTTATCTGGTACCTTTAATAGCATAGGAACGCTCTTGGTTCTACCAATCACTGGTTATTTTTCGGATCGCTTTGGACGAAGATGGGCCCTCATCGTCAGCGTATTCAATGTGGGTCTTATTGGTCTTATCCGCGCCTTCTCTGTCAATTACACAATGTACATGGTATTGCAACTTCTACAAACAACTCTCGGTGCTGGAACTTTTAGTTCTGCTTATATTTTTGGTAACAGACAATCTGATTTTTATATTTATAAAAATATAATATCTGACATAATTTTTTATTATTATTATTTTCCTACAGCTGCCGAACTTGTTGGGCCAAAATATCGTGTGGTGACGAGTGCCACTTCATCCTCAATGTTTGCTGTAGGTCAGGTTATACTTGGAGGTGTTGCTTGGCTAATTCAACCCTGGAGATATATGATAATGGCAATTCATATCCCTTGTTTGTTAATTGTTTGCTACTATTGGTTTTTGTCGGAAAGTGTTAGATGGCTGCTATCAAAAAAAAAGTATACCGAAGCAAGATCTGTATTGGAAAAAGTGGCAAAAGTTAACAAAACATTTATTACTGAAAAATCTATGGAAGCATTAATGTTTACCCCAGAGGATACAGTTCAAACTTCGCAAGTAAATATTATTATTTTTTCTAAAATCTATCACTTTTTCTTTTAAAAATGGTCAAAATATTGGCTTTTACAAAAAATATACAAAGTTATCTTCCTTTGGAAGGATTTTTTTTATCTAGTGTCCTACTTACGGTTATTACTTCAATAAGATTAACATACTGACACAACCTATAATTTTTGTAAAGGTTAGATTTTTTTAAATATAGTAAAGATGTAAAGATAAACTTGATACTCGACTCACGTGTTTCGATATAAGATTCATCGGCTCATGATTTTAAACTTATTTATCTTTTCAGAGCGACAATACTAGTTTATTTAAAAAAATTATACGTTCACCTATTTTACTAAGAAGAGTATGTACTACTCCGATTTGGTGGATCACTACAACTTTTGTTTACTACGGTCTGTCCATCAACTCAACTAGTCTCAGCGACTCTATGTATTTGAATTACATTTTAACCGTAGCTATTGAAATACCTGGCTACTTCACTGCGGTTCTGATCTTGGATAGACTCGGTAGAAAAATTACTCTATCTAGCGGGTTCTTTTTCAGCGCAGCCTGCAATATCGCTTTTGTCTTTATTCCAAGCCGTAAGTTATTTATCGTTGTTTTTTTATCAACTTTCCATGTAAAAATATATTGTTAATACATAAATATAATGTTTATATTTTTATTACATTTTTTTTATGAAACAAAATAAATAAATATTATTTTTTCTTATATCTGTGACTTCTGTAATTTCTTCAAAATATTTTTTGTATTTCAGATTTATCGGTACTTCGGCTTATAGTATTTCTTTTCGGGAAGTTTGGTATATCAGTCGTGATGACGTCTATATACCTGTTCACCTCAGAACTTTACCCGACTGAGTATCGTCACAGTCTTCTCGCTTTCTCCTCTATGATAGGTCGCGTTGGATCTATCACTGCACCTTTAACGCCGGTTTTGGTGAGAATCTATTTTAAGCTTACTCTTTCGACCGTGATACTTGTACAATATTGCACCTATAAAACTTGTTCTCTAAAAGCTTTTTGTTATGTTGTTTTCATTATGTTATATATAACGGCGCAAGGCTGGCAAAACTTTCGTAAGTCTTCGGGTGTTGCAAGAGTTTGTGGGTTGTTGTGATCACATTCCATCTGTGATATTTATTATTAAAACATTTATTAAAACAATATTGATCTCCACGACACGCTAACCTGACGTGTCACACGTCCTCGTGTGTATTTTTATTCTAACAATTTCAATGGGTTGAAATACGACAAATAAACGTTACAAGAAACGCGTCGGAAAAACAGATTAAATGTTTTCAGCTATTGCTTGAGCGGTGGTTATGTTAGGTAATTCAGTTTTACATTGTTCCAGAGTTTTAGGTGCGATGTTATTAATGATGTCATTAATGCGTCTAACCGTCATTAAAAGCATACTTAACGTGGCATGGAGAAGCGTATGTCATCTGTTTGATATTTTTTTTACATGAGAGATCGGATTATCCCGAAAACGTAACTGCTGCGACCGTGAATGCGATTCCAAAAATAAATGTAAACAATTTCGTGAACAGAATGGCACAATATAAACTCGTATTAATTTTATGGATAGTTATCATAACCAATTTCTTAATCTATCACAATGACTATTACTATTGTACTTTCCGCATACTATGAAAATTTAAACCACTTTAAAAAAAAAACACAAGTAAACTAATAAAAATGATGTTTGATCTATCCCAATAAATACAATCTTGGAAGGCAAATAGTTTAGTCAAAGGGCTTGGGATTTAGGCGGTAGAGCCTAACCGTAGTCATCGAACTGAAACTCGTATTAGGCTTGCTCGGCCAATCAAGGAAAACCCTTTCACAGAAGATCGGCGTACAGTAACCAAATTGATTTGGTTATGTTTCGTCCGGTGAGTGAGGGCTTCCGGAAGCCTAAACCCTCTTCCCACTCCTCCCCCCGGCCAAACATGAATGCGATTGCTGCAATAAATATACCCCAGGGGGTACCGGCTTTCATGAAGCCGGAGAATCCTTCCCCGAGCAAAAATAAGGGAAACGTCTCTCAGATTTTGCTCGGGGTGGGGGGTGGTAGTTATGACATTTTGTATTTTCAGAGAGCAAACGACGAGGAAACACAGCGGTACCCCGCTCCACTTTAAATGTGGATTTTTGCAACATACGGGGACTTCACTTCAAACTAAACGTCCTCCACCTTGAGACGGCACACTCGGCCTTGTTGTTTTCGACGGAGACGCAGATATCTCAACTTAGCACACAGGGTATCTCTCATACCCCGGGTATAAACTTGAACATCATTTTATACCACACGCCGGGGTATCTGTGTTCGTGAGGGAGGATATCTGCAACCGTCGCCTCCTGATTTTTGAAGGTCGAAATCTATCTTTACTCTGCCTGCACGTGGTCATGGACGATCATGTCAGAGTCTACGCGTGCCTCTACAGGTCTCATAGTGGTAATGCAAAAACGGAACAACTTTTGGGCCATGTCCAGGCAAAGATTGACGACCTGCTTTCACATACTCCCTCAGCTGAAGTCATAGTCCTCGAGGACTTCAATGCACACAATGTCGAGTGGCTAGGGTCGCGTTCCACTAACTGTGTTTAATTTTGCTCTGGAATGGTTTGTCCGAGTTGGTTCGGACGCACCTTCGTCTATCCGACGTGGACAGCCACATGCCCTCTTTATTGGATCTTCTGCTACACTTCCCGGAAAGTACCAGGTTATAGTTGAGGCCTCCTTAGGATCCTCCGATCATTGCCTGGTACGGAGTGTAGTGCCCATTCAACGTCCGGCTCGCACAAAACTCTCAACCCGAGGTCAGCCGACAAGTCAGCGGATTGGGATGGAATGGGATGGGAATCGCTAAAGCAAAGTTCAAGCATGTCATCAAAATTAGGGGTTAGTTGGAAGAGTACCCACCCGGCAAACGCAAGTTCTGGGCGCTTTCTAAAGCCACTCTGGGTAACTTCTTCCAGCCATTCCTATTCCCAAAGGTGTTACGAACGTGTGCCCTTGTGCTAACGTGACTCCAGCTCTAACGCCTTTATTTCGGCACTTCTGTCTCAAAGGCAAAGTCCCGGTTTCGTTAAAGTGTGTCTTTATCCATCTGATCCCTAAAAAAGATGATAGCTCGGATCCGGCGAACTACAGACCTATCGCCATCACTTCTCTTCTCTCCAAAATAATGGAGAATATCATTAACCGACAGCTCCAAGCGAACCTCGATTATCACCAATTGATATTGATCAATTAGTGATCATCTGGTGATCTTCTGTTATATCTTACACACCGTTCGGCCGCGGTTCTTGAAAGCAAGGGAGAGGGTCTGGATATGGCAAAAGCCTACGAACGTGTATGGCATAAGAGTCTTCTTGCGAAGCTTCCTTCCTATGGGTTTCCCGAGAGTTTATGCACGTGGATCACCTGCTTCGTCACTGGGCGGAACATACAGGTCGTTCTCGACGGTTTTTGCTCAGACCCCAAGCCTGTGAACGTTGGTGTACGCCAAGGCTGCGTGATATCCCCAACCCTGTTTATCCTGCACATATATGTTGGATATTTTCAACATACATTGTTATGCGAATGACAGCACTGGGAATGCGGTATATTCTGGCTGGGCAGGTCGTTTTCGAGAAAACGTCAACAAGTGTCGAAAGAAACTTGTGTCTTCCATAGAGAAATCCTTAGGGATGGTTTCAGAATGGGGTGAACTGAACCTCATGCAGTTTAATACCCAAAAGACACGGGTTTGCGGGTTTACCACTAAAAGAACCCCATTTGTCGTATCGCCGCTCTTCGGGAGCACACCGCTTGACGCCTCTGCAAGTATCAGAATATTAGGATTCGATAATTCGAGCGACTATCAGTTTCGTTGTCATTTGGAGAGCAAGGCCAAGTTGGCCTTGATATGGGTACCTCCAAAAAGCGATATACTCCTTCTCCAAGGCCGGCAACACTTTTGTGAGTTTTGGATGCTACAAGAGTTCGTAGGTAGCGGTAATCACATTTTATCTGTGACCCACTCGTTTACCCTCCGTTTACATAAGATAAAAAAATAAAATTATCCTACTTCCGATGACGGGATGAGTGATGGCGAAGTGATGAGGCACTCGTCATTTACAATCCGTGATACAGGGCCTAAATGTCAGTGTGGCAAGCAAAAATATCTACAATGTTACAGTGTACTCATAACACACACTCACCAACCACGACAAAAAAAAACATACATTATAAAACATTTTTTTCCAAGTGCCGCCATTAAACATCCACGAGATATAAATATTAACTCTTACAAGTGACCCTTTATACCTTGCAAACTCTTAATAAAGAAAATGAAAAGTGTGTATATAAGAATATTGTATTAATTTAATTAAAATAAATAAATGACGTTACATTTCAGATGAACTACTGGCATGGTATACCTTCCATGATGTTTGGCGCGATGGGAATTCTCTCTGGGTTTCTTGTGTTGACTCAGCCAGAGACGCTAGGCGTCAAGATGCCGGACACCCTCGAAGAGGCAGAGGCTTTGGGCAGAAAGACTGAAACATAAGAGACACCCTATTTTATATCTTCTATTTATTTGATCTGTAATGTCCTTGTCGATGACACAATATTAAATAAGTTATGTATAATAAAACTTTAGGAAGTAGCATTTTTTGTTTTATGTATAAATTTTTTAAAATATAAACATAATGTTTTATGTAGGATATTCTATTAAGTCTATAAAAACGATAATAATTAATTTTTAAATATTATTTGTTATCGTTAATAATAATAAATGGTTTTATACCAACCAGATCTTCATTTAACCTTAAATGTTAATTAACATACCTAAACATTACACCAAAAAATGTTAGAATATTATAGAAACCCCAAACTACACATCAAAACTATTCAAGCAATAATTACCAAATCTAGCCTTCCAGATTGACTTTATATTATTATGCAAATTATCTCAATTTAACCCGTTAATTTGGGTTCAATTAAATTTTAATAAAGGCAACAGTGATGATTTTCTAAATTTATTAATAATAAAATAATTAATTGTAAATATAAGAATATTACTAATCTGCGTTTCCACCATTGACAACCGAATCTAAGTTGACCAAAATCACTTTGTGGATTGCCGCCCATGTGTGTTCTAAGAAGTTAAAATGATGTGGAGTATGCACGGTATCGATACTCGGAAGGGCTCTTCTATGAAACCTATCCAATGCCTGCTCAACTGCAGGCCACGGCAGACCGGTAACACGAGTTTCGGAAAGAATGAGTGTTACGACTCCAGCGGTATATGGATGTGAATTGTCTCCTATCATATTTAAGATTGAAATAGTTTCTGGTGGCTAGTGTACGTGATCTCCGGCAGCGATCGTAAGTAAAAAGATAAAAAAATTGTCAAATGAGTCCATCCTTAACTTTAACACTTGTACGTTGCTGTTTTTCTCTCTACACGAATAACTTTAGCTCACGATATAAACTAGGAAATAAATTTTACTGTCACTGATACTCGTCAATGAATCGTTTCCCAATCTGTATTTATAATACATAACAGGAAACAACCTGATTACATTAGCAACAGTTAGTAGGTCGAAAAAAAAAAACAAAAACAACAAAAAGTACTTTAATTATTTTATTTAAAATTATTACAACTATAAACTTATTATATAACTAATATAATGACCTACTCGCTGTAAATTCAAATAATTAATGATTATAGATATAATTAAATAATAATAATAATAAAGTGCAATTTGGCAATTTGGCATAAAAATGACACAATATACACCAGGTGTTCGTAATTCACATGAAATAATTATATTCACACATAATATATTTCCATCGAAGGAATTTGCTTATCAGCGATTCTAATAAACAGAACAGTACGTAACTCTTCCACACTCAGATCAGCAACTATTTTATCATGTTGAGATAAAATGCGTTTGGCATGTTCTTGCTGTAAATTTAATGCTGTAATAAGTGCACATGCACTTAACATAAAGAATTACCTTGCTTCTTCCACTACCTACATTATATTTGTAGGATTCTTCCAAGATTTGATGACCAGGCTATTGCGCTCAGTAAGGTTTTGTACAAATACGTCGACTCAGTTCTTTTTCACAAAGGCATTAGTACTTAAACCTCGGACATTATTTCTGTCTCCAAGTACAAGAACAATTTTCGTTAATTGTTATGAAAGGGTAAAGGGCCTTTTTTATTTTATTTGGGACAATTATAAATAGGGAAGGTTTATAGAGATCATAAATATCTGCAGGGATTAATGGAAATCTAAAAATGATTACTATTTGCTTTTTTATATGTCGGTTCCATAATATCGTAGTATTTGCACAATTCTGAATTTATAATTTAATCTTTATTATATAATAAAGATTTATTATATAATAAAGATTAAATTATAGATTCAGAATTGTTCAGGAAAATATATATTTTCCTTAATTTACATTTAAGGAGGGAGGGAGAGAAGAAGGGAAGGAGGGAAGGAACTCTTATAGGATTCCTTTAAATAGATGTGGGCTACGTGCCTCTCATGTCCGGAATTTAAACTCTGTCTTTAAATTCTGTAGCAAGTCAAATGACTGGTGTGTGGATTATTCATTATATCATTATACTAATAAGTATGGAATGCTAAATTCATCAAAGCCAGCACTGATACGGTAACTCAATTGGCAAAGCGACGGGACGGTTTTTCAGAGGTCACGGCATCGAATCCTGCTCGTTCAACTTTTTCGTTCTTGTTTCAACTTTATCGTTCTATTTTTCGTTTAAAAAATATTCAGTATTTTTAATATATATAAATTTAATGAGTTATTAGCGTTAATTTATTAATTGTTATTTAACTTTATTTTAAAGTCTGATAATATATATGG
Source organism: Mechanitis mazaeus (assembly GCA_959347395.1). Taxonomy (NCBI): domain Eukaryota; kingdom Metazoa; phylum Arthropoda; class Insecta; order Lepidoptera; family Nymphalidae; genus Mechanitis; species Mechanitis mazaeus. The sequence continues at coordinate 15,133,531 of OY365746.1, read as the reverse complement.
AAATAAAAATTTTTACTTGTCAATTCAATCAACACAATGTAACAAGCTTAATTGTAGATAGAACCTGAACATAAACAGAACCTTTTTCTATATAACTAGAAACTTCTACATAATTCTTTACAATCTATTATTAAATGATATTCGTATTTTTGATATCAATATCATTTGGATTAACAATATTTTGTCCGCAACTCACCTAAACTTGTTAGATCATACGAGCTACGTCAAAAATTCTTTGAGTTTTATCTCCACCATCGGTCTTTACAAATGTTAGATACATTTGATATTTGACTGTCTGACTTTAAGACGATTTTATATCTGGAATATTTGAGCAAAAAATTTAGTTTAGAATTAAAATTGATTTTATATTAAAATATTATTCCTACTTGTACAATTAGCAATTGTATTGTACAAATATAACTTTCCGTGTTTTGGAAGAGATAATGCCAATAGTTACGGCGTTATTACAATTTATATTTTCATGTTACCGCCTAATCTTTAAAAAGGAATAAATCATTTATTATTATTATTTATTTATTTATTTATTGCTTTATCCACAAAGTATAATGGCGTAATATTGTCTTACAACAATTTATTACTGCTTATTGCCTAATAACATTCTTATTGTGATAAGATTAAAATATATTGAAAATTAAGCTTTTTATAGTCCTCTCCCCACTTTTCCAGGACCCTAATCATAAAATTAAGTAATGATAATCACTAAAGATTTATAAAAATCCAATTTTTTTTATTATTATAATTAATTTTTTCTATTTTAACCAGAAGTTAAGTAGGTTTTTAGTTAAGGTTGAGAGTTCCGTATCCAATATTAAACATGTAGTAATTATTTTCTTAATATTTATTGATTTTGAATCGTATTTTGTTTGTTATATTTACAGATACAGATAACACCGACTGGATCTATTATTAAAGTAACCACAATCGTCATGTTATATTCAAGCTGTTTGACTTATAAATAAAAAAAATATTATATTTATAAGTCAAACAGTTATAACTATATAGTATCAAAATTAATTTCCAATGAAAATACTTACAGGGGTAATAAAGATTTGATTATCTCAAGGATAAGTGAATTGTAGATATATCGTTGATAGATAAACGTAAATGTGACGTTTTATATTTTAAGAAATCGACGATATTCATCATTGTTTAAGATATCATTCTTTTAAGAAGGTCAGTAAGTAAGAGACGCAGTTTATAAAAATGTCTGAAGATCGAAGTAACATCAAAGTGGATTATTTTCCAGAAATAAAGAAAAATGCATTTGAAAACAGAAAATGCAGTAAAGTTGAGAAAAGATTGGACCTAGACGACGTCTTAACTAATGAGTTGGGTCAGTTCGGGTGGTTCCAATTAAGGAATATTCTTCTAGTCGCTATACCTATAGCAATGTCGGCATTTATGAGTGAATATGTGTTTTCTGCTGCTGCTATTCCACATAGGTAACTGATGCTTACATAAGATTAACTCAGGAAAAAGTATTTTTTCTTTAAAAAAAATTAATTAGCACGAAAACACTGACTTCTATATATATATATATATATAATTATATATATTTGTCATTCAGATGCCGAATTCCTGAGTGTGGTGAAGATGGTAAACTCTATCCATATATGCCTGATTGGCTCCAGGATGCAATTCCAAAAACCAGCTCTGGATATTCCAGTTGTGAAAGATACGTTTCCGCAAGATCTGAAACTAATGGTTCTCTAGACATTTGTCCATCTTACCTCTTCGATCAGAAAGAGACTGTTGTCTGCGATGGCTTTGTTTATGCAAGAGACAATTCTGTAGTATATGAGGTAAGAAGAAAGACGTCTTTCAATTAAGAACCTGTGATTTCACAGGTATTATGATCCATTCAGAACTATTTGATTCGATCTACTACAAAGTTATGTTATTTCTCATTTAAAATATAGTATTACTATAGTTTGGATTCAAATGTGTAATGATTTGTTAAATATTTTACTAATTTATTCATTTATTATAAATTAATTAATTTGTGATTATTTTTAGATTACAGTTTAGTATTTTTTTTTCTAGTTTGATCTTGGATGCCAGGATTTCCTAAGAGCTTTATCTGGTACCTTAAATAGCGTAGGAACGCTTTTGGTACTACCAATTACTGGCTATTTTTCCGACCGCTTTGGACGAAGATGGGCTCTTATTGTCAGCGTATTCAATTTGGGTCTTATTGGTCTTATCCGTGCTTTCTCTGTCAATTACACAATGTACATGGTATTGCAACTGCTGCAAACAACTCTCGGTGCTGGGACTTTTAGTTCTGCTTATATTTTTGGTAACAGACAATCTGATTTTTATATTTATAAAAATATAATATCTGACATAATTTTTTATTATTATTATTTTCCTACAGCTGCCGAACTTGTTGGGCCAAAATATCGTGTGGTGACGAGTGCCACTTCATCCTCAATGTTTGCTGTAGGTCAGGTTATACTTGGAGGTGTTGCTTGGCTAATTCAACCCTGGAGATATATGATAATGGCTCTTCATATCCCTTGTTTGTTAATTGTCTGCTACTATTGGTTTTTGTCGGAAAGTGTTAGATGGCTGCTATCAAAAAAAAAGTATACCGAAGCAAGATCTGTATTGGAAAAAGTGGCAAAAGTTAACAAAACATTTATTACTGAAAAATCTATGGAAGCATTAATGTTTACCCCAGAGGATACAGTTCAAACTTCGGACGTAAGTATTTTTATTTTTATAAAAATCATGAAATTCATAAAATAGTCGTGTTATATACATTTATCTATCAATATTTCTTATGAAAATGGCCAAGATATTGGCTCTTGCCAAAGTATACACATTTATCTTACCTTCGGAACCAAAATTTTTTTATCTAATAGTAGTGTCTTAGTTATTACTACAATGAGATAAATATACTGACGTCACCTATGTTGTAAAGATATAATGAAATAAATTATTGTCACGCAACTCACGTGTTTATATAATATACTTATTGACTCTTAATGTGTTTTTAAACTTGCTGATCTTTCCAGAGCGACAATACTAGTTTATTTAAAAAAATTGTACGTTCACCTATTTTACTAAGAAGAGTATGTACTACTCCGATTTGGTGGATCACTACAACTTTTGTTTACTACGGTCTGTCCATCAACTCAACTAGTCTTAGCGACTCTATGTATTTGAATTTCATCTTAACAGTTGCTATTGAAATACCTGGCTACTTCACTGCGGTTCTGATCTTGGATAGACTCGGTAGAAAAATTACTCTATCTAGCGGGTTCTTTTTCAGCGCAGCCTGCAATATCGCTTTTGTCTTTATTCCAAGCCGTAAGTTATTTATCGTTGTTTTAGATCAAATTTACATGTAAAAATATATTGTTAATACATAAATATAATGTTTATATTTTTATTCGATTTTTTTATGAAACAAAATAAATATATATTATTTTTTCTTATATCTGTGACTTCTGGCATTTTTTAAAAATATTTTTTGTATTTCAGATTTATCGGTATTTAGGTTAATAGTATATCTTTTGGGGAAGTTTGGTATATCAGTGGTTATGACGTCTGTATACCTGTTCACATCGGAGCTCTACCCGACTGAGTATCGACACAGTCTTCTCGCTTTTTCTTCCATGATAGGGCGAATTGGATCTATAACTGCACCTCTTACACCGGTTTTGGTGAGCATTAGTTTTAAATTTTCAATTTTGATCATGTTGCAATGCATCATGATCCAAAGTGCAAAATTTTAACGATTAAAACGTGTGTATATAAGAATATTGTCTTAATTTAATTAAAATAAATAAATGACGTTACATTTCAGATGAACTACTGGCATGGTATACCTTCCATGATGTTTGGCGCGATGGGAATTCTCTCTGGGTTTCTTGTGTTGACTCAGCCAGAGACGCTAGGCGTCAAGATGCCGGACACACTCGAAGAGGCAGAGGCTTTAGGCAGAAAGACTGAAACATAAGAGACACCCTATTTTATATCTTCTATTTATTTGATCTGTAATGTCCTTGTCGATGACATGATATTAAATAAGTTATGTATAATAAAACTTTACGAAGTAGTATTTGTTTGTTTTATATATAAATTTTTAAAAATATAAACATCATGTTTTGTGTAGGATATTTCTATTAAGTCTATAAAAATGATAATAATTATTTTTTTTAATGTTATTTGTTATCGTTAATGGCGCGATGGGAATTCTCTCTGGATTTCTAGTGTTGAATCAGCCAGAAACGTTAGGTTTCAAGATGCCGGATACCCTCAAGGAGGCAGAGGCTCTTCGCAAAAAGACTGAAACATAAGAAATAACCTGTTTTATATATTCTATTTATTTGATCTGTAATATTCTTGTAATTCTTCTTGAAAAAACGATAATTAATAATTTATGAATACAATAAATATTTTTAAGAGATCTGTATAAAATTCCGGATTAAGGTAGTTATTGTAATCAGCCCATATATTCACGTATTAGCGATTTCTCGAACACTAAATACGCGATTGGCATTATTGTAATACCAATCTACGCATCTTAGTGTAAGCAAAAATAGATCACAATAAAATAAAATATCTCCTAGTTTTTTTTAATTTAAAATATAAAGAGTATTAAATTTATTGTTGTTGTTGTCTAGAACAGCTGTGCTGAGCAATGCTGGAATCCATCATCACCGACAGGAGTATCGTGTCTTTTGGAATAGTAAGTTACAAAAGCACAGATTAAAAAGAATATAGATGGCAAAATATTTACATATGAATAAAACACACCATCAAATTAAATAAATAGCGGTAGAGGACTCATTTGTAAAGAAATGCTTTATAAAACACAGATAATTAAATACCAACAATATCTAGAGCGAGAACGTGATTTTATTTCGAAAACAATAATAACAATTTAAAAACGCAATAGGTAAAGAAAGGAAAGAAAATGGAATAGAAACTATAAAAAATAAAAAAACAAAAATATAAAAAAATACCCATACCGAAATTAAAGCAAAAAAAAAATAAAACATGCAATGCATTCCATTTATAAACATAAATAACCTTAATTGTTTTAACCTTTACACAGACAGTTTTACAAATTAGTAGTAGTCTGAGAAAACATAGATACTGGGAATATAACACAAATTACTATACCTTGTGCGCTGTAGTGTGGTGCGGGTGACACTATCAGTAACGTTTCGTTTAACGACATTTAAAAAATTTCAATAAAACTATTTTTCGGATATAACTCGCGTTTATTATTACATTGTTATATTTAACCCGACGTTTCGGATGCTTTGCAGCAAACGTGTTCGCGGTAAGACGAGATGATGGTGTCATTTTATGTGTCCCATACAAATACACACATTAAAAATTACATAAATAAGACCTATAAAGAAATAATATATAAATATTTGTTATAACTCAAGAGAGTGTACTGTTTTAGTTTGTACTTAAAAGACTTTAAATTTTGATGCTTATAAAATTTTTCGGGGAATAAGTGCCAAAGACTTGAACTCTAAACGAGACTGAGTAAAAATGTTTTTAAAGGAGGGGATATCTAGGGGTTTTAAAAGCGTGAGACCATCACGCGTTTTTAGGAAGTGATCTTTTAAATCGCTCGAGTAACTATACTAGTGCAGAACCATCCAAGATTTTAAAAAGGTTGATGGAAATATGTGTATTTTGACGAAGAGAAATTGGGAGCCATTTTTATTGAAGTCGATATTCAGATATGAAGTCGATATTCAGATCGTATTTACGCAATTCATATTTAAATTATAAAATTCTATCGGAGTTGTATAACAAATAATTTGAGGTGTGTCATTTAATTTTATTTTTCCATGTAGATACCTACTTCCGATTAAAGTGGCCTGGAAAGTCCCAGCATTTGGTCTTATAGTTAATGCAGATAAGTATCTGCATTAACTATAAGATCAAATGCTTTTGCTCATTCCTTGATGCGGTTTCAATCAGCATTCATGTTTTCAGTTTCTGTAGCAAGTTCATCAATACCTACATGCCTATATAATTGCAAAAAGTCTGAATACAGATGGTAGTGAGAAGATATAGTTTTTGTGATAACATTTATAGAAATGGAGAAAAGAAGTGGAGATAAAACGCCACCTTGGGGAACACCGGCAAGGCTAAAATCTAGCATAACTAGGATTGTGAACTTTCTTTTATCCATATATGATAATGTCGTATACGTTGCAGTTTAAGAACTGCAACGTATACGACATTATCCTTTTAAAAAAAACAAAACAATAAAATTTTTGTTAATACAAAAAGTTTGAAAAGTTGGGTATCTAGCACTTTTTTGTAATATTATGTTAATACATAATATTACAACGATGTGCTAGATTCCTTTTCATTTAATATAAAATTTAAATAAATATTTTTTTTTTAGTTTGATCTTGGATGTCAGGATTTCTTACGAGCCTTTGTAGGTACCTTAAATAGCATAGGGATGCTTCCAGGACTGCCAATAACAGGCTACATTTCAGATAATTATGGCCGAAAATGGGCTCTCATTATCAGCGTTTTCAATGTGGGTTTATTTGGTCTCATCCGTGCCTTCTCTGTCAATTACATAATGTACATAGTACTGCAACTTCTACAAACAACTCTCGGTGCTGGAACTTTCAGTTCTGCTTATATTTTTGGTAACGGACAAAGTTATTTTTTTATGTTTATTTATATTTAATATCTGAAATTTTATTATTATTTTCCTTGTTATTTTTATTTTCCTACAGCTACCGAACTTGTTGGGCCAAAATATCGTGTAGTTACCAGTGCCACTTTATTCTCAATATATGCTGTAGGTCAAGTTATACTTGGAGGTGTTGCTTGGCTAATTCAACCCTGGAGATTCATGATAATGGCTCTTCATATTCCTTGTTTGTTAATCGTCTCATACTATTAGTTTTTGTCTGAAAGCATTCGATGGCTGCTTTCAAAAAAAAAGTATACCGAAGCAAAAACTGTATTAGAAAAGGTGGCTAGAGTTAACAAAACATTTACTACTGAAAAATCTATAGAAACTCTAATGTTAACATCTACGGAAACGGTGCAAGCCTCCGACGTAAGTGCTATCTTTTTTTTTCTTTTTGGTTATCATGAAATATTATTACTATGTAAAGAAGTGCTACTAATACAATGTTTATTTAAATACATAAGCTTTGACACATGGAGAACCATTTCTTAGTGTTTTAGCAATTAACTGTTAAATATATAGTTAATGTATTGGTGCTTAGATATTTACTGAAATATAAATTTATCATGAACTTAGAAAGCAGAAACTTTTTTTACCATAATGGAACCGGATGTCAGTTCACTGAGATGTTATTTACCATTCGTATAAAAGTTTAAACTTTATAAGATTTTTTCAGGTCGACAATAGTAACTTATTAAAAAAAATTATAAGTTCATCAATTTTACTCAGAAGAGTATTCACTATTCCTATTTGGTGGATAACTACGACTTTTGTTTACCACGGGTTGTCCATCAACTCAACGAGTCTCAACGACTCTATGTATTTAAATTACATTTTAACAGTAGCCATTGAAATACCTGGCTACTTCACTGCGGTTCTGATCTTGGATAGAATAGGTAGAAAAATTACAATAGCCACCGGATTCTTCTTTAGCGCAGCCTGCAATATCGCTTTTGTTTTTATTCCCAGCCGTAAGTTCTATATTAAATTATTAAATAAAATATATTTGTATAGGATCTATGTTAAATAGTGAACTAAGGTGAACAAAGAATGTTTACAAGAACATCATTTACACGTAAAAATTACTTATAATTATTTTTAATAAATTAAACTTGTAATTTTTTTTAATTAAACTATTATTATGTGAAATGAAAATATTATAAGCCATTAAAGATGATAAATTAATTGTACTAAATTGTAGTAATTCATGGAATTGCTTTGTTGTTTTAACTGTTCGATGATCGTAGTCCATATAAATTTTTATTAAATAAAAATAGCTATTCCATTCCATGTAAAAGGCCCCCTTATATTTATTTAGAAAATATTACTTTGTCCTCCAGTAAAAGTAATCTGTGTTATTAGACTAATTAATTGCAAGTTATGATCTTTAGTTCTTTCAGTACAAATTTTAATTCTTCTATGAAATAAGTAATGATATGGGTGTTTTTTTGCCTACATTCATTTGATAGTAAAGTTGTTTTGTAGTCGTAGTTGGTAGAGGGCACTATCTCAGTTTTTTCACGCTTGCTTTAAAAACATTGTAAAGGGATAAAATCAACGACGTAAGCAAGCTATTGTTCCAGTCCCTCGTTCTGCGAATCGAAAACAATGAAGCAAAGCTCTTCGTTAGGACAAGATGTCAACAACTTAAAGGTAGTTATTCGCCGTGTGTTGGTACGTTCGATGATAGGAAATGGGAAAATCAACTCGTCAATTCCTGCGCATTCTCCCCAGAATTTATTCTATAAAACACAGAGAGGCTGAAAGTTCTAGGCCTATACTATGTTCGAAGCTGTGGAAAATCACTCATGGACAATCTTTGTCCATTTCATGCAAAAGTCGTACATTTTTGGGCACTGCACTTATAAATCGCAACGAAGATACATCTTAGTAATCTCACATAGTCTTATTTATATCACATTATGCAATGAGTTGTGTTCTAAAGTCTGCCATCTGCCTGAGTCCTATTACTATTAGGGCGTTGATAGATGTAACGGTAGGCTGGTGATATAGCGTCTCAATTATCTTAATCGACTCTTATGACAACTCGTTAAAAATGAGGGTGGCCTAGTCTACTCTGTGAGATATCACATATTTGCTTATCTAACGAAATAAAACTGTTCTCTATCTAATACATTTATCTATTTATTTCAATAATAAATAATATGTATTATTAATTATATATTATATTATAATAATTATTATTATTATTTGTTATTTTATAATCGGAATTAGCGTCGGTTTTCGTTTAAATTCAAAATATTTCATTTTTTAGATGTATATTTACTTCGTCTAATAATATACCTTTTCGGAAAGTTTGGTATATCAGCTGTGATGATGTCTTTGTACCTGTTCACATCGGAGCTCTACCCAACTGAGTATCGTCACAGTCTTCTCGCTTTTTCCTTCATGATAGGCCGAATTGGATCTATAACTGCACCTCTAACGCCGGTTTTGGTAAGAATCAATTTTAAACATCAAATTTTTGCTGTTAGTACTAATACAATATTTTACTTATTACATCCTTACCTTAGGCGAGGCTTCACACCCAAAGTCGGAGTCACTTTTAGATAACTCTCCGACGTAACAAGAATATTGTTTTTTAACTATACAACATTACTGAAGCTAATACACGTGTGTCACGATTCTTGGATGGTTAAAATTTGTGATTTCGTGTCAGCGACATGCTGTAGTGTTAACATAATAAAATAATGTAATATCTGTTGCTTATATTTGTTGCTTGGAGTTTCAATAGACAGATAAAATAGAAAATTAGATCAATAATAGTAATCTTTCTCAAATGACAAGCTGTCCTAAATTTAAGGAGTTTCACGGCTTAAAGATGAATTTAGTTTTTTTTTTATCGAAATCGGCTAATCTATTCAAAAGATATCGTTTAAGTATTGTAATTCAAAATGTCTAAATCATTTACTATGATTGTTGTGTTACTTTCGCACCTAAGATATGTCAATTTGAATTTAGTTTTAATAACAAATTGCGATGATTTCTTTCAATGAAGCTTAAATTCTAAAAATATTATTTATTAGACTTGTGTAGTTCTAAGCGAATATGATCCCTGAGTTTCCGTTGTTTACTTCGTTAGGTTGCATCTGATCGAATGAAGGTATCGGACTAAAACGAGGTCGTCATTTCTTAACTCCAAAAATTTTTTATCTGATTTTAGTAGTATATTATTGCTTATACTAGATAATTTATACTTTATTTCATTTATTTATTTACGTTTTACAAGAACACGCTACGAATACAGGGTCAACAATAGAAATAATTTTGTCGATATTTATTTTAAATTTAAATGTTTTGCGAAAAGAAATATAAAAATTTTATGTAGTCTTTTAGAAATATTAAAACCATTTCGTATCCGTATAGGACAATTCCAATCTTGTGTCATCGGCTTTTAGCTCTGTGTGCAATGTATATATATACTAAGTCTTTATTTATAATTTATTAGCGTTCAGTGTCATTACTTTCTCATAAGTGTAAAATATACCATGTAAAACGAGCCTCCTACATAATTTATGTATTTATTAAATCTATATTGCTCCAAAAAGGTAAAATGGGCGGACTTATTGCTAAAGCAATCCCTGCCAATCACCCAACGAAAAACAGAGTAAAATCAAAACTTAATAATATATTTCAAATATTTGTTAATATCTAGAAAGATATCAAAAATTTACTCAATAAAAATATAAAGAGTATTCTAATCACTGCTTATAAAATTACCCAATTTCTTTACAAGCGAAAAACGTATTTTATTATCTAGTTTTTGAGACCAAAATGTTTAATATGTGCATTCCTTAGTCTTGTCGCAAGGAGGAGCAGTTTTAATAATAAGTGAACACTTTTAGAATTAAGTAAAGGCAAGTCCTTTGCTCCTTTAGTTAATATGTTTATCAGCTCAGTTAATACTTGGGAGTTAACGAACCAAAAGGTGAACTAGTTCATTTAGTAACGGCGAACTAAAGTTAACAATCTTAGTAGCGAACTATTAAGCCCAAGATTATTAATAAGATTACATTTCAGATGAACTACTGGCATGGTATACCTTCGATGATGTTTGCTATGATGGGAATTCTCTCTGGAATCCTAGTGCTAACTCAGCCAGAGACGCTGGGTGTGAAGATGCCGGACACTCTCGCAGAAGCAGAAACTCTGGGAAAACAGACTGAAAAATGAGAAGTACCCTGAAATGTATAACAACACTTGATATTGTTTTAATTCTAATATCATTTTCAGCACATTATTAAAAGAATAGATTTTTTTTTGTTGTTTTGCTTAACTTATAATATATGATATTTATCTTTACATGATTCTATCATGATTTCTAAAACTTTATTATTATATTAACATAAAATACATTTCATAAAATTTAAAAAATAAAATACAGAAATATTGGTAGATTTAAAATGTTTAACTCCTACGAATAAAACTACTCAGACGATTGAACGCCTGTTACGGAAATGCTTGTAGCTAAAATACAAGTATACGAACTAACTATTTACTATTTAAATGTATATTATTACAAATAATATTTCGAAAAACTTCGGTGATTTGGATTGATTCACCTCATAAAAAAGAAGAATTGTTTTACATATATCATTATTTGATATTTTTTTATTATGTTATATACATACTTTGATTGAAACAATACTATTTATCATTGTTTCAATATCAAAGTATATACTCTCATTATTTTTATAATTTTTTAAAACTTGAACGTATGGTAACATTTACTTACACGGATCGGGCTGTGGTTATTACAAAATATAGACTTGTAGCGACCTATTTACAAACTGAGCGAGCGCTCTTGTGACGAAGTGAAGATGCAGTGCAAGATGCTCAGGCCTAATTGACACAATATACTAGAGATATTGTAGATTTTCGATTTTTGAAGTGAAACTTCTTTAGAAAGATTTGGATTTGAAACTTGATGAAATAAAGATAATAAAGGAACAAGTACATTCAAAATTCAAAGACAAGATTTAGACAAAATAAATAGACAATTTCAGTGAAATTCTTACCACAATGATTTTAATATAAGATAAACTGTTTCAACTCTTTCTAGTGACGATATTTGAACTGAGGTTCAGAATAATCTGTACACGGTACTTTTAATATTACTTTGCATACTTTCTTTATTTTTTGGTTAGAATATTTGACAATAGATGCGTCTAGTGACGGATATTCGAATTATGGTTTAAAAAGTCACCAACAACTTATATAATTTAAAATAATTTTTAAACCACCGTTATCTAAGCTTCTAAGCTAACATTGTTCAACTTTATCTGGTGTCAAATGATCGAATCAATTCTGTGTACTTTTAACTTTTCACTAATAATTGTATAGGTTTATATTTATCGTCACATTTTATTGTTGTATTTCAGTTATTATAAGGCTCTGATGACACGCATTTTTTTATAGTAAAAACATGAACATGAAGTAATGTGTTATTAAAGAAATATATTTATAGAATAGTTTTTGAGCTTGGTCAAAATTTAATTATGATACATTTATTTAAATATTCCTATTATTCTACATTTATCGCTTTCTCTAGTTGGCTACTTTTCTTAAGAATTACTTATGCTATATAAACTTTCTTTACAATTTGTTGTCAAAGACTTTATTCCATTAAGGTTCAGTATTTTAATCCTCATCTTTTTACAGAACCTCTCTTAAGAAATTCAGCAATTTTTTAATAGAATAAATTTAGAAAACCAATGTGCGTTAATAGAATGACCACGTAGGTTGTTTAATGGGCCATACACTATTAATAATAATTAATAATCTAGTTATATCAATCTGGTTGTACTAAATCATACATAATGACTAAGACCGGTTTTTTAATTAGTTTAAAGAAATGTTGATTTTCTAGCAAAAGAAGTAAAAAATCTAGGGAGTAAAATAAAGTATACTATAGTATTTATAAAAGACGTGTAAGGCCACATCGTGATAAAACTTAAGTCTTTTATTCATTCACTCATCAAAAAACGTCAAGTAGATACGTTAGTAAATCGGCTTAGCTGTTGAGGGGTGTTCGATGCCAGACCCATTGAGCAGCGCCTAAATATATAGTACCACGCAAAGGGAAAAACTGGGATAGATTCTTTGATAGCAACTTTATATAACGAATTGATATTAATGTTCAAAAGCATCAGTATCATGCCTGGTATATTTTGGATTTCATATGATTCGTGGCATCAGGGCAAGAGGTCTGTTGCTCAATGGTATTATGCGGTCACTGACTCGGTTATTCCGAGGGATCGAAAAAATGCTTAATTTTACGTGTATAAGGATATGCTGAGGCCTCTGTTACCCTAATCTGTTTTTTCTTGACACATACTGCTTTCTACTGTCTTCAGGAGAGGCCAGACCTATGGTCTTGTGACTGTAACAAAAACTTCAATTAGTAAAAGATTGAAAAGAAGCTATGTTCTGGCTGCTGGGTGTGGGAGAGAGATAGAACTATCAAGAGAGAATGACAATTGAAGAAAGAAACGTGTGTATACGCCACAAACTTATCTGACCCGGTGGCCAAAACTGCAACTAAGTGTTGCCAATTATAAATTTCATAATGTTATAGAATTTACTGACAATATGTTTTATTATAATTTTTTGCAATATAATTGAGCATTTACTATAATAATTAAATGAAATTTCAATTAGTCCTTGTGCACTTGGGCAATGTCACTATTTTTTCTCTACGAACAGCGAATATTTTATGTAGTAGCAATACAGAATTTAAGAACAGCGTCACTGTCAACAATAAGTTTGTGACACTATACAACGTGAAAAATGATAATGATGAGCCTCTCTCACATATTGGATGTCAAATTTATGAAGAATTCATTTTTAGATATAGCACGAAAAAAAACCTCTTACTTACAAGAAACTTAAACTCTTACAGCTGACTGTATCGATATCTTTTATCATTTTACAAAGCCTTCGAATAATAGAGTCCTTGAGATCTTAACTCTTTAGTTTTTTAAAAATTCCAATAAGATTACACCAGCTTGTTTTGCAATTTTAATAACTTTTCAATTGATATTTTCTGAGAGTCGTTGCCCGTTGAGCCAGTGCAATAAATTCTTTAATACGTACGGCGAATACTAGGGAAGTTTTGGTTTTTTTTTTCTTTTTTTTACTATTAGCAAACTCGATAAAACGTTTTTAAAAAAAGTTAGTATGTAGGAAGCAAAAAAGTTCCTATCAGTTGTAGTTATTAGATTAAGAAACACAAAAATTATTAAGTTTTTCAACCCATTCATTGTTAATTATTGGTATATTCGATTGACACTTGTTTTCTTTTTTTTATTTACTGTACATTTATTTTATATACATCTTAGTGATTGATTTCAATGACTTACATATGATAAAACAATTTTCTTTCTCGGAAATAAAGTATAACAATTTTTAAATACGTGCTGTATCCATATTACAAATAGAACATTATTAGATACCAAGTTGCACTTCACGGCAGGTACAGTCAGCTTCAAAAGTCGATGACCATATTCTTTTTGTAATGTGTCATCAGTGTTTTAAAACTGAAATGAAAAGAAAGAGATGCTATATTCTTTGTCTCAACTTTAATTCCTCAATTATTAATTTGCGTCAATTATAATTTGAACTTTAATGATGTTCATTCAACATTGGCGTTTGACATGTTCAGCAGTTTTGATGTAATATAGTGTATAGCTATTTTTGAACTTTTAAAATGGTCATCGAATTTTGAAGCTGAATATACCTGTTTTTTTATCAGTTCGATTGTTTGATGTGTGCTTTAGATTTTTTGATGTGTGTGTCATACCACTTTATTGAACAAATTATTTTGGTATTCTTAATATATTTATTTTACAGTTGATTAAAATCTTACTATATGTAGCTGTATTCACTTATTGGTAATAATACAATATTTACTGTGACAAAAATCGGCTTACGCTTCTAATAGATGTGTAATATGATGTCATAATATTATTGTTAATTATAAAAAAATAATATATGTTTGTTGTAACAAAATATTAAAAATAACTATAGAAATATTACGATAAGATACTAAGATCATATTTTGAGGAGATAAAAAAACACCCAAGCTAATTGCTTAACCAGTTTTGTGTGTAGTCGTAAAATTAATCAGTAACTTATTGAGATGGTTTACATGATAAAAAAACACTACACAATCAAGAAATAAAACTATTTTTACGGATTAAACTCGCATATAATTTGGTTACATTTTAATTTTAACCCGACGTTTTGAATGCTTTAAAGCAATCGTGTTCACGGGTAGACGAGATATCGGGTTAAAATTAAAATGTAACCAAATTATACGCGAGTTTAATCCTAAAAATAGCTTTATTTCAAATGTGTATTCGTTAAAATCTAGGAAAATACTATATACAATCAAGATTTGAACATTTCTGTGATCATTTCTCTTATACTTGCGCAATTACTCGAACGTTCAGTCTTTCATATGCCCCAAGCTTTACGTTACTTTACGTTCATCGTCTGAAATGCCAAAGCGACCTAAATAATTATTGGTGAGCAAAGTACAAATTCATTCGTAGAGAAGACGCGAAACGAATTGCACGATTAATATGACAAATCCTGACAAAGTTTATGATGGAAACCCTGAAGAGATTATTGTTTCTGATAAGCCCTTGGATCTTGATGATGTATTGATTAATGAAATTGGCCAGTTCGGCTACTTTCAGCTGAGAAATATTCTTCTGGTCATCATTCCGATATTCATGTCTGCATTCATGAATGAATATATATTTTCTGCTGCAGCTATTGCGCACAGGTATGTATACTTTAAAGAAATGTAATTTGTATTCTTATTTTAAAATAGTAATGGTATTGCATTTTTATTTCTTAGTAAAAATATTGCATGATCTGTGTTTAAGGATCATGATAAACAAGGCAAGATTGATGTTAATCTTAAACCGTAATAAAATATTTTATGGCTAAAATTCTATGCTAACATAAAAGATAGTACTTATAAATTCAAATTGGTTTTTTGATACATTAACTGTTTTTTCATAAACTTTGTAAATAATATCTTTTAACGTATTAATATTCTTTATTTTATTGAATAAACTAATGCAAATCTTTAGAGATATCATTAATTAAAACTCTTATCTTTGTTACTAATAACGTTGAAGAATCTGCATCAATACAACAGTGAACATTCATAAATGCTTTTACTTAATTACGACCACTCTGTCAATTGTGGTCGGTCACGATCATGTTATATGTTATTAACCCTATTCGATGAATCGCAACAAGATTCGTTTTAATTGCACAATTTATTAAGATTGAGTATTCAGAATAAAAAAAACCACATTACGTATATAAATTTTTACATTTTTTAAATGTGCGTTTTTATGCTATATCTAATTCGATTAAAAAAATTAATAATATGGAATATAATACATTTCAAATTTGTAAAAATTAAATAGAGGGATATTTTCATATTAAATGACATAGCACAATTATTTATTTCTTTATATTTTTAGATGTCAAATACCTGAATGTGGTGAAGAAGATATGTTTCAGAAATATGAAAAAAATTGGATTTCAAATGCAGTACCTAAAAGTGAGATAGATATCTCTTACTGCCAGAGATATGCACCTCAGGGAGACAGCGTTTATGGCTCTATAGAATACTGTCCCGCTAGTTTGTTTGATACGAACAAAACTATTGTCTGTAAGGGATACGTATACGCAAAGAATAATTCTGTTGTGTATGATGTAAGTAACTATGTTTGTCCTAAAATATTTTATTTTACTAATAAAATAAAATACGTCTACGAATCCGCAATTTTTACTTTAATATATTATTTATTTTATGTATTATAATGTAAAGTACAACAGAATTTTATTTCAGTTTGATCTTGGCTGTCAGGATTGGTTACGAGCATTAGCAGGCACCCTAAATAGTGCCGGCATATTATTAGCAATGCCCATTACAGGATATATCTCAGATCGTTTTGGCCGTAAACTGGCTCTCGTTATTAACGTCTTCAACCTAAGTCTCTTTGGGCTCATCCGGGCTTTCTCAACCAATTACACCATGTATTTAATTCTTCAAATCGTTCAAACTACTCTCGGCGCTGGTACATTCAGTTCGGCTTATATTTTTGGTACGATATTTATTGTTTTTCGGGATGAGTTATATTTATATTTTCTGATAAAAGAGATGCCTAAAAGGTTTTATATGTAAGTAACTTTCAATTACACTTTCTAAAATTCATATTTTAGCTGCAGAGTTGGTAGGTCCAAAATACCGCGTGGCTACTAGTGCAACTTTATCATCGATATTTGCATTAGGGGAAGTGACACTTGGTGGAGTGGCTTGGCTAATTCAGCCTTGGCGGTATATGTTAATGGCGTTACACATTCCTGGATTTCTTTTTATCATATACTGTGGAATTCTGTCAGAAAGCGTTAGATGGTTACTATCGAAAAGAAAGTTTAGTGAAGCCAGAAAGATTTTAGAAAATGTTGCAAGGATAAATAGAACACACATTAGTGAAAAGTCCTTAAAGTCATTAATGATAATAACAACACCGTCAATTTCTTCAAAGGTAGTAAAAATATTGAGCCTCAAGAATACATAGCTTTTTAAATTAAAAAATATATTTTTGTCAATTTATTTTCTAGGATGGACAGCCTTCATTAATTAATTCAATAATAAAATCTCCAAAATTATTTAGACGAGTTTGCACAACTCCGGTGTGGTGGATTACTACTATTTTTGTCTATTATGGACTGTCAATTAATTCTGCACATCTATCGGATACAATGTATTTGAATTTTATATTGACATGTATCATTGAAATACCCGGATTCTACACAGCCGTTCTTGTAATGGACCGAATTGGAAGGAAAGTTACCTTATCCTCGGGTTTCTTTTTTAGTGCCCTTTGTAACATTGCTTTTGTCCTTGTTCCTTATAGTAAGTAATATTATATATTTGAATGTTATCAATATCCCATAATAATTCAAAATGTTTAAGTGACATTGTCTCTTTATTTGTCTTAGATCAACAATTTTTTTAGGTGTCCATGAGCTTTTAAAACTATGATACTTTAAAAAAGGTTTTTTTATTACAATAATATTACTTATGAGTTCTTTCAGTTTTTAGAAGAGCAATCAAGTCACACCTCAAAAAGAAAGTGAATTACACAAAATGTAGTAACAATGTTTTTATAGTAATGTTTTAAAGATGCTTTGGTAAAAAAAGGTAAAGTAATATTATCGTAACATATATCTTAATGTAAAAGACATGGTGACAAAGCCACAGACTTTCTTTTTGAGATGATTTATAGCTTACAAAACGGTTCTAAAAGGGATTGTGAAACTGTAAGGTAATAATATTTTAATAAAAGTGACAATATTTTCAGATATGTCGGTTATTCGTCTTATAATTTTTCTTTTGGGAAAATTTAGTATTTCGATGGTGATAACATCGTTATATTTGTATACGTCGGAGCTATATCCCACAGAATATCGACACAGCTTACTTGCATTTTCTTCAATGATTGGTCGCATTGGAGCTATTACAGCGCCTTTAACTCCAGTGCTTGTAAGTGTTTCAAAAGATTGTTGTTATTAAGTTTAATTTAAATGATTATAAATATATAATAAAAGTACATACGTAAATTAATTCGTCTTTACCTAATGTAATTGAGTGATAAAATTATCTTTTATCAAACACATAATATCTCTAAATCAAATACACCGGAGATAAGGAATGTATTTATTTTTATTTGTCCTATCTGAGATTTAATACCGTAAATACTATATGTTAAACAATCAATCGTAGTTCAAAACCAATTATATAAATGAGAGTGGTGTGATAGTAAACTAGAAATTATTTGCAGACAACATATTGGTATGGGATACCATGTACCATGTTTGGAGTGATGGGTGTATTATCAGGCTTACTGGTTCTAACTCAACCGGAGACTTTGGGCACAAAAATGCCTGATACCTTAGCAGAGGCAGAAGTACTTGGATCAGAAAGGACCTTATGATCTTGATGATGGATTCGTGTCATTTGGAAAGCATACTAAGAAATTCTAAGACATGGTTTACAAATTCAATAATTTTTTTATAATTTTTTACTGTTAATGTTTAGTTGGCTTTCGATAAGACGTTGCTTTTTAAAAAAAAATAATGAAGAAAGTAATTATTAAAAGAAGATGTTTGTTATGGTCCCTACCTAGATAATTCTATCATTTTTAATTATAGTCTTACTAATGACACGATTAAGTTTATACCTGAGTATAACCTTAATCATGTCTGAACAATCAGTCAATAATATTTTATTTATCAAAACTAATTAATATGATAAAATAGGATGATAATATAATATACATAAAAGCTGTAAAAAAATCTTTCAGTAATTAAATAATTTGTTACCATATAAGAAGATACAGGCAAAATATTTTCAAGAATTGTTATCTTTTATTTAGTTTTAAAGTTAAGAATTTTTAGAAACTTTTAAGGCAAGTTTCGCTGTTACATTGTTGTACATCATTGTTACATACATTGTTGTTAATCCTTGATGGTATAATTTTATTATATCTGTTAGATTTCTGATTACTTAGTGACGATCTGAGTGTCTCGCCACGAGAGAAGTAAATATTCCAGATGTCAGAAACTGATAAAAATAATAGAAATGTTGGCAATGCTGAAACAATGGATCAAAAAGACAATTTTGAAAATAGTTCTGAAGAAAAACTTGCAAAAGTAATAGATCTTGACGATGTATTGACAAATGAGTTGGGGCAATTTGGTTGCTTCCAATTCAGGAATATGATATTAGTAGCTGTACCAATTCTAATATCAGCATTTATGAACGAATTCGTTTTCTCTGCAGCTGCGATTCCTCACAGGTAGTATTGTTACTATTTGTTTTTTAAATCAAATTTAGAAATCTTTTTCAATTACTTTTTCACTTTAACAAATATACTAACTAAGAGCGCGAACCAGACCTGAGTTTTAAATTCATTGCGCTCGTAAAATCTTTTAAAACGAAAAACTTCAATTACAATCTCAACTTTGTTTTATTTACTGTTATTATTGTAAGTAAATGTTTTAAACTAAATTGAAAATATTTATAACTTAAGGAAACATTAAGGTTAATGAACAGAACGAGGTATACGCCTCATGTTTAATATAAAAATTATAGGAAGAACAAAGAACATTACTGTAATTCAAAAACGACAATTTTATGTTATGTAATAATTTGAGTTAAAAATAGGGATTGTGTTCAATTTAAAGTTATGTAGAAAATGTTAGAAATTTCAAAAACATTTATTATTATTTTATAACCTAAGGAAAAGATAGGAAGCTATCAAGACAAACTGTTGAAAAGAAAACACCGCATTTAAAGATTTTGCAGTGCAATTGCAATTTTCCAGCAGGGTAGGTCTAGAAATAACAATCGACTAGAAACTTCATGGAGTAGGTATTATATATTTTAATTTATTTATTCATAAAAATCTTCGGCGCTTATTTCGATTGGTATGGTATTATTAAATCGTCGCTCTAATAATGATATTGATTGGAAGGTTCTAAATAATTTATTATTAATATAACAATTTAATTTTTTTCTTACACTGTTAAGTATTAAGCCATTCGTAAATGATATATAAAACAAGTAGCAACCATAATAAAACAAAAGAACTACTAATAATAATGCTTTCATATTTATAAGTCTCGCTTTGAATAAATAATATATTGCAAAGCTATTTGTGTTATCAGATTTTTTAAACAGATTGTACCAAATTGTATTTTAAACTTATTTCACAGAAAACTAAATTTGTAGATATAAACCAAAAAAACTGTTTTTACTTTACATAGAGTGCATTATATATCTATATCAAAACATAAATTGATGTGAGGTAGTTCAATAAAATTAATTGTGTTTTCATACATTTAGTTTGATTAGATAAAGGTTTATCGTATTTTTAATAAATTTTAAATTATTCTTATTATCGATTACCTTTCCATCAACTAATTATTCACTTATATCTCGTTCAATATTCATTTATTACTGTTGTTCCTAATATTTTAATATTAAAATTACGGGTTCGGTTTTTGATATAATATTTAAGTTATAATTAAATACTATAATCATTGTAGGTGCCGGATTCCTGAATGCGGTGAATATCAAAAACTACATGAAATAGAACCGGAATGGATTGCAAATGCTATTCCAAAGACCAGCAATGGTTTTGCGAGCTGCAGTAGATTCGCTTTTAAAAATCTTGGCATTAACGGATCTCTGGATAATTGCCCGGAAAACTTGTTCGACTCCTCCATTACCATTAGTTGTGAGAGTTTTGTTTACGCGCGAGATAATTCGGTAGTTTATGACGTAAGTAAGATTCTAATGTTATACCCACTTAAAATGGAAAAATAATCCCCGTCTTGGGGTTGATTACTCTCTGATTATAATTTAGGTTAAATATTAAATGCCCTCTTAAGATATATTCAAATTAGGTATTCATTTCGTTTACTGGTAACAGATATAATTTATCTGTTAAAATATTCAATCATTATTTTTAAAGTCATATTTTAGTTTATTGTCAGTTAATGGAATCATATTTTAGTTTATTGTCTGGAATCATATTTTAGTTTGTTGTCAGTTAATTTATATATCAGTGTCGATAAAATTTATAACAAAACAATAATTCTATTGCTGTTTCAGTTATTTTTAATGACCTTGCTTAATCCTATAATCATCTTATCACAGGAAGTTTACATAAGAGGTTTAGAGTGAAGTTTACATTAATCCCAAAATAATATTTTGTGATAAATTTAATTTCTTTGCTTAATTCTTCAAAAAAAATTTTGTTTTTTTGTAGGATCATTTTTATAATTTTAATTATACTATAATATTTTATACGTATAAAATATATAGCAATATCATATATAACCATATTTTTAGATACTACTTATTTGGGGAATAAAATATAGTTATAGTATTTGGGGAATAATAAAAAAAATAGTTTATAGTAAAAAATATATTTCTGTAATATATCAATCAATGCAAAGTTTTATACTGAATCTGAAATGTAACACTCACGACAACCCAAAATATTCCTTAAAGTTATGAGGGCAAAAGTACAAATTAAAGTATGAAAATTTGTATTTTTAATTTTTAGTACATAATACATTTTTATAAGTATTAAAATTATTAAATTCGTGAAGGTTTCATTATCAACTCGCCTCTTTAACAGTATTTAAAAAATAGTGACCATGCTATTATTATATTTAGTCTACTAACACCCAATGTTTTTTTATCTATATAATTGGAGACCACGACATTTATATCCTAGAGCATCTTGTATTTAGGAGAACTAGAGAGCTGCCAATCCTATCTTCTTTATTATTAGCCACAGCTTTCTTAGTAACCTTAGAAGTATTGCGACTAAAATAATGTTTATTTTATTATTTCAGTTTAATTTGGGATGTCAAGAGTGGCTTCGAGCACTAGCAGGTACACTTAACAGCGTGGGAACTTTATTAGTATTGCCATTGACAGGCTTCATTTCAGATCGCTATGGTCGAAAAGTGGCTCTCATTATTAGTGTATTCAATTTATCCCTTATTGGTCTTATCCGATCTTTTTCAATCAACTATCCAATGTATTTGGCCTTCCAAATTCTTCAAACTACGCTTGGTGCTGGTACCTTCAGTTCTGCTTATATATTTGGTAAGGGATTAGGTATTCGAATCTTTTAACCAGCTTTTTAATCATTTGAGGTTAAATTAATGATTTTTTTAGCCGCTGAGCTTGTTGGACCTAAATATCGTGTGCTTGCAAGTGCAATCATAACGTCCATGTTTGCGACAGGACAAGTGACACTCGGGGCTGTCGCGTGGTTAATTCAACCTTGGAGATACATGATTATGGCCTTGCATATTCCTTGCTTTCTCATTGTATGTTATTATTGGATTCTATCAGAGAGCGTAAGGTGGTTGCTCTCAAAGAAAAAATACGTTGAAGCCAAAAAAGTATTGCAGAAAGTAGCTAAAGTAAATAATAAAGTAATTAGTGAGAAGAGTATGGAAATGTTGCTAAATCCACCTCAAGTGGATTTAAAGGTATTTATGCACATAAACATATATTTTAATGTATTAAAACGTAGTGCAAAGGACCATTCGGTTCAATTGGTGATAATTGTATACGATACAGACTGTCTTTTGAAATGGCAAAGATTTTCAAGGGTGCTGCAGAGATCTGTTGGGGGAGTATTTTGATATTTTGAAAATCTCCATATCATATCGTAGCGATGTTCTATCAAATATGGAGATTTTGTTCCTAGAGAACCGCACTTATTAAGAATGGGCATGAAGAATCAAGTGAAATGGCTTTTCAGAACGTACTTTTCAGTACAAAGAAACACGATTCTTTCGACACCCATTGGCATTTTCCGGAGAGAGCCCTGCATAGTATAATATACTGTTCGCTTGCCTGGTGGTGTATATTCCGTATAATAACAAAAGCTGGGAATATTCTATATTGAAGAAAAACCATTAAAGTTCGGTAATACGTTCATAGGTTATATATAAGCGCAGAGAAAGTTAGGTTCACGATAACTGTGTAGGAAACTAAACAACTAAAAAACTAAAGGACTGACTGCTGTCGTTCGTACTTTCATTGGCTCTCTTTCATCGATGTGTAATAATACATACATCGATGTGTGATAATACAAAAAGAAGGCAGCTGAACGACTATGGCGAAATCCACATTGATTTAGTTATTAATGAAAATATTATTATCAAGTGGTG
The DNA here is from genome assembly GCA_959347395.1 of Mechanitis mazaeus. Lineage (NCBI taxonomy): Eukaryota > Metazoa > Arthropoda > Insecta > Lepidoptera > Nymphalidae > Mechanitis > Mechanitis mazaeus. The sequence goes on along the minus strand of OY365746.1, from coordinate 15,109,992 downwards.
ATTTATAGTGTACTCCAAAAAACTAGAGAACACGGCGCAAGATAATAGGATATGGTTGTAGGTAAAATTAATTGCGCAAAAAAGCTGTCGATTTTGAAATAATCGGATGAACAAGGACATATTTGATTAAGTTTGAAGCTACATTTTTAAATGGAAACGTAGAAATAAAGGTAACAAACCTGCCTCCAAAGATAGGATTCAGTAAAATACAGCATTATATTCTAATTTGCTAACTTGTCGTATCAGACACATCGAGTTAAAAAATTTAGGCGATGTGGACGTTTTATGAACATTATGTATACCAGGTGATAGTAAGATTCTATAAAGGGAACACTAGAGCACTGGTTCAGTGGAAAGAATTGTGGCATGCCGGTTTTCGATAATCACCCACGCGAAACACATTGGCTAGGTGCCTAGTTGCAACTTTAGTCTTCTTTCTACGAAGGAACTCAGTCGTGCTTCATAAAATCATATCATATCTTGCTCCCATAGTTTTCCTTTACTACAGCTATGGGCACCAAAAGCGTAATAATATTATTAATTTTAAAAAGATATAATTCAAAAACTATTGGAAAAAATTTTTCAAAGTTTATTATAATTTTCTTTTCAGATCGAAAATAATAACCTATTTAGAAGTATAATAAAATCGCCAGTATTATTGAAACGCTTATGCACTACTCCTATTTGGTGGATTACTTCAACTTTTGTCTATTATGGATTAACAATAAATTCAACAAGTCTCTCAGACACTATGTACTTGAATTATATACTGTCAAGTGCCGTCGAAATTCCGGGATTCTTCACAGCAGTTTTGGTCTTAAACAGGATCGGAAGAAAAATTACTCTTTGCATTGGATATTTATTCAGCGCTGCTTGTAACATTGCTTTTATCTTCATTCCTTCTGGTAACTATTGAAACTTTTATTTTATTTTTTACAACCTTTATAATGCTAATTAAATTAATTTTGATTATAGAACTGACCACAGTGCGTTTGATAATATTCTTATTGGGCAAGTTTGGTATCTCCTTAGTCATGTCATCGATGTATTTATATACTGCAGAGCTTTACCCTACTGAATATAGACATAGTCTTTTAAGTTTTTCTTCAATGGTTGGTCGCATCGGGTCTATCACAGCACCTCTCACACCAGCTCTTGTAAGTTTAATCAGAGTTTTACCAATATTAGATAAAGAATTTAATTTAATTAATTTGTTTGTATTAAATGGGCACATAATGTCAATAAACATTTTCTTTTCAAGCAAAATACTATTGTTAGATATATTTGTTAGTTTATTAAAAATAATAAAACAATTGAAAAGAAAAGAAGTTTTAAATAATATTTTAAACCTAAAAAATGAAAATCTGTCAAATATCAGCTTAACGAAAAGATGTAGCTACTAGCATTCAACGAAAAACTTCTATACTATAAGAATACTGAAAATATGATATTATCATATATATCAGAAGTTTTTCTTTTTAAAACCTGATGCCTGATAAGGAGTTTTAAAATTAACTATACATTTTAGCTAGTTTATGCTTAATCAATTTTAAACAAACGGTATACGGTGGCATTTACTTCCTGTTTAAGAAAAATGTTATATAGACAATAATATTATTTTTTATATAAAATTCAAACAATTAATATGCTGTACTACAATAAGTTGTTTTAATCACTAAACTCATTAAAACAACTCATTGCAGTACAGCATATTTCATAACTTGTAATGAATTGTTAAATATACATTTGATACTATTCATTTTTTAAAAAATAAAAAAATATTCCATAAAAAAAAAATAACAGTTATGCATTTTTACAATTGCCCATTTTAGTCTATTGATAAAATTTATCTTTCATAGATGACCTACTGGCATGGGATCCCATCGGTGATGTTTGGAAGTATGGCTATTTTAAGTGGTATTTTGGTACTGACGCAACCAGAGACTTTGGGGACTAAAATGCCTAACACCCTAGCTGAAGCAGAAGCACTTGGCAAGCCTGAAAGTAAAGTACAGAGTTAATAAAACTTTGGTCAGTCACCAAATTTGAAGATCTATTGTATTGAATATATTTTTTAATGTCCTGTTGGTATAGAAGCTAATAGTTTAGTTTCGTTTACATTATAGTTTACTATTTAAGTAATTAGAAACATAATTATATATATATATATTCTTATATATATTATATTGAATGAATGTAATGAACCTAATATGCTGTATATTTTTAAGTGGAAAGTTATTTTTACATATTCTCAAATAAAAAACCAATACAAGTGAGAGTCCTGGGTATATTATAAAGTATAGGTGTGAGACCTTTATTGAAGGAAATTAATAAACTTTATAACCTTTGCAGTGTCTTATTATGTATCTTGATAATAATTTTAATCTATTATCAAGAGTGTTTTCTTTAGATTTAATCTTAACAAATGAAGCCCATATATCTTTGATATTATCATATGTTATAATGGAGATAAACTGTTATCATTGTTATCAGGAAACTGCGTGTTTCATTGCGACCTGCGCTATCTTACATTACCAAAACACGTTTTTGCGAATGTGCGTTTGAATCTATTCATTTTGAAAATAACAAACTTCAGTTTTTCACTAAACTATAAACTAGGAATAAATTTGGATAGGAATAAAGATAAAATCCAAATCTGGTTTAAACAAAGTTTTATAAAACTGTAATGATACAAAATTTAACATGAAAAAGTTAAAATGGCTGGTTGAATGTACTTTCAAAATAGTACTTAGTTTAAACTTAATTAAGTTAATACTTTAACTTTAAATTCGCTTCTGGTCGGTTAAGCCATCGTCGACATGTCGTGTCAGATAATTCATATTCTAATCAAATATATACGTATCACCAGCGATAACTTTCTAATATACATTGGAATAAATAATTACAAGTAAAACATACCACACCTCTCTTATATATCTAGTATTATCACAAATGCGTGAGATAAAAAACATTATCATGATATAGTTAGCATTTATAAATAATAACGAAATACCATAGTAATAATTACACTCAGAAAATATCACTTATTTAAATAGTCGTTTTCACTTACAATCTAATATTTATAACTTATATATTTATATCTTTCGAGGGTCTAATCGCAGATTAAAGAATTTATTCTTAACAAATTTCTCTACTAAAGATTGAAATCGACTGCAATCTCTTTCTTGAAATAAGTGCCAATAACTAACTAATTAGTTTATTTTGTAATGAGCTTGAAATCATCTGAGTTGATTTTAGATTAAGGATTGTGGAGCGATTATTTACAATTAGCAATGACTTTTAATAATACAATAATTCTTTTGAATTAAATCATAGTATAGAAGTTTTAAACAACACTGCCATTTTCATTTGCAAACGTTGTCTTCCTCGTATCATCAACAACATGATCGTCAATTAGTTTTTAATGCAATGATATTACGTTTGAAGTTTTCTATAGTTAATTAGTTTTTTTATAAATAATTATAATTAGTTTTAAAATTAGTTGCTCAATACATAAAGGACAAAGATTTAAAATAACATATAGGATGTGCTTTCCGTTGTTCAGACCGCGTCGCTGTGCGTCTCGGCACGCTCGACGTCTGCGACCTGGTCGGGAAGCGTGACGCGGCTGGTGTCTGGCAGCAGTAACGCCAGCAGTGCTGGGCCCAGCGCCGTCAGTGAGAACACTATTATGGGCAGCCCCGTCATGTATTGATCCTGTCGATACAGGTGAAACGACTTTACCGTATCCTAATTATTAAACTTCAAATTCCAAAAGTTATTGCAAATGTTGTCAGTTTGGGCGAATGACTCTTCAATGTATTTGCTGGGTGAAATCGAGCCTCGATTCTGATGTTAAAAGGTCACTCTAGGAAGAGAAAGAGTCGAAGGGCTAAGAATGAGACTTCCGTTTAGCTCATTTATTATATATATTTGACTTTTATCTCCGTGCGTTGCACTGCATGGTTCTATCCCATAAACGACAAGCAAATTAGTTATCTATCTAGAAGCCGATACCAAAATAAACACCGAGATCAAACAATATTTACCAGTAATGGCGTCTGTGGAGCGAGCACTGAACCGAGTCTCCCCACAGTATTGGCGATATTCGTTAACGAATTTCTGGAGGTTGTGGGAAAAATCTCCATAGCCACTACGCTTACAGAGAAGATACCATAGCTGCTACACATCTTGCCCGCCATGTAGAGAAACGTGGAAGCCCACCCTATTGCTGTCAAGTAATTTAATAAAATTAAATTTGTCAATAATTTAAAAGTTTATTAACAACTAATACTAATCAATCATATTCTTAAATCGATGAAAAAAATTTATTAAAGATAGTATTTAACTCAAAAATATCATACTTATTTACTTTTCTGCAAGAACCGGTGAGAAAATGCCGTATTTTACTTATATATTACCAAAAAAAAAAGTATATCAGTTGTCTTTCGGATAAAACTTTTGCATGGATTGAGACTTGTTTGCATTGTGAGCATATTTCCGAATAGATACATAATCAAATATGTATTATTTTATTTAATTATTCGTTTAATTATTTTATTAATATTATCAATACAGTAAAAATTTCCTGACTCACATTTTGGAACAAAAGCGGCCGACATGAAGAACACAGAACACAGACAATACGCCACGCATATAGGTGTCTTTCTCCCAAACCTGGTCAATGTAAAGGCAGTGACGATTCTTGTTGGAACTCCTAAAAGTACCATCATGGAATAGTTGATATATTTATTTCCAGATATATTAGTAGAGTGGATAATGGCCCCGCTGAAGACAAACAAGCAACATATGTAGCAAGATGCAATCACAGCCATTCGGACAAGAATTGTTTTCGAGCGCAGTACTGATAAAATTTGAGGCTGTTCCATTGCCGCTTGTTGACCCAACTAGAAACAACAAAACGAATTTTATTTTACAAAATACACAATATTATTATTAAAGTTTGAAAAAATCGAAATGTACATGAGTCCTGCTTTGACCCTAAATCATGAAATGATAATTATTTCATTTTAAAATTATTAAGGAAAAAGTACGCAATTACTTTGTAATAAATTGAATTATTTTACAAGTGATCATAACTATATATACATTACCTCTTCCGTTTTACGTTGCTCATTTGATATATTTGATAACATTTCTTTTGCTTTGTTTGAGAGTGTGATATTATTAATTTTAGCAACTTTGTTCAATACTCGAACCGCTTCTTCTTTTTTATTGTGTGCGAAAAGCCACCGCACTCCCTCGTCAACAAGAAATATATAGAATACCTGAAAAATGTATAATAAATAAATATATAAATATTTTCATAAATTTTTTAATGTGTCAGTTCACTTTCTAAAAAATAATCAAAAGTATGCATACCACTATAAGCAGAGGCGCGTAAATCGCTCGCATCATATATCTCCAATAAGGAATTTTCCAAGCTATGAGACCAAAAAATGATGCGCCGAGATTTGATAGGATATCTGAGATACAGGAAAATGCCACTCTGCTTTTCAAGCTGACCGTCTCCAAGGCTGTTTTAAAAATTAAACATGTTTAACGAAGAACAAACACATGGGTTATAATATAACTTCTTATTGTAATGACTGTATCTATTCGATTTCATCTAAATTACCAAAATTAAAACCTTTATATTTATTAGGAGTGTACCTCTTTATTAATGCAATAATTTATTTACATTTAATATGTTAATAGTAATAAAACCCAAGATCTTAGATAGTTCTTTGGAAGATGTCTTCAATACTTACACAAAACCATAGAAGCGTTTCCATATCCAAGAGCCGTTTCAAGAAATTCCAGAACAAGTAAAGACCAATAATCAAAAGCAAATGATTTTAGTAGTCCAGCAGCTCCTACCATGAGCGGTGTCCCAACGATTACCACCTTTCGGCCATATCTGTAACAGAAGAAGCTCATTGTTTTACCATCAGATACGTTACGATATTTTGAACAACAAAACACGACAATACATTATAATGGTGGACAAAAATAATATGCACACCTAAATTTGAGAGACAAATAAACATATCAAATATAAGACTTATATTTACCTGTCTGAAATAAAACCGAAAATTATGAAAGAAAACACAAGTCCGAGGTTGTGTATTGTCCCAATTAACGTCCTTTTCCATGGCTGGCATCCCAAGTTAAACTGAAAATAGATAAAACCAATTGAAAGTTTACCTACATTGTACTTTTACGCAAAAAGGAATAGCGTTCTCATAACAGCTCACTGCATTACAAAACCTTATTATAAATCCTTACAAAACATTTCAAAACACAACTTCTCTTGTACTGCTTATTGGTTTTTGACTTATAATTCAGGAACCACTAATCCAGTCCTTTATTAGTGTAATATGTCTAAAGGAATATTTACTCTTACTTTTATACAATAATATAATAACCAAATAACAACTTCACTTTCACGGACAATATAGTCGTAAATAACAAGGTATATCCGGTCGTCTGAGAATTACACAAAGCGTTGTTCGTATGGAAGTCGAACCAACAACCTTTGGTTTATCAACCAGTGTTACTAGCCATTACACTAAAAGGCCGCCACAAAGGTATATAGAACGAAATATTAATAAGTATGGTAAAGTATATTATATGATTTTGAGGAATAATACATATTAAACAGATTTTTGTAAGAGTTATCTCGCTTAAATTTAATTAAATTTTAAACTTAAATTTTGTTCTTTGTTTTTTTTTTCTGAAGTATTTTTATATTCAACCTTCATCATTCATTCTTACACACGGCTACGTTAGATATTTGTTTATATAATTGATCTGTCTATGAGCCTGTGCCTGTCTGTTGTCAATTCATGGAAACTAATGGCGCCTGAACATCAGAAAAGCATACCTCGTTAAGAAGATAAAAATATTAACTTAAAACCTTTTTAAACATTTTCATTATTTAATCTTTATAAATATATTTATTAAATATATCAAGATAAATTCTAAACCTTGAAGACAATATTCTAGGTTTGGTTGTTTATAAATATTTTTTTAAATATATTTATTAAATATATCAAGATAAATTCTAAACCTTGAAGACAATATTCTAGGTTTGGTTGTAACATGTAACTGTCAGGCACCACGATATTATACAGAGATGTAACTATAGGTAATTGAATTTATAGTAATTTAAATTTAATAATTATGAACAAAATGTTTATTTTTATAGTTGGTTAATGTGTTTTCAAATAATAACCGTAGAACTGATTTATACAATAATCATTGCATATAAAATAATAGCTGTTGTAAGAGGATGTGTATCCATCATGACCGTACGCCTATTTCGCTTCCGCTGTTGATCGTCACTACATTGTAATATAACCGTTACATTTAGCTTGATATCTCAACTCTGATCTTCTACCTCCTTGTCACTGATTTTGAAATAGAATACTTTTTATTTGTGTCTGGAGATTATGGGACATTATGGGATGTATTGTAAAAATATAACAACAGAGTAAGAGAGGTATTTATAAATGATGTAACCAAGTTAATAATTCAATGGTGTAACAAACGACATCTAGTACCAATACATACCGATAATAAATGTTTTCGTCCTTGACAATGAACTCACAATACCTTCTCGTAATAAAGTGCGTTACACGTGATTTCACGGTTCGGTTCGGACACCACAATAATATAGTAAATTGGTCAAATTATTCACATTTATAACGTTGCAAAGCTTTTCAATAAATATGAATGGTGTTAAATTTAGACATAACTTGTAATTATATTTTCCATATTTTGTTTATGTTCGCTTTTCACAGGTACTGGTTTTTAGTTTGTAGTTTCGACTCAATAACCAAAGCAAGTAACAGTAGCATACATTTATTTAAATATTATTGATTAAGTAGTGATTATTGAGCCAAATAATATACGGAATTACCTACGTTTACGTTAAGTGACAAACATATTTATCACTTTTTTAAACGTAGGTAATACGATTTCGTTATCGAAATCGTCTACAAACATGCTAATATTATCATTCATCTTTGTATCATTATTGTATCATAATTTTCATTTATTTAATCCTTCTAGTCCTTCTTACTTAAAAAACAAATTTACGTTCGTTGACTCTGATAATAGATGTGTAAAGTCATCTCGAAGTCTTGTACTCAATATTCCTTCACACTATTCCATATTTTGAAAAAAAAAAACTTTTTTGTTGTTAGGGCTATTCTATTATGGAATGCCTTATCATTAATCTTAAGACAATCGCCTTCCATTGTAGTTTTAAAAAAAAAAGTTAAAATCATTTTACCTTCAACAAGTAAATTAGTATTATAATATCTTATCTTATTTATAACTTTAAAAATATTATATGTATTAAGTTCTATTATATGTAAGTATAAAAGTATCAATTATATATTTACTCAATTTTTAAGTATATCTTTCTTGCACCGCCTTCTTCATTTCTCAATATTTTATTTCATTACTCGTATGAGGTTGTCTAAAAGAAATCGTTGCTTAGCGATAAGGCCGCCTCGATGTGCAACATGCATTGCATTCTATGTACTTGTAAATTGTTATGTGATGTACAATAAAAGTGTTAAATAAATAAGTGAAAATTAATTAAAACGAGTCCGATTCCTGACGACCCTGGGTTGGTCTCGTTGCTTAGGCAATGGAGCTATCATAAAACAAGGCTTGCGGAATCAACGATATATATTTCATGTTCCATAGAATGTAGTAACAGTTGCATCGTTTTTTAAATAATTATTTATTTATTATGAAGTCATTAACAAAATATTTTAAGCGCTAGATTTGTCTATCTTAATTATCCAAATTAGTGTGATAAATTATGTGAAAAATATGTTTTTGTACACTCGATATTTTAATTAATATTGTCTTTTTGATGACACGTAGTTCAGAATGAATATTAATTTAAAATTATTTATAGATTCTTTTAAAGCGTGTGTAAAGATAAATATCATAATATAAAGTAAGGAAATGTATTATTAATTGTCAAGCATCACTTCACTACTACAAAAATTACAGTATCAGAGGTGTTCGGCTTTTTTCGTTTTAAGGTTATAAAGTTCTTGACCACCCTCATGCAAGCAGAATTCTTTTAGTTACATATATGGCTTAACACTTAAAAATATATAAAAATAAAACACAATAACTATTCATATCTACAATTATTTTCAGAACGATTCTTACGACTTAGTTCGATTTTACTTCTGATTCGCTTTTCATGTATTTTTATCAAGTGGTGCACTCACCTCTGCAACAATACTGTTATAGTCTTGATATATAACGTCATCGCACTGAATCGTCCTATTCTCCAGAAACACATCAGGAGTACATTCTGTCACATTCATATATCCTGGAGCCGAGCGGAGACATACGGATTTTTCTGCGGCGTAGCTGGCCCAGGAAGTATTGAATATTGCTGGGGTTGTATCACATTCAGGCACGCGACATCTGCAATTAAAAATGTAACAGCTTACTAAACTTAAAAAATTAATCAAGCTTTTATGCTTTTATATAAATTAAATAAAATCCTAAAATAATACACGCAAGGAGGCTTTAAAGTAATTTTACTTTATAAAATTTCAGAACAATTATAAGTGGAAACCAATGCTTATCAGTATTAATTAATAGTCTGTGTCCATTTATGAATAAATAAATAAACAATCTTATCTTAATAAAATATTACCCGCGGACTTAATCTAGTAATTTGTTATTTTTATACAATTAAAAATAATAATAATAATAATCTAATCTCAAAAAGAAATTCACATCCATTATGCAATGATAAACCTGTAATCTATATTGTGTATTGATAAGGTGACAACACTTTAAACTAATATATCGGACAGTTGTAAAACAAAGCGCTAATAAAAATAATAAATCTCTTTCTTAATAAGATAATGGAACACTTCAAGCCATAGTTATAAAACACAGTAATAAATTAAGTTATTGTTCATTTAATTTTCTCCGGAGCTGATAAGCACGTGTAGCGAAAACAAATAAAGAAGCTATAAAAAATAGTTATTGCTAATGACAGGATGTAAATGAAATTTTCATATTTATTACAAATTTGCTCAAATATCTAGATAAAATAAATATTGAATATAACATAAGAAATAATCGTAAATGTCATTTTTACAGTATTTTATATATAATATATAATTCTAGAAATAGTTTTATTATAATCCCGAACAATGGGCCATAAATAAAGCATACAAAATTAATACGATAGATATTGTTTATGACAGAATTGTTTATCTTTTGTAATTATAACGTTAAGTTGAATAATTAAAAATTTTATTTTTTAGCAAATAAAATTCTAAAGACACTTATTACATCGATAACAGTCAAATAATTTGCCCGGTGGCAAAATCTTGAGCTGTACATAAGGGACTATATAATCACTTTGTGGTTGTTGTTCAGAGCTAGGGTTTACTGTGCGTTAGTTTTTTTTGGATTGATATTATTTTATAGGGTAAAATAAACGCCACTTATAAACAATACCATTGGGTCATTCTACTAAATCGTTCACCAACACCCGATTTTACCTGAAAGGTACTTCGGCGGCAGTGAAGACATAATTAAAGTTACACATGTGGAGAAACGAATCACGGAATGCCAGCAATACCAATAGCAGCAGTTGGTATTTGCCGAAGCTCCCCAGCTCACTGAGGATGCCGTCCAGATTAAATGGAACCTCCTCAGCTTCAACTGACATCTGGAAATGGCAGTATTTTTGATTTAGAAATTGCTGCTAGAAACTGATGTTTAGTAAATGGAATGTTTTATTTATATTATTATTAATTATCGATAATTATGTATTTTTTAATTATTATTAATTATCAATAAATATAATAATGAATCACTAAAAATTAAAATAGTTAGAAATAGACAAACTGTATAAATAAATAATATATTATTTTATTTCATTGTGCTTAATTTAAAATAAATAAAATTAATAAATTGTGCTATAAGTCTAGAACACGTCAATCCGAGGTTTCGATTGTTGAAAAACAATAATAGTATGAAGGGACAGATTGTCGTGTTATATTGAGATATGTTTACAAAATACATTTTATTGAATACACGAGGAATATATGTATATTTTATTCTATTGGTATTGAATAAAATAACAAAAAACTCACGTTTATATGTTGAGTGTAGATACTTTCTAATAACCGTTTATAAACATAGTGCAGTGTAAAGACATCACAACTTTCTCTGCGCAGCCATTTTCACTGAAACAGACATTTATCACATATGGTATATATTGATTAATCGATTGTTTTGATTTATTTCTAAATTTTGATTGTATTTCAAAATAAACTGTACACAAATTAGAATATATTATTAAATAAATATAGATTGATATGTAAGTGTTCCCGTCACTTGAAGCTGAGGCGCAGCTCGTGTTGAGAGTTTTGAACTTATCGTGGCTAATTAATGCACCCAGTATAAAATATCGTCTTAGTTCATTCACTAGGGATATTTTTTTAATTAATGGTATATTAGACAAAGATTACTTTCTTGATGAAATAAGAGAGGAAAATAATAAGTAGACAATTTGCTTTCTACTTATTTAAACTAGTTGGTAATGATAGTAATTTAATTAATAATATAATTAACATTTTCATAATGTCAAAGTATGATAACATAATACTCAGTTATTTCTAATTATTTAAAAGTTAATGCATCAACGACCATAACATTATATAGTTATTAATATAACTATAACCAATAACTAAACGGAAAAAATAAGAAAAATCCTTTAATTTATGTGTAATTTTAATTTTCTGCAGCGTTCATATGTAACACTCTCGTAATCACTTACACAAGACGCATTGTACAGGATTGTATTCAAATATTATGTTTTAAAAATGTCAAAAGCATTCAAGAACGATAATTCACTAATATTGTTTTAAATAAGTGACATGGTAAGTTAAGTTAAAAATAACGTACAACTATTATTAAGTTAAGTTGGAGACAACACATGCTGGTATGTATAATAATAAAACAATTTTAAGGAATGGAATGTTTGTAATGTTCGAGTAATATACTCACACATAAACAATTGACTAAATGAACTTAATATTAGAGTTATAAAAATTTCTTTTGAATTACTTATGTTACGAAATAGATAAATGATTGCAATAATATATTTCTTGGAAGTCAATAAGCAAAAAGACGCGCCGATTTACGCTATCAATAAATGTTTATAAAACACTCATTGTTCGAGTTTAACAGCGATCGCCATAGGTTCTATAGGCAGCTCATATACCACTTCTATAGCGATCTATGATACATATACATTATCATAGACATATATTATAGTACATTAATAGAGCATGAATCAGAATTTTTCTCTTAAGATGATCGAAACCGATATGAAATGCTTTTAAAATAATTCATTTAAATAGTTAAAGTATAATAATATAACAGCATTCATACGAACACACTTTCATACTCTTAACATAAAACCCATAAAATTAAAAAAAAACATGTGACACAAATAATCAAATATTCCAAAAATATTTACACATTAGAACCAACGTGACTTCGGTGATTTAACGTTTCAATCGTATTTTAGTGTAATTTTAGTATTCTCCATTATATTACTACACGCGTCTCTTATAATTACTACTTATTTATCTATTTATTTTTTTATTTAGGTACAATGAAAGTCCTATAAACAATTACGAAGATTATTTATACAGACTAGATAGTTCATGTAACATTAGTAGGCTGTCAGGCATGTTCATTGGGTGATTAAGAAATTTCATGAAATCAGATACGTGTGTTGGTTTTGATTTACAACATAAGACGTGTCAGTTAAATATTTAATGTATCTCAAGGAAAAGAACATATTAGCGATATTAACTAAAAAGGTCAATTTACTGTGCACCATTAAATATATAATATAAAAAAGGCAATACACAAACGCACTACAACAAAAGAAAACAAAAAGATGGGAACTAAAAGAGCGTAAACAAATTCTTTAGCTAAAATACAAAAGAACTCTTGCAAGGCGATTTGAACTTAATAAAAACAGAAGCAAAAACAAGAGCAATTAAAGAAGGCCTAAGTATTGCATCAAACAAAGTAATAAATGTAATAATATAAAAACAGTCAAAAAGCTACGATGCAAAAAGAAACTACAAAGAATTAAACAAACATTTATTCTTCTACAGTTAAAACAATACCTGCCAAAAATATCAGAAGACATTTTTTAAGAACTTATCCTTATAAGGACTGTAAGATCCTTAGTCAAGAGATAGCTACCCTCAAACTTGATATTGCCACGAAATGAGTATATGGTCTAATAATTATTATTGTATTATAATTAAAAAGCTTTAAAAACGTTACTTGATATCGAATGAAATTGAAATCACACCGTTTATTGAAATCGGATTTTTGTAATTCTTTACGTTTTGAGATGTCGTGAGTATTTCTTGACAATTTGAAAAGCTTGCGTGTGTACGTATGTGTATATCGCGTATGTGTGCTTCTATATCTGTAAACTTAACATAATGGAAATGTTTTTTTCGGCTCCATTTTCTTGCGACTGAATTATGTAAATAACTTTCTTTTCGATACCAATTGACGTGTATTCGTATAACTTAGAACTGAGGCTTCATTCGTTATGACACAGACATTCCTTACTAATAACTAGTGACGTCACAACTCGCTCTAAACTTAATCGCATTCCATAAACACACAATGGTGTGTAAATGAAAATGTCAATTATCTATTGGCAGTTTTTTATTTTACATAATATGTTCATTAATCTTACATCGGTTATATTCGGAGAAATGTACCGAATTTATTTTAAAAAAATTACTTCATGTTTTAAGCAGATTTATTATTACATTTTAACAAATCTCTATCAAATTGTATCTCAAAATTTAATCATTTAATGTTTATTTGAGAACACAAAAATAATCTCAAAATCTTTCAAAATTACGGATTAGTTTTGAGTCGAAATATTAGTAATTACATAAAATTTTAATGTAATGACGTTGACGTAAACATGTGGTATTACACCCATGTTATTTTTAATAATATTTTTCCAATTGAATGCTGCCAAGACATAATGTTTCGATTTCTAAACAACTAATTGCTCGATTGGTGCCAATCGATTCTTCCTAATGTCAACGAAAAGTGATCACAAATGGAACAAAATTAATTCAATACTTTTAGAATTTATTTATATAAAATGGAGAACAGCATTAAAACTCTTTTGCTTTAACATTTGTGTTTTTTATATGTTAATCGTAAAATTTAATTGTATTTAGTTTATGGAATAATGTGAAAATTATTTTGATTATAGATGGATTTGTTGATGCCTCTAGAAATATTATATTCTTAATTATTATTCTTTAAAATATATATGGATTTTTTTTTGTCTGTTTTATTATCCCCGTATTTATTGCTTTCGTTTGTTTGTGTTAGTTAATCAGTGAGTTAAGTATTCTCATACTATCTCTAATATCAATTAATTAAGCAATTAAATAAGCTATCCATCTTTGCCTATGTATTTATAAAGAAAACTAATTTTTATTAATCCGGAAGCTATTGTAATCATTTATCCATTACTGCTCCATATTTATTTAATTGATTATTCTAATTGCTATTCCTCAGAAAAAAAATTATATATTATTACCACAATCTTGCCACAAGCTCCCCAATCGCATATTAATTATTATTTTATTTTAAATAAAGTGATTTGTAGTAGCGATTTATTATTATAGTAGCGATATGGAAATATATGTTATAAAACTAAAGAAAAGCGACATAATATTTGCTGAAAAAGTAGATATTCCAAATAATTAAAAGATGTATGCAAATTTTTTTAGACATGTGACAGGCATAATATAAGGATATGAGAGAGTGGTTGAGAGTAAAGGGTCGGGAAATGGCAATACTGAAGGTTGCTAAAAATATTGAAAATTCATCAATTTGAAAGATCGCCATAACAAGATAAAGATTAAAAAAGAGTAACAAATGAAGTGATGACAGTTTGTATAAAAGAAGTCACGAATGATATATTTGACAAATAGATTTAAAATTTGACAAGAATACAAACTAGGAAAATAACTGTCCTACACGACAATAACAATAAATCAAAAAGTGATAGAATACTGATTTAAGAAATGCAAGTGTGAAAGAGGAAAGAAACTATATGTAAATAATGAAACAAAGAGCTCGTAAGTACCAGAGAAATAAGTTACTGTTGAGAAAGTATGACCGCCTTTGTGTCTAGGAATTACTTATAAGTCTTCATCATTGCCAAGTAGTTCCACTTAACCTTGCGACCATCACCATTTTGGCCAACGAGGTATCCGTAACGGATTTTTTTGACGAATTATAAATTTCAAACAAATGTAATTACAGACACTATCTTTCCTCATCGCCCAATGTTCTCGAAATACAAATGTACCCTAAAACTGATGCAGCGTTTTTTGATTTCCAAATGATGTACAACAGAGACTCCGAAGGTTTTGTGTTGAGAGCTGAATGAGAAAAGGTGTGATTGATAAGTATATGGAGTTGTACCATATTGTGGATGGTCGCTCTAATACCCAGAATTAATCACAATAATATGACCAGTATCTTAGTAAGTCAGCATCAAGACTAATTCAGCTACAGTATGTTCCTGTAACAATGGACACCTTAATTGCAATTGCTGTATTTATGAATAAATAAAAGTCAAGTACATGCTGCTGTAATGCGAATGAATAAAGTAAGTAATGAATATAAAAAAGTTATTTTGAAAGTGGTATTGATAATTTAAATATATCTTTTCCACTTTTACTTAATGCCAATGATCACTTGTTGAAATGAAATAGATGTTTCAGGAGGAACTATTTTATACTATCTTACCAAAAAAAGCAATTCTATAAAACGAACCTTCAAATTTAAATGTTAAGACTACGAGTGCTCTAAACGCGCACTGATCCGAGAAAAATCACACAACAAGCTGGGTTTAATTATTTTGATCAGTGTTTTATAAACGTATTATAAATTTATTTAATTAACAATTTGCGAACCACTAAAACCATCGCAACCAATTAATAATTAACTAATAAATC
Organism: Mechanitis mazaeus; assembly: GCA_959347395.1. Lineage (NCBI taxonomy): Eukaryota > Metazoa > Arthropoda > Insecta > Lepidoptera > Nymphalidae > Mechanitis > Mechanitis mazaeus. The sequence goes on along the minus strand of OY365746.1, from coordinate 15,093,889 downwards.
AAACTGGGCCTTCAAGACAACTAGTTACCACAAGCAGCACCCGTTCAAGAGTATAACGCAGTTGTCAGTCATCAACCCCTTCACCATATTTGAGGGAGGAGGGCAACCGGACGCCCAATGCTACAGCAAATAATTACTGCTAAGGGAACGGCTATGATGCAGCCAGGTGCTTAAATAATAGTAACAACAATTGCAAACAAATTGCGCAGATTACTATTTATTCGCTAAAAATCAATTAATTCTCAGGTCATACCCTCGATAATATTACCCTTTAATGTATAATTAAAATCGACTTAATGCCGAATCTAAGGGTTTTGCTTTCTACTAGTTTATTGTATAACCGTTCCTAAGTAAACTTCAATGAATTTCTATTTTATGGAGCCTAGTGGCCCGTATACAATTTTTTTTATATCTAGTATTGATTTAGCGTAATACAAAATTTTTCTTGAGTTTATTAATATTATTATGAACATGAATTAATTTTTCATTATTATATTGTCATAATCTGTATTTCTTTGAATTTATTTTTTAACGAGTCGCTTGACTTCATGTTATTGATTCAACGAAGAGTCCTCTTCTGGAGCACAAGTATTGTATCAATATCTGCTGTATTAAACCTTATTAGTATGCCGTATGACATGATACTATGAAAATAAATAAAGTTAAATAGATTTAAAAAAACATATAAAATGTCGTGATAAAATCAGCACTTGACTTTTAAAGGAAAAGTTTTATTTTTTAGATTGTTATAAAGTTTTCATGAAAGATATGTTATTTATTTTTGATAATAAACATTCATTTATTATTTTTTACTAAGAATGTACTAAAAGAAAGACATCTAATAGTGTACACACTATTGAGTTTACCTTACATATACCTAGATCGGTTTAGATATTATAATATATATTCCTTCTGACGTAGTTTTACAACAACGAATTCTATCTGACGTAGATCACGAGTAGATAACAATTATGTTTACAAATTCTAATTTATAATTTGTCTAAATATAAACACACGTGTAAGATCGCATCACTCAATGACCACGTGCGGCCGCGCTCTAATGAACTCCGATGCCCCTTATAATGCAACTTGCAAATATTTACAACACATTAGGATAATCCACTGATAAGTCAATAGGTCAGTGCATTACAATTAAGTAGCACTGCATTTTAAAAATATTGAATATACCTTCTTTATTGGATTGCTGCATTCGAAACGTCGGGTTAAAATAAAAATGTAACCAAATTACGCGAGTTTTAATCCGTAAAAAATAATTTTATTTGAAATGTGTACTCGTAAATTCTAAGAAAATACTATACCTTGTTAATGTTTTATTTAGTATGTCTTCTTTTTGAGCTGCTTTAAATAAATATAGATCATTTATAATATATCTGGCAAATGTAATTCTTACGGTTAGTATCCATCGAAAATGATAATTTATAATATGATATGTCTAAGAAGAAACACTTAATAGTCCTCTAATCTTATTAACACTAGGAAACTGCAGTTAACTCGATGATAGCAGAGCTACGACCCCTTCTATTAATAGAAAACAGCTCTCACTGTCCACGTAGCTACTATACTACGATAGTACGCCGGATGGTACATAAACAAACAAATAAATTTTTACCCACTAATTAATATACACTGCGACTTTACTTAGTTTACTTATTATAATACTAATAAATAATAATGTATTGTGACAATAAATTAATAAATTAAATTCTTACTATATTCATAGACAAAACATTAACACTCAACGATGTGTGTTGGTATAGATAATGATTATGGGAATATATTTAAATATTAAACATATAAGAACGTAATTTTTGTTTTTTTTTTTTGTGTGACAGTTTCATAGAATCTATAAATTATGAAAACATCCTCTAAAAATTTAAACAACTTGAATTATTTTACTTTAAAATTACCGTTTTTAAATATTTACTAATAATACTTACAAAATTTATTTACTAAAGAATATTTTAATAAAATATATACAGTTGAAATTGGTTTGAAATATTTTTCAAAAATCTGTTGAACGGTCCAAAATTAGAAATACGTACAATCACTGTCACTGCTTAACTTTTTTTTTTTATTATTATTTCGAAAGTAAAAAATTAGTACTTTTATTTTAAATATTTTTTATAACAACATGGAGTGCGCATTCGTGATGAAGTGAGATGCGTTTATTGCGCGGGCGCACCGCACGAGAACTGAACCGTACACTAATAATACTTTACTGATTCATGTATTTTCATCCAATTTTCTTAAAGAGAATATTTATTGATACATAAAATTAATCTTGTCAGCTACACAAAAGAAAATTTATCATTATTTTCTTGCAGCTATAATTGAAATATATAAAGGTGTTAGTTAATTTTTAAGCTTATTACCAACGATTGTAATTATATCTTAAAATAAATTTATTATTTCTTATATTTTTTATAATAATTAAAAAATATATAAAATCAAAAGAATAAACAGTAAAAAATTTAAAACAATGGGTACGTCGCTCCACATTTTACTCCATTCCAAACAAAGTCGTAAACATTTTGTATGTCTGTTTTTAAATGCAAATTACGAGTGCTTCCAATTTCTTACAAAGAAAAGCACAACAAAGAATGAGTCACTTGAAATTAATATGTTCTCTGTAACGCTATATTCGATATACAATTAGTTACGGTCAAAAATGTGCTGTTTCTTCATTAATGATAATAATAAGAATAATTGTACTGATTGCAATGGGAAGTAGAAGTTAGAACTATTGATTGTAGGTTATAAATTGCAGTTCCTACAAGAAAAAAAACAGCTTAATATTAAGACCGTCAGGGACCGTCAGGGTCTTCTTTCTTTCAGTATCAACTACTCTTCTTTACAACTTATCTTTTTGTTCCGACTTTTTCATTGGTGCTACTTTTTTAAGACTGATTCTACATTGCAGATGTTCATAAGAGTCGGCTTACCCCAAACATAGGTGACTATTTATCATTACCAATCTAGTCTACCATCATATAGATCATCTGATCGAACTCATCCTCTTATAAGCCAGTTTCTCAAATGAAGAACGGGTTAAAAAATTCTGCAATGACAAATAAAAAGTATAAAATATGTGGAGCATGTCTTTTAAAAAACGCTGCAGTTGTAAAAACAAAAAACAACATACGTAACCCATTCTTTGTACGTCTGTCGTGATGTTCGCGACTTATTCGCACTTCCGCACTTATTCATATCAACAAACGACAATGTACGAAGTCGTGTTCATTTCAAGCTGTGTCAGTTTTTCTAATTACTAGACTCATATTATATTGTTGAAGATTTCTCAGTAACAAATGGCTACCACTTGAATACACAAGAATACATTGTCATTTTGAAATTAAAAATGATCGTTTCTATTGGAAAAATAATATTGAGTGGAATAATGGAATATTTTATTTTTAAAGGCTCTTTCGAAATTATTTTAAATATGATAATGTGATGTTATTCCAGAGTTAACAATGGTTATTGGGTTTTTTAACTTTTATTAAACAAATAAACGTTATCTTGCTGTCATTGCAAAAAAAAACTTCTTTCGTTATCCCTAGAAACGAAAGATTTTCCTTTTTATATAAAGTATTATGATGTTTTCTAAGATTAACACGAGTACTACACATTTCAATAAAACTATTTTACGGACATAACTCGCTTTTATTATTACATTATTAAATTTAACCCTACGTTTCGAATGCTTTGCAGCAAACGTGTTCGCGGTAAGATCATCTCGTCTTATAGTTATATCCGTAAAATAGTTTTATTAAAGTATTATGTTTGTTGAATTAGATGATGAGTAATTACCACAGCAAATTTGATAAAAAAAACTTTCCGAATTCTTTATTTTTCTTTTATGACCTGATTGTTTTTAATATCAATCCAAATTTTGCTAATAGTTAAAATTTTTGGGATTGTATAAGGTACACTACTGTAAGATTTAACATTTAGTATTTAAAATTAGAATCATTTAGAATATTTTAAGAAAAAGGGTAACCAATATTTGTGCATTCGACGAAGCAGATTTTGAACAGATATGTTCTCATCTTACATAAAATTATATTGAAGTAAGCGAAACAATAGTCTATTAAAATAAATATAAATATCAATTAAATATATTCAAACAAAATACCTATTCGTTTTACGTAAACATATAATAACAATACTAATTAAAATATAATAGCCCCGCCCTCATTTCTTTTGTATTTGAAGGTACCTTGGATAATATTATATCATGTGACTATAATATTTATATTCCAATTATTTTATCTCTTAATAGACATATTAAACTTAAAGAATTAAAAACTAATAAACCTTGGTAAGTATCAGCAATGGTCTAGAAAAAAAATACTATTTGAAAATAATATTTGCAATTAAAGATAAAAATTTATTAGTAAATATATTTTTGTCTAGGTATTTTAAGCTTCTCTAAGTCTGTAAGTCCCGTCAAAATGACCTATTTCATATATGGAAAAGTCACCAAAAAGGCAATTTGAAATTAAAAACTTAAGACAAGAATTCAAGCCTACGAAAGGAATTTTATTATATTGTAAGGGAAAACTGAAAAAACGTTGTTTGGTTGGTTTGGTATTTTGCCTGGTTAGGCCTGGTGAGGCGGGAGGGTGACCCACCTTACCTAACATAGGCCTACGATGGGAGGGTGCTCTACGTTGCTCGGGGCACCCTCATTCGGGGGGTCTAGCCGGGGCATCACGGTGTGTGCTAATGCGATCCCGTGACGTTCCATTACGGCGCAGAGGGCAACCGTTGGTTTTTTAGTGGGTAGCCTTAAAAATGGCAGCATCCTCTATGCTGCCGGGTAATCCCACATCACCCCCCGGCCGTCACCCCCATGGGCCGACGGGTTACCCGTAACGGGTTTTTCCAACGGAAAAGAAAAAAAGGTATGTTCATGTTAAAAAAACAAAGGTATCGTCGAAGTTTAAGTTCAGAAAAAATAAAAAGAAGACACCAAACCTTTATTATCCCAATTCAGGAAGAATTATTAAAATAAGTATAATGACCAAAAAAAAAAATGAGTATAATTACAAAAAAAATTAGTAATAAAAAAAAACACTCAAAAAAACATTGCTGAGTATTTACTATAATAATTTCAACAAATACATTTTTCTGTTATATTTTTTAGTTTAACTTTAATTTAAAATAAGAATCATTTTTCAATTATTGATACAAACCATCTTAAGTATACACATTCAAACAAAAATATGTAAGTAATCATGACGATGTCACACCACTTTTTAAAGTCATTTTTATGTTCGTTGGCTCATCTTATCGTATGAAATGAGACTATTAAGATATAAGTTTTCAATTTTGTTATGTTTGTTGGTGAAATTATTGTTTTTAAGACCTAAAATAAGTAAAATTTTTAAATCATAAAACTAAGTGGTTGGAATCAGGTCTTCATATTAGTGAAAAGAACAGATTGGACTTGCATGGTTTGAAACCTGCTGAACCGGAATCAAAATTATAAAACCGAAAAATATATTATTAGTTCTTGACTGATTTATAATCAGTCGTATTGGGACAAAATAATGTTATTATAGGTACATTGACAAGTGAAATCTCAATTGTGTTTTATTTATAGTCGAAAACAATTACCTAATGCAAAAAAAGATTTGTCCTATTGTCCTTAAAATAAAAGAAAACAAAAATTATTGTACAATAATTTAAGTGCTATGCTTTTCAGTTTAACCTTGCCTAGTCCAAGACCAAAAATATATACCTAACTAGCTGACCTGGATAACAACGCGTCGCGAACTAATTTTTTAAAATTGTCCCTAAACTATTGTCAAAAAAAAATGCATAAAATTAAATTATATGCAATTCCTTAACTTTCAAATTAAAATAATAATATTATATTATTATAAGCGTATACTCTATAAGCTTAATAAATATGTTGTTAAAAATATAGCTTCTGCACACAAGTTCGCCTGCTTGAATTTCGGTAAGTGTGATCCTTTTTTAGCGTGAGATGTGTAAAGCGACTTTGTGAGTGAACGTATTTCATAGCCCGGTTTATTATTTGTGACATAGAATGTTTTAACTGTCATAACAAAAATAATGTAATAATTTACATTTCTTATTCGAACATAAAAGTAGATATTTTAAGTCAACATTAGGAGACAGAGATATACTAATGTATTACAGTATTTTTCTAGATCTACAATTCTCTAAAATTACCTTAATGTACTCTGCTAGTTATCGCAGCGTACGCGTGTAAATAACCAAGTAGGCATGATTTTTGCGACCTCTTAAACTATAATCGAGCATCCAAACCCTTGTCAGAATGTACACTATCTGTTGGAAAAAACTTTACAAAAAAATAGTTTGATAGAGAATCGCGGCCGGGGAGTTTTCATTAAATGATAGAACCTTCTTACCTGGCTACCTATTCGTGATGAACAATACCCCGTTCTCGGAATAGAGAACCTTTAATTATATTTATTTTTTTTAATTTCCAAAATTATTAAACTATAAAATATTTAAATTATATGATATATTTTGTTTTATAAAATTGTTTTTAACATGTATAAAAGATTAAATTGTTTTCATGATTTTAATTTTAGTGCCTGACCGATAGATATTTTTTTTTATAATTGTTGAATAGGTATTTTAAACGTAAAGAATTAAATTAGGTCGAACTGTTAACTGTTAACTGTTAACTGTTATTTAAAGAAGAACTTTTAAAAGCTGCTTGCACGGCAATTTTATAAATAAATTATTATAGCTTAATGTTTAATATAAAAAATCTTACACACTAGTAGTAATTACATATAGGGGCTTGTAGCTTGAAACAGTAGGAAAATATAATTTTGTATTCCCATAGCAAGCTCCTTAAAAGTAAAGCTAATACATAAAGGCGTATTTGATTATTAAAAATTAAAAAATAATTCATGTAAAACAAATTTGTACTGATACTGAGACACATTAAAACTGCTCTGTATATCTAATAATAATTTGAATTTTATCACTTGTTCTTTCATCGCATTGATAAATATACGTAAGAATTATGTATTTACGAAACACTGTTTTATTTTCTAATAAAGATCACTCACATTTAGACACGCCCTCCAGCTCTGCCCGCATTCAGCTCGTGTCAAACTGCTTTGACATTTACGAGCAATGCATGTCATCGAATATTTGTTGTTTGAGTTTCATGTCAATTATTTTTTTGCACCTACCTTACAAATTTTTCAAGATATCTGTATTTATGATTGTAAGATGTTCATATATTTGCAGAAGTATCAGAAGTATCTTGGAGCTTGAGATGTGTGTGTGAGATATATTTCAAGAACTTATATTATTTAAACCAGTTTAATTTAATATAAATTCTTATTTATAATTACCCTAATCTTAAAAATAATTACACTAATTACTTATCTACGAAATCTTTAGAGCGAAAAATCTGTAGTAATTACAGTTGATATAGTTGATGTTTATTGCAATTTAGCATACAAATAATAGAATGCTTCGAACAAAAATAATTTTCATATATTATTTAAAACTTTAACAAACAAATTAGGTTATGCTACAAATATAGTTAGTAATTAGAAGTATTAAAAGAGACTACTTGTATTACTGTTTGACTACAGCCGGCCTAATGTTAAGCGTTACTGTAGTCCAAGATGTGGCATGTTGACCAAGAAAGTACCTATTTACTTTATATTTGAATACCCCTAAATTGTTCTTATCTGGAAACACCAACTTAGATCCAAAATTTTGCTGCCTTTACAATAACTTTTTTTGCTAAATGTTTTGTACCAGAATCTGGAACTTCCACCGTGAATTGGTGACTTCATGTTGAATTTTTCATTGTGCAGTGATGGAACGGTGATGGGTAAATTAAATCGTGCAGTTTTAATACCATTTAAGCTTAGTGCTTAATATAGGAACTGAAATTTAGAGACGTAGAGTGACACCAAGTATGTGTAGGTGGTCCTCGATTATTATGGGTACATTTCGGAAATCAATCGAATTGCTTGTTTTGACTAGAGAAGGGACACGACTGGATCTTGCCTTTATTAAATATATCCAGATTGAACCTGAGAGAAAGGTCATAACGCTTGACGATAAAATCTCTGAATGATTGTTTTTTGTAAACATATGCTCCTAATTTTAAAATACTTTTAAAATTACGTTCGTTTGAATTCATTTTAACAATAATGTTAGGATGTGTTATAGTTTTCGAGTTTTATACTTTATTTATAATCATTAAGAAACTGTAATGGGTGCGAGCCCCATCACACTATTTTCCTGGTTAAAAAGTATTTTAACGTTTTCCTGGTTAAAAAGTATTTTAACGTTTTCCTGGTTAAAAAGTAATTTTAATTATTTTTGTTAAAAAAATTAAAAATATGACCATAAATTCATTCCATCAGCAGTTTCGCTTAAACTATAAAAACAACTTATTCCAAATACAGAATATTTCATAACTTAAAAATTTTATAATAAATTTATATTTGTTTATATTTGGTTAAAAAAAATTAAAAAAGAACACGACATTTTTTTTTTCAATTTTGATCGCTATTTTCTGTCATTAACATTTGTCGATGCACAAACACTCCAATCGCGAAATAAGTATTCTATTAAAAATAAAAAGTCTCTCGGTAGATTTTGCTGACAGGTAATTAGTTCGGTTACATAAATACGGATCGATTGATACCAAAACGACGTCAATTGCATAATCAGGTCGAGAGAAAATGGAGCCAAAAAATCACACACGCAAACATAGATCAAGATTTAAGAAGTGTATACAATTACTCAGGATACTTATAAAAGTTAAGATATTACAAAAAAAGTCATATCTAAAATTGGGTTGAATGCAATATATTCCGTATTGAGGAAGTTAAAATACGATGACAGTATCATTCTTGGTATTGTGTATATAAGTTTTATTTCCATTTTTGGCAATAAATAAAAACAGATAGATTAACACTTCATTGCACATAGAATAAATTCAGTGCACTTCAAACAAATATATTATGCAAAGGCACTGTTATTATTAAAAGAAAAATCTATCTTTGATAGACAAACTTCAGATGAAAAAATTAAAGGAATAGAGTAATAGGTACGGGAATATGCGAATGGAAATATAATTATATCATAAAATTTTTATCTACCATAAAATTATCTCAAATCCATTTAAATATTTCAGCTTCTGGCATATAAAGATCTAAGTACTTAAAATACTTACAAATAAATAGGACATATTAAAGTTCATTTATACGATATATTTTTATAACAAACCTCTTATTTAATTTTTATATATACATATTAAACCTAAACAGAAAATATTTTAAAATTATTTTAACACTGCTAATATTATAATTATTACGTATACGTTATTTATATGTAAATTTATTATTATTAGTTGTTATGTAATTGTTTATCTCATATTTAATTATTTAATTATTATTATTTATTTATCCATATATTTCCATTATTATTATTTTTATATATACTTCTGTAACTAAGCTTGTTATAACAACGTCACTATTAAATAAAAGAAAAATGCAGGTGCAGTAGTTCACTGGATGTCATGGCACAGGATATCCTAATGAGATATCACAGATAATTAAAACGTTCAATCAACCTTCTTACTTTTTACAAAATATGATATGATATGTATTGTAACGTGTATGTTATCATTATGTTTTGTAATAATAAATAAATAATTTTTATTATTTTTTAAATAAATAGTAAACAAGTACTTACATAAATATCTTACTAATACGATAATAATCAAAGACAAGGTAAAACTTAACACATTTTAAAGAAAGATAATTATTTAACAGCCGGATTTTAAATGTAATAAATAAATGTTAATAATGATATATCTGGAGAATGCTTGTTTCAAAATATGTTGTTTCAATGTGAAATATTTACCGTAGTATATAGCGTGAACATTAAAAGTATTTATTAGTTGTCACGTAAAAGCAGCAAAAGTTGAACCACCCTTCAGAAATGAAAAAAAAGAAGAATTTAATTCAAAAAGGAAGCCATTGTATATAATTGAGTATATTAGAGAAATTATGTGCATGTTACTTTAGTCTCTAAAAATTGAACCTTAAAGATCAAATTTGCTTTTGCTGTAAATAAGTTTTTAATCAATTTAGCTGCTTTTTAATTACGTTTGGATAAAAACTATCTATATAATATAAAAGCTAGATAAAAAGAGATTTGTTAGTACAATCTCTTTTTATCTAGCTTTTATATTTTATTCTAAACTGTAAAAACAATATTCCAAAGTTTCATGAGCCAATCATAGTAAATATTTTCCTACTTAATTTTGTTATTGCACCTATCAGGAATAAGTGTCAGTACAGATTATATCAATAACATTTGTTTATATTAAAAAGAAGAACAAATAAGCATGTGAGTTATCTGGTAAAATAAAATAAAATGTGCATTAGGTGGAGTTAATGCTACAGAGCATCCTCATCAGACAAACCAATTTTTTTTTTTATAAATAGCGTGACCAGCGTTTGACCACAGATTGCCTGATGGTAAGCAAGTGAGTGGTCTAAGATGGAGCGCGCTTATCTAGAAGGAACCGATCCACTCTTAACTTAAAGAGTCCCAGGGTGTAATTCTGTAAAAATAGAGATTCCGGAAGCGAATTCTACAGCTCAACCGTACGAATGGTAAATGTGGCGGAGAAACGCTGTGTACGCCTTCATAGAATTTAAACAGTAAGCGATGGCGCTTTCCGGAACCTCGGGTTGTACTATGATGAAAAGGGAAGGATGGAATCAGATTATGTAATTCCGATGCACGCTCACCGAAATGTAACCGGTACAAGACCGATGAACTAGGCTCGCGGCGATGCTCGAGGCGATGCTCGAGGCTTTGTAAACTTTTCTTACAAAGATGTCGTCACCTATGGACCTCATAGCACGCCTCTCAATGATCTCCAACGTCTCAAGCTGGTACTTAACAGATCCAACCCAAAAATGCGAGCAATACTCTAAGCTCCGAACCGAACCGAACCGAACTTGTGCAAACAACATAATACAACGTAAGCAGCTGTTCTTGCGTGAAGTATTTTCGCTCCTTTGAGAGAATACTGAGCTTCATAGCTGCTTTTTGAGTTTTTGACACAATGTAGGAGCCATAGTGGAGCGTTGCAGACAAAGTCACACCAAGTAGCTCAAGGTGGTCTGTAATCAGAATAGTCACATTTCGGAATTCTGGAGCCAGATCGAATGGCCACTTTTTCGCGGAGAATAGACACTCCTGAGCCTTGGTCGCGTTGAACCTTACCAGATTGGCAACACCCCACTTGGCTACTGCCCGGAGGGTAATGTTCATATGCTCAACCATTGCTTTTTGCCAGACTGGATTTCAGCCGCAGTCGCCGTCGCAATGAATGTGTACATCTCCACGACAGTGCTGTCATCTGCATACCCAAAGATTCCGGATCTCAGCAGGTAGACAATGTGCAGCATTAACAGTATCGCGGAGAGCACGGATTCTTGGGGAACACCGGCATTGATGGCTATTTGATCCGACGAGAATCCGTCGATGACTACTCGTAAGTATCTGTCCCTCAGGAAGTCCGATATCCAGTTACAAAGGCTAGCGGGCAGTCCATACGATGGAAGTTTACTGATAAGGGTGTCATGCCAATGTGTTTTTACGGCTCCAGTTTAATGACCTGATTGTGCACTTGACTTCGTTGTAGAATCAATGGATGCTTATTCATGTAACTTAGAGCTGAACTTAGTTTACCAGCGGAATTGAAAGGTTTGTTAGTTTTTAAAAAAACTGAAATCCCCATATTCGTGATTTTAATTAATATCGTGTTTCGGGTTTCGGGATTTTATTACAAATCAGTTAATTATCAACAAAGTAGAACAAGCGATTTTATTACTTTTTAAAGCTAATATCGCGTATTCGCGATTTATACAAACTGATTACCCAATTGGCTACTAATCGATCCGTGTTAATTTTAACAAAAAAGTGATACCAATTGGAAAAAAAATATATCGTTACTATTTTAATACTTAGTTATTAATATAATGTAAAAAATATATTGTATTACTTTACTGTTAAATTTTTCAAGTTATGAAAAACACTAAATCTGCAATTTGTTGTTTTAGTTGCTTTAGTGAAAAGAATGATAAACTGGATAAATGTAAATAAAATTGAAATGTATTCATTACATAGTAATTTTTTTAATATTTTTGATTTTATTTCTTAGCAATTCTTTCCCCTATTCCTTCTTGGTCCTATTTCTTAGATTAAAACAACCCTTTCCGTCTAGTATAAATATAGTATCAATATCTCTTGCATTACACCATAATAGCGTGTGTATGAAATTATAATGCAGAAGTAAACTATTATCTAATACATTTGAACTCAATTGCCATTTTGCATATATGTATGATAATGCAAAAGAAAACAGATGAATTAACCAAATTTTATTCATGTACGTATCGTTAATCGTATCCGTTTGGCTAATGAAATTTAAACATTTGGTCCTTCTGTAGTTGAGCAATATACATATTCTCTATCAATTGAATCAATTGAAATGCGGAATTTCTGTCGACGGGTAATTTAAATGCATACAAGGAATCGTAAACAGAATTCCATTCAGCTACACGTATATAAAAAGGACCATCGTATACTGTGTAGCCACTTCGCGATAGACGTTCTCAACTTTTAGCTGTTACTTGGTATTGCAATGGAAATCATTGAGAAAAATGAAGAATCGAATCTTGAGAGGGTGAGTGTTCATATTTCGTATTAATACGTAAAATGTACAATTAAGCTAATCTATCAAGCATTGGTTTGTCGCTGAGAGCCCCTTCTTAAGTCGTAATGCTCTTCATCCATCACTGTTTTCAATTACATTTTAAGAAACTGTGCATGTAATACAGGAACTTCTAGCACCCTACACACATCTGGTACGAGCTCAAAAAAAGCTTCTTGTTAGTAATATATTTTGGTCTTTCAACTACTGGTTAAATGTTCCCGAGGATCTCTTCCTTCAAGTTAAAGAATCCGTAACAATATTCTTTAATGGAATTATTATGTAAGTTTATATTTAAAACTTTATTTAATATTCAAATGAACAAAAATAAATGAGACATGTACTCGAAGATTCCATTCTCCAACCAGACACCGTCAAATATAAGAATTTATACATTTAATTAAATAACCTAGCCTACTATTCAGGTATTAAAACTTGGGATAGTTTACTATACAATGTAATAAGTGTTTGTACGCAATAGATAAATTAAAAGTATAAATGGAATCGTTATTAAAATATATATTTTTAATATTATATATGTGCACAGAATACAAAACTACCTTTTTGGTTTCACTGTTATTTGATTTTGCAGGAAGAGATACATATTTAATATAGCTCTGTAATATTTACATTATTGGATGATTCTTCTAAGTATTAAGAGATAAGAATAAATAATATGAATAAGTCTATATTTCTTATGAAGAATGTCTATATAATATTTAACTCACCAATCAACAAAAAATTATTTAAAAAAAATATGCTTTCACGTCTGAAATTTGTTGAAAAATTTATTCAATCTTATTGCAATTTCGTCTCAAATTTTATTCCCTTTAACTTCTTTCATTTTAGGATAGACGACATACAGGACAATTCGCTCGTTAGACATGGATTTCCAACCGCTCAATGCGTGTATGGAATGCCCTTAACTTTAAATACTGGCATACAAATGATTGCAGAATCTATGAAAAATATTGTTGATCTCATACCCAATAAATTGGTATTATTTTTAATATTATATCGCTGTAAGATATTTATTATTTTTTTAATACACATAATTTTTTCCAACGTTTTTTTTTCAGGGCGGTAAATTATTTGCAGACCAATTTCATGAAATAATGGTCGGTCAAGGCACTGAAATTTACTGGCGTGAAAATTTTATTTGTCCAACCGAGGAGCAGTATAAAAAAATGCACCAGCAAAGTAATTGGAGCCTTAATAATACTAATTACTGCAACAATTAAAGCTTCATAAGAACTAAATATTTTTATTTAAGATTGAAGTTTAAAAAATTATTTATCTTCGGTTCCTTATTATTTTGAGATCTAAAATCTTTTTATATCCTGAAAAACTGTTTTATGGTACTGTATCTCAAAAATGGGAAAATGGAACCCTTATCAGTCACTCGCTCACTTTGTTTTCTATCTGCCTATCCGTCTGTTTATCTTAATTAATAATCCCTTAATTTCTGGAACGGTAGTGAATGAAATGTCGAAGTAAACCGAAAGAAGGACGTGACACAGGTACCAAGATACCTTCAAGTCAATAATAAAAATATCCTCTCAACTATACTAATAAACACCTGGTAACAAACCCTTGCAATTTGGGAAACAAACAGAGGCTCTAACAAAACATGTTTTTAAATATTTTTAACACTTTAATAAATATATTTTATTTGTACAGAAACGGGAGGTATGTTAAAAGCAGGAGTGAAATTATTACAAGCTTTGAGCAACAACAAGACAAACTTTGACAAACTAGTGAACCTTCTTGGATATTACTTCCAGCTGCAAGACGACTATAGTAATTTATGCGCCAAAGAGGTATTTTTTGTTACGATATGCATGTTAATAGCCACTATCAAGGTTCTCACGTCCATATGTTTAATATTTTATTTTTATCCGCCTCAGTTAAACCAAGAGGGCGCCTTCTGTGAAGATTTAACTGAGGGAAAATTTACTCTTCCCCTAATACATGCATCGAAGACTCCAGCGGGTCCTGAAATCTTCTGTATCCTTTTAATTTTCATTCATTGCACTAAATGGTTATGGTTGTGTAAAGAGCGGTGGTTTTAGTAACATTGTGTTTTAGTATTAAGATATTATACCAACAAAATTATATTTTAATACATTAAGTATTTATGTAAATAAAATCAGAATGAAATTTCTTATCATTCAAAGCTATTTTGCGAAAGCGCACAACTGACGTAAATTTGAAGAAATACTGTCTGTCCCTGTTAGAGGAGACGGGCAGCTTGCAGTATACGAGGGACAGATTGAGCAAGCTGGAGCATGAGACGAGAGCTGAGGTAACCGACATACAATAAATATAAAGCTGACTGAGGTATAAGTAGAAAAAATGTGTTAAGACTTTTTTAATACATAAGTTCAGAATTAATAATTTAGTTCAGTCCGTTATGTTTTGATAGAAGTGTTATACTTTTTCGAATTTTTATTTCAATTTTCGTAGTACTAAGATGTTTAAGATGGGTCATCCCGACACAACGCTTAAAACTACTGAATATAATAGTGAATCAGTATTATAATAATTAAACATTTTTATTGCAGGTCGCCCGATTAGGCGGCAACCCTGAACTGGAAATTGTGCTAAAAGAATTAAGTAGTTGGAAATAAGACATAATGTATTAAATATATTGTTGTTTTATCATACAGAGTGGTTATTTATGCGATGGGAAAATAAAATTATAAAAAGAATGCGTTTGTTTTTATGTATATTTGTTATATACTCATTCGATATCAAATTAGGGACAAAGTAATAATGATATTCTTAACATGACCGAAATTACTAAACTAGAGACATTAATAACACTATAGATATGAAGTTTAATTGATTATAATTCATCCACTTCAGTCATGATACCATGAATAAGTTAACTTAATCTAGTTTAATAAAACGAATGAACGAACATATGAATGCATCTTTATACCACGTAGTTAATTAAATATTTCAATATACAGCGCAGATTTTTTTTATGTAATTTATTAGTTAACCGTGTTTCCCGGGAAAACAGATCCACTTTATATTCACTTAAAGGTTTCACTCTCTATTTATATTAGAATCTTTTAAATATATACATTGTGACATGTGTTTTTACTGTAACCATTATTTTTTCAAGGTGTTTTTTGTCAACAACTTGAAATAATTTTCCTAAGAAGCCTAATAGATGTCATCACTGATTTGATACAGAGGATAATATAATATAAATATTCATCTAAGCGAGCAGGGACACGGTAGCTCAATTGGTAGAGTGATACACAACTTTGAGATCATTTTATATATAAAGGAACTAGATAATAAAATTTAAATGTATCACAATAATTCTGGACATCAAAATGGCTTTGGATACCTTTGTTGTTCCTATCTTTACACAAAAGCTAGAAGCCCAATTTGTCATGTTATTATTTGTGTCCCTCAAGTTAGTGTCTTAAATCTCTACTTTTAATATATATCAATGAACTTTGTGAGCTACAATTGACGAATGGACATATATTTTCGTATGCTGATGACACTTTTGTGGTATTTACCGGTATTTCATTGGAGAATGTTCGCTAAGGTCGATTTGGCTATAGCAGAATGGCTTAACATTAAACCTTTTGTCAAACCTAGTTTTTGATGAATTAATTGTTAAATTGATATTGGTTAGTTAAATTGATTGTCATTTAATTAATCTGGTTAATACTTAATATATAATAAGAAGGAAGGCGGACCTAACACACTTCCTTCTGGAAATTCATCACGATTATATTTATAGTCTAAAATAAAATCACTCGTATTATTATTACCCATACTTAATATTTGTATACAATGTTTACAGTTCTTTAGATAACTGAGGTGAGGTGAGGACCTTTTGGAATTTATATTGTTTAGTTTTATAATTAGATAATGTAATAAGAGCCTTATTTGCAAAAGCTTTCTGAAATATTGTTAAGAGCACTTAAAAGAGTGTAATATGACGATAATTTAATAAAATAGTTTTCTTTTTTTGTAAGACATGGTTTCACAACCAATTTTTTTAATATATCTGAAAAATTACTATTTTCAAATGACAGATTGATCAAGTATGTAAAAGCTGACGATATTATCATGTAGCATTGTTTTTTTATCTTTGTCCTTATCTCATCAAAACCCACAGTATTGTATTATAAAGTAATTTAATTATACTTTTTATATCATTGTGTATATAGAGTACTAAAATTGTAAATAAGAATAAAAGTTAATAATTTTTACTTTTTTTTTGTTTTAGTCAGTTTTATAAAACAGTTATTTAAAATACTTTCAATGTCAATAGGATTTATAAAAATATTATTATTTTGTATTATTGAATCTATAAGATCATAATAATAATTACTGTAACATTCATCATTTATTATTCTCTACAACGTTCTACTTATATTTGACTTTTAATAATGAAATTGTGATAAGTGATTCACTTAGCTTTTTTTTTCACAAATTGTAGATCTTTTTATATTTATGATAGTTAATTTTAATATTTTCTATTATCTACTTATAAATAAGTTTTTTTAATCTATTTTAGAGTTACAATTTGCTTTTAATCCTTTAGTTTTTAATACTGTTTAGAATTTTTTTTTTTTTTTGATTGATGAACGATTTCACTGAAACTGTTAGAAATAGTTTATATTTATAATTTATTAAATATTTTTGAAGCGACACCCAGATCCTCACAAGTTTATTAATTATTATAATACATATTTATTAGTGTTTTGAACTCAACGTCAAACTCACCGTCCCTACACAGACGTTAATCACATATGGAATGCTAAAATCATCGAAGCTAGCAGCGATACGGTAGCTCAATTGTTAGAGTGACGGAACGGTCCCAGAGATACTGCTCGTATCGACACATTTTTCATTCTATACCTTAAAAATTTAATAGTCATCTCTTAAGCGACAAAACTACTAAAAACACATCGTTTTGATATTCTTTTTGTCGGCGACTGGCAGTTGATTTTCTCAATATAGTTTCGTACCTGCAACAATAGACTTGATAAATAATAAATATATATATATATATATTTTTACACGGTTAGATAAAACAATTATTTGGTATATTAACTAAACCTATTCTTTGACATCTTAACCTTGTATTATATGTAAAAATGAAGTTGCAACAAACATTGAAAGGCGGAATTGCTGTAGGTGGCTAATTTAAATGCAAAAAAATGCAATGCTTAGACTACTATGGTATGAAAATACGATTCCGATATCCTATCTCTATCGTTTATAAGGAGATGATCGTATTAAAAGAAGTCATTGCGTGATACACGGTCTCAGCTTTTTATTTGTATTTTAGTTTTTGCAATGGAGATCATTGAGAAAAATGAAGAACTGAATATTGAGAGGGTAAGTTTTTCGTATTATTTATCTCAATGTTCCGTTTTAATATATTACGTAAAATATACAATTAAGTTAATCTATGAAGTATTGGTTTGTCGCTGATTTATAAAGATTTTGAATACAGAGCACCTTCTTAAGACGTAATCCTCTTCATCCGTCATTGCTTTCAATTAGATTTTAAGAAACTGTGCGTATAATACAGGAACTCCTAGCACCCTACAGACATCTGGTACGAGCTCAAAAAAAGCGTCTTGCAAGTAATATATTTTGGTCTTTCAACTACTGGTTAAATGTTCCCGAGGATGTCTTCCTTCGAGTTAAAGAATCCGTAACAATATTCTTTAATGGAATTATTATGTAAGTTTATATTTAAAACTTTATTTAATATTCAAATGAACAAAAATAAATAAATGAGACATGTACTCGAAGATTTCAAGTTCCATTCTACAATCAGACACCGACAAATATACCAATTTATATATTTTTACCGATTATCTAACCTACTTTTCAGGTATTAAATCATCAGATAGTTTACTGTATAATGTAATAAGTAATTTGTTATAATAGGCAATAGATAAATTAAAAGTATAAATGGAATCGTTTTTAAAATATATATTTTTAATATTATATAATAGGTAACAGAATACAAAACTACCTTTCTGGTTTCAATTTTATTTGATTTTACAGGAAGAGATATATATTTTATATAGCTTTGTAATATTTACATTATTGGATAATTCTTATAGGTATTAAGCGATAACAATAACTAATATGAATAACTCCATATTTATTATCAAGAAAGTCTATATAATATATAACTCACAAATCAACAAAAAATCATTTTTTAAAAAATGTGCTTTCACGTCTCAAATTTGTTGAAAAATTTATTTAATCTTATTGCAATTTCGCCTCAAATTTTATTTCCTTTAACTTCTTTCGTTTTAGGATAGACGACATACAGGACAATTCGCTCGTTAGACATGGATTTCCAACCGCTCAATGCGTGTATGGAATGCCCTTAACTTTAAATACTGGCATACAAATGATTGCAGAATCTATGAAAAATATTGTTGATCTCATACCCAATAAATTGGTATTATTTTTAATATGTATATCGCTATAAGATATTAATTATTTTTTTAATACACATAATTTTTTTCAACGTTTTTTTTCAGGGCGGTAAATTATTTGCAGACCAATTTCATGAAATAATGGTCGGTCAAGGCACTGAAATTTACTGGCGTGAAAATTTTATTTGTCCAACCGAAGCGCAGTATAAAATAATGCACCAGCAAAGTAATTGAAGCCTTAATAATTCTAATTACTGCAACATTTAAAGCTTCATAAGAACTAAATATTTTTTTAAGATTGAACTTTATAAAATTATTTATCTTAGGCTCGTTATTATTTGGAGATCTACATTGTTTTTATGTCATGAAAAACCCTTTTATAGTACTGTATCTCAAAAGAGAGTAAATGGGACCCTTATCAGTCACTCGCAACTTTGTTTTCTGTCTGCCTATCCGTCTGTTTATCTTAATTAATAACCCCTTAATTTCTGGTACGGTAGTGAATGAAATGTCGAGGTAAACCGAAAGAAGGACGTGACACATATACACAAACACCTAGATACCTTCAAGACAATAATAAAAATATCCTCTCAATTATACTAATAAAAACACCTGGTAACAAACCCTTGCAATTTGGGAAACAAACAGAGGCTCTAACAAAACATGTTTTTAAATATTTTTTTATACTTTATTAAATATTTGTACAGAAACGGGAGGTATGTTAAAAGCAGGAGTGAAATTATTACAAGCTTTGAGCAACAATAAGACGAATTATGACAAACTAGTGAACCTTCTTGGTCATTACTTCCAGCTGCTAGACGACTATAGTAATTTATGCTCCAAAGAGGTATTTTATGTTAGGACTTGCATGTTAACAGCCACTATCAAGGTTCTCACGTCTACATGTTTATTTTTTTTTTATCCGCCTCAGTTAAACCAAGAGGGCGCCTTCTGCGAAGATTTAACTGAGGGAAAATTTACTCTTCCCCTAATACATGCATCGAAGACTCCAGCGGGTCCTGAAATCTTCTGTATCCTTTTAGTTTTCATTCATTGCACTAAATCTCTGTTATGGTTGTGAAAAGAGCGGTGGTTTTAGTAACATTGTGTTTTAGTATTAAGATATTATACCAACAAAATTATATTTTAATACATTAAGTATTTATGTAAATCAAATCAGAATGAAATTTCTTATCATTCAAAGCTATTTTGCGAAAGCGCACAACTGACGTAAATTTGAAGAAATACTGTCTGTCCCTGTTAGAGGAGACGGGCAGCTTGCAGTATACGAGAGACAGATTGAGCAAGCTGGAGCACGAAACGAGAACTGAGGTAACCGACATACAATAAATATATAGCTGACTGAGGTATAAGTAGAAAAAATTGTGTTAAGACTTTTTTAATACATAAGTTCAGAATTAATAAAATTGAGATATATTTAGTTCAGTTCGTTATGTTTTAGATAGAAGTGTTCTACTTTTTAAAATTTTTATTTCAATTTTCGTACTACTAAGATGTTTCAGATGGGTCATCCCGACACAACTCTTAAAACTACTGAACATAATAGTGAATCAGTTTTATAATAATTAAAAATTTTTATTGCAGGTCGCCCGATTAGGCGGCAACCCTGAACTGGAAATTGTGCTAAAAGAATTAAGTAGTTGGAAATAAGACATAATGTATTTATAAGTATTAAATGGGAAAAAAAAATTATTAAAAGAATGCGTTTGTTTTTATGTACATTTGCTATATACTCTCATTTGATATCGAATTAGGGACAAAGCAATAATGAGATTGTTAACATGACCGAAATTACTAAACTAGAGACATTACTAACACTAAATATATAAGGACGTTTAATTGATTATAATTCATCAACTTCAGTCATGATACCATGAATATGTTACCTAAATCTAGTTTAATAAAACGAATGAACGAAAATATGAATGCATCTTTTTACCATGTAGTTAATTAAATATTTCAATATACAATGCAAATGGTTTTTATGTAATTTATTAATTAACCGTATTGCCCGCAAAAACAGATTCATTTTGTATTCACTTAAAGGTTTCACTCTCTAGTTATATTACAATCTTTTAAATATATATACATTGTGACATGTGTTTTTACTGTAACCATTATTTTTCCAAGGTGTTTTTTGTCAACACCTTGAAATAATTTTCCTAAGAAGCCTAATAGATGTCACCACTGATTTGATACAGACGATAATATAATATAAAAATTCATCGAAGCGAGCAGCGATACGTTAGCTCAATTGGTAAAGTGATACACAGCTTTGAGATCTTTTTGATAGTAAAGGAACTAGATAATAAAATTTAAATGTATCACAATAATTCTGGATATCAAAATGGCCTTGGATACCGTTGTTGTTCCTATCTTTACACAAAAGCCCAATTTGTCATGTTATTATTTGTGTCCCTCAAGTTAGTTTCTTAAATCTCTACTTTTAATATATATCAATGAACTTTGTGAGCTACAATTGACGAATGGACATATATTTTCGTATGCTGATGACACTTTTGTGGTTTTTACCGGGATTTCATTAGAGAATGTTCGCTAAGGTCGATTTGGCTATAGCAGAATGGCTTAACATTAAACCTTTTGTGAAAAAATAATATGAAAATAAACTACATTTGCTTTAATACTTGCAAAATTAATTATTAATCTTCAAAGCATTCATGGTTATATATGTCAGTATTATTAACAGATGTCATTAAATTGATTGTTATTTAATTTTATCTGGTAAATCCTTAATATATAATAAGAAGGAAGGCGGACCTAATACACTTCCTTCTGGAAATTCATTAACATTATATTTATAGTCTAAAATAAAATCACTCGTATTATTATTACCCTTACTTAATATTTGTATACAATGTTTACGGTTCTTTCGGTAACTCTTCATCCACTGCTAGCAAGCCAGTCCCGCTATTGATGTTGATGTACTCTTTTGGAATTCATATTGTTTATACCTTGTGCGCTGTAGGATGGTACGGGTGACACTGTCAGTAACATTTCGTTTCACCTTGACAGTTGCCGCGATTTAAACTTCTAGTATACTACCAGAAATTTCTAGTTTACAAATAAAATCTAATAGAAAGGAAAATTAAGCAAGGTCTTATGCGTATTTTAACGCCCTATTTAGTAAAATCGTTTTCTCCTTTCATAAGTCATGGTTTCACAACCACTTTTTTTAATATCTGAAAAATTACTATTTTCTCTGAACTGTTTCTCTGTAAATGTTAAAAATATTTTATATTTATTACTTATTAAATATGTATGAAGCGACACCCAGATCCTCACAAGTTTCTTAATTATTATAATACATATTTATTAGTGTTTTGATCTCAACGTCAATCTCACCGTCCCTATACAGACGTTAATCAAATATGGAATACTAAAATCATCGAAGCTAGCAGCGATACGGTAGCTTAATTGTTAGAGTGACGGAACGGTCCGAGAGATCGCGGAATCGAATCCTGCTCGTATCGACACATTTTTCATTCTATATCTTCTAAATTTAATAGTCATCTTTTCAGCGACTAAATATCCGATTCAAACTACTAATAACATAACGGTTACCTTTTACTGTCATACTCTTACAGATAGATTTGACATTTATAAATCGTTTTGATACTCTTTGTGTCCGAGACTGGTAGTTGATTTTCTTGATAGATTTTCTCGAAAAAAAAAAGTGTTTACACGGTTTGTTAAAACAACTATTAGGTATATTAACTAAACCTAGTTATTATATACTCTTTCATATCAACAGTGTCAAAAGTCAATAATAAAAAAGTCCTGTGTACTTACAGATAAGTTAGTAATAAAGTGAAATGTTATACTCGATAGGAATGGTCAGATGGTTATCCTTAAAATAATCAGTAATTGAAAAATTGTGCAATTGCTTATAAAAACAGAGGCGTTGAATACATTCTTTCTCTTCTCTCTGCTTCTTTTTGGAGTGAAGAATACACGCATGTCGTTGGAAGTTAGTTTGGTAGTGGTGATTGCATTGTTTTTAACTAGTTGTGGATTATGAGAATTGGTATCGGTAGTATTCCAAAATATGAAATCCCGTGATCATTTCGAGTATCGGAATTGTTGGCCACTTGGAGCATTAAATATTAAGCCCCATTTCCCTTAATTCTATCCTTTTTCTATATAATATAATACAATTTATTCCATACCCTGGGGAACTATAAATTATTGATAGATGAGTTGTTTTTTACTAAGTCAATTGTCATTAAAAATATAGTAGTAGTCTACTTATTTAGAAACCGATGACGTTGTCCATTTAGAGGTTATATGGTGTCCTTATTAGTAATTGTTTTTTCATATAAACTTACACTATTCTTACAAGGCAAGGTATGTACATTAAAGTTTTTTTCAACAACGCAATTAAAATAGATTTTTTTTATATTTAAATATTATATCGTTTTTATTTAAACTATTAAACAATAATAAGTAAAACAACTAAGAATCTAAAAACGATATATAACAAGATCATAAAACGTATACTCTTATAGAGGTTAAAATTAAAAAATGTAAAGTACTAGTTCAATTGAGATATTATCATTTATTAATTGTTAATAATGTGCAATTCCAAGAATATCTCTTATTTCTTAATTCTATGAACCAAAAAATCTGAAGTAATTACAGTTAACGGATATTTATACTAAAAAAAATATATATTTTTTTTGTTTTAAAACTTTTAAAAACAACCTAGGCTACTTTCAATAACATGTCAACAACATGTAAAAGTAAGGTAAAGTTGCGTAATTAAAATAATAGAAACCGGTGTGAATCAGTTTTCATGCCTGTGATTTCCGTAGGAACAAATTTTTGCGGTGAAAGAAGTAAACATGTCCATGGGGAAGGCTAATGCCGTATCGAATTTTATCTAAATCTGTTCAACCGTTCGAGCATAAAAAAAAGGAACAAACATCGATATATCTATCGGTCTAAACGAACCTTGACGTATATAATATTATTAAGATTTAAGTTTTGGAAGTTAAATTGAAGGAAAAGCTTCAGACACGATTTCAGAACTAATTGTAATCTAAAAATTTGTAGGAACCCTCGGTTCGGTTCGTGTCGTTTCGTGTTCGGTTTTTTTTTAAAGCAAATGTCATTCTTGTAAAGATATTGTAATTTCTATGAAACCCTGTGATATTGTAGAAACATCTTCCACGAAGCTATTAAGAAATTAGGGTCTCTTAACATTGTAAGATAAGAAGTAAGTATCCGCGATTTCCTGAACAACTAAGTCATTATGCATACTTTTGACTATATAAGTCATAAATGCTTTTCTATGTACTTTAATAGACCTTAATTACGGAAACAGCGATAATTGCTAATATTATCGATCATTCCTTATATTTTTACGTCTTACATAAATATAACTTATCTGCCATCCATCTTTTTCATATTATTCAATAATTACTGAAGACAAAACTTCTTAAATATACGGGTTGATGGGATTTCTGTTAGCTTTTGGATAAGTGGTGAAGAAAAAAAAGATGAACTTTTTCCTTGTAGCCTTATTTATTTATTTATTCTTTATTGCATAATTCAAAACGAAATGTACAAAAGGCGGGCTTCATGCTATTAAGACATTCTCTACCGGCCGGGTGGTTATGTGGGACTACCCGGCAGCATAGGGGATGCTGCCATTTTTAAGGCTACCCACTAAAAAACCAACGGTTGCCCTCTTCGCCGTAATGGGACGTCACGGGATCGCGTTGGCACACACCGTGACGCCCCGGCGACACCCCCCGAATGAGGGTGCCCCGAGCAACGTAGAGCACCCTCCAATCGTAGGCCTATGTTAGGTAAGAGGGGTCACCCTCCCCCCTCACCAGGCCTACAACTGGGGAACTACATTCTCTACCAGCCAACCTTAGATGTGCAGGAGAGGACGTTAGTAGGGGTGCAAAAATAAAATTTAAAAAAAACAAAAAGAGACAAAACCTTGCCTTGGGAATGATTAGTTAGTCCTATTATAATCTAGGTACAAATATCTATTGATTAATGTTATATACATATATTAGCCATGTTTTATTTTATATATAGACATAGCATTCCGTGGATTCACCATGCGTACCCACCCATGGTGAATCCATTGTGAATGGTTACCCACCCATCGCGTTTCAAGGAAGGGAGGGAAAACAGTGTCTAGTACTTGCAACCCAGGAATAGGTTTAAGGGGCCCTTTTAACGGCGCATACATGTTCACATCCAACATATTCGCGGCACTCCCTACCTTTGAAGTAGAAAGGACCTGAAGATAGTTCTAGAGAAGCCAAAATCTTTAAGTAGGTTATATAAAGATTTTAGTGTTATAACCCTCGCTCCAACTTCTACTATTCCTTGTTAGTTCGTTGGTCAGTAATACTAGTTTACTAGTAGACGGACTATAAACAACTCCCAAAAGAAGTTTTATATTGCCAAAAATAATCTCGACCAAAATATGTTCATGCGATTCTTTGAACTGGGATAGGAATTTTTCAAGGATGGAGAATAGAATTTGACTACGAAGGTAAATTGTCACTTCTCCACCACCCTTGCCAGTTCTATCGTTCCTAATTAGATGAAATCCTGGCAATTAAAATGAGGTTGACGGAAGACACGGCTTAAAGAATGTTTCTGATACCAGTATTGCGTGAATATTTTAACGTCATAGCTGCTTAGAAAATCTGGGTAGTGAGCTGGGATGCACTGTGCATTGATGTCGATAACATTGAAGCGTTTAGAGTGAAAGTAAACTCTAAGGACATAAGTGAAATGATAGAACTATTAAAACTGTCTTCTGTAGGATAAAATTGAGAATAAATAATATTGTCGTCCGAATATTCACTGGTGCTACTATTGCTATAAATCATCATGTAAAGTAGTAATATTTTATTTAAATATATACAAAAATGAGAACAAAATTATAAGATAATAATATTATTCATAACAATAAATATGTAAAAAAAATACTATTTAACAATGAAAAAATAATAATAAACAAAGCGCAAATAAAAAAAAGTTATAAAATAAATCTAAAAAAACTTAAAAAATAAAAAAAATTTTACCCCCCCAGGGGTTGAACTTGAAACTTAAACTAAAATATATAAAACACACATGACAGATGGCACCTTTAATAGTTATAAAAAGAATAAATCAAAATTAAAACTAGAAGTGTAATTCTATAATCAATTTAAGTTACATAAACAAACACATAAAAACAAAATAATAAATTATTTTAAAACAATAAATTTTAGAATAATCATAGGTTTATATTACTAATATTTAATAGCAGCTAACATAACAATTAGTTAATGATAATTCTTGAGAAAAGAAACGTAAATTTCCCTCTACGAAGACAACACTCAAACTGTCAACTTCTGTAATAGTGACAGCCGACATTGAAATGTCTATATTGAGTTTTTGTATAATACTATTTTGAAATTTACCTAGTCGGTACCATCTCAATCTCTATTTTTAATAACATAAAATACTATGTATCGTGTCTGATTAGATCACCAATATAGTAAGCATCCATAGTTCACGGCACACGTGTCACGTTTCATAACTTGACAACGTGATATAGTCACACTTAAAGGAAACTATGCCTTATTGCAATATTAAAAAAACTGGAAGTATACAAGATGCTTGGAAGATGAACATCGTTTTTTTGCGTAGGTTCCGTTTAGATCTCTGGGCTGTGATGCTGGGATGAACTGAAGATGTTCCCATCTTCTGCGGCTCTACAAATGGTTCTGGCACACAGTCAATAGTGTTTAATGCAGCCATGGATGCCACTCGACGTTAAGTTCCATTTTGGCCAACTACAACAATACTACCATCTCTGGTCCAGCATTTTTATACACCAAAACACTGGCAGCCATAAATATATTATGGTGTTCTTTAGTGATGAATTCAATAAAGTAATTCCTGTTCCTTTAAGACTGGTTTTGGGAAACCAGACCTTATTTCTAATTGCTAGGTCCTTGAATTTAATTGGAATAGCATCGGATTTCTGTGCTTTTGGTTTGCCCAAATACTGACATCGGCTTATATTTTCCATATTGACATCTACTAGCTTTAAATGGTGAGAGAGCATTTCACCTACAGTAGAGGCTACTTTGCCATTAGAGCCTTCAGGAACACCATGAACAAAAACATTTTCTTACGACTTCTCATTTCCATATTATCACTTTGTCTTATTAGAATCTCTATTTGTAAGTGAAGTCCCTCTAATGCAGCTCACTGGCTAAGTCAGATGTTGGAGTAGTACCAGATTTAAAGGCACTGAGGCTCTTCTGAATTTTGCAATTTTGATGTGACAACTGAACTTGGTGACAGTGTGTTTAATAGATTAAATCACATCACAGTTGGTGAGATATATAAGTTTAATTAAATCTGTTTAATTTTATTTAGGAGACTGCAGCTGGTTGTGGTACTTTAGAGGTGGAAGATTGCAAACGTGTTCCCACCCTGCACCACCACAGGCACAGTAGGAAGCGGACTTTGCAGGAATTTGAGTGATTATTCCGGGCGTCAATAATCAATAGTCAATAGAATAGTCATTTATTCATAGATATACATTACACGTCAAACAGGATACAAGAATTTATAATTATTAATCAAGAATTTATAATTATTAAACAAATAAAATAGAAATAATAATAATCATAATAATAATTAAAATTGGGAAAATGTCATTTAAAATTTTTTGATTAATAAACATGTAATATTATCTTGAATATCAATTTAACTAAATTTAATCAATTTTTATATTCAAAAATTCGTTGTAGCTGTAAAGGGACTTTGACAAGCCATTTTTTCAATTTCTGTTTAAATGCGTTAGGACCCTCTGCATTTTTAATAGTTTGAGGGATTCTGTTAAAGTCTTCGGATCCCATCCCTAAAGTAGTTTTCGAAGTTCTGACAAGCCGGTATGATTTCGGCATCAGTCGGTAAGGGTATCGTAGATTAACCTTCTGGCCGTCACCTCTACTATCAAACTCATGTCTTTTTTGCATGACGTACATTGCGTCCACGGAGAAGTAGGAGGGTCGTCCGGCGAGTCCCACACTCGGGCCGCGGCCCGGTCAGTGCGTAAAGGCCTGTCCCCTGACCTGACCAAAAAAAAAAAAAAAGTAAACTTTAGAACATTTATCTACTATAGGCAGTCTTATCTATTAATTAAATTAATAAAAACTGACAAGTCAAAAATATGTGTTTACTTTTTTTTGGGTGTTCATGAGAAACGGGAGGTGTGGTGTATCTGTCTCGAGATGTTGGTGGTTAAGTATGATATTTGAATGCAGAATAATTATGATGAAATGCACTTAAAACATTACGTCATAATGACGCACTCTTGGGATTTTTCGACAGTTGGTGGACAGCGCTTCGTAAATGGCGAGCACACAATTGAGTCCTCTAATGGCTGCGGTTGGCCAGCGGGTCATCGGAACTCGGATCCCACTACCCTCGATGACTACTCCCCTGATGCTTGTGGGTAAATGTACTTAATCGGCATCTACTCAGCAACGCTCAACAGACTTCCATTAATCTCAACCTTTTGAATTCTATTAGATAGGTAAGAAATCAAGAGGTTAAGTGCATTATTCTTAATGCCATAGATATATAATTTCCTGGCCAATGTTTGCAGTACACAATCGAATGCCTTGCATAGGTCACAAAACACGCCAATCGGATCGTGTGACTGCTTCCAGGCTTTAAATATATATTTTTTAAGAGAGACACCGCCATCTGTTGTAGAATTGCCTTTTGAAAAACCGAATTGTTTATTGTGAAGCAAATTGTGATTGTTAAAATAATCCATTAATAAATACAACATGATTTTTTCTAATATCTTTCTAAATTAAGGTAATGTAGATACTGGCCTTTAATTTGAGGGATCTGAGGTATCGCAACATTTTAAAAGTGGTATTACTTTACTATGTTTCATTAAATCAGGAAACGCCACAAGAAATAGTCATTAAAAATGGTTGCTAAGTAAGGCGCAACAACCTCCACTATTGAGTCTTTACAGATATCTCCCACAAATCAGACGTATTTTTTATACTTAATAATCTAAATATTTTAATTATTTCTTTGAAATCAACGTTCTTAAAACAAAAAATTTAATAATGATGCGGCGACATAAGGTGAACGAATCAATGAAGGAGTGGTAGAATCTAGTATCTTTCTAAAAAATTTTCAATAGCAGAGGCAACTTCCTGATTTGATTTTATTACTTCATCATCAATATGAAGAGAAATATAAGAGTTACTCGCTTTGCTTTTTACCAGCTTTGCACTTTAAAATATTCCAGGTCATTTTAACCTTGTGAATTTTTAATCAAGTTATTAATGTGTCTTGATCTAGCACATGTGCATATTTTATTAAATAATTTCTAACAAGTCATTTCTATATAATTTCTAAATGCTTCATTTAACTATAAAAAAATATGCTTGTCTAGTTGAAGAAATACAACAATATTGAAATAAACCTGTTTAACTCAGAGGTATAGGAAACGTTCTCGTTAGATGTTAAAAAAATTATTTTGAATAATATGATGCAATTATGGCGTTAACTACATTAGGAAAATTATACTATATTCGTGCGAACATTATTAGTTAATGTCATACCGACCCAAAATCGTTTTTTAAGTCTATAGAAAAAACCGTCATGTCTCTCGCTCGTTGACATTTTTAAGGCTTTCTAATATTACGACAAAAGATGAGAATTAAATGTTATGTTTAATATTAATATTATTCACTTTTCAAATATTGTTTAATTGAAGTAGTTTTGGAGTGGAATGAGGAATTTTTGGAGTCTAGGACTCCAAAAATTCCAAAAAAAATATTAAAGTAACTAAAAATGCTAGAACGTCTCGAAAGTGATTTAACTATAAAGGAATCTGTTGTTTCTTATTGGAAGGTGTCTAATCCTGTTTCTGGAG
Organism: Mechanitis mazaeus; assembly: GCA_959347395.1. Taxonomy (NCBI): domain Eukaryota; kingdom Metazoa; phylum Arthropoda; class Insecta; order Lepidoptera; family Nymphalidae; genus Mechanitis; species Mechanitis mazaeus. The sequence continues at coordinate 15,063,669 of OY365746.1, read as the reverse complement.
ATTCTCATAACATTTAACAGGATGTTAGGTTCTAAAAATATTTCTATTGTCAAATATAAGAAAACGTTGTCAATCACAAAATCAGTTGTCGCAAAGACACTACGTATTAAGGTACCATAAGCTTTGTTATCACAAAATGTAAATTTTCTAATATATTTTTGTGAATTTGAAAGTTCAAACTCCGCAAAAAAGATGTAGTTTTAAAATATCTATATCTCGGTCATTTGTAGATATAATTCATTTTTTATAGATTTTCTTATTTTGACCTTTGTTTGAGAAACATTACCTCAAAATTGTATTATACAAATCAGAAATACAAAGGTCTGAGTTCATTGTTCTTGAGGCTTTAGTGAAACAATTCCAAGACAAATGTTACTTAGATCACAGAAAGCTTCAAGAATATCCTTTAATTCATCACTGGCTTCAAATATAGCTTTTGAGAAAACACCAGCACCAGCAGCGGAGCAACCTCTTGTAAAACCAAACTGTTTGTTGAGGAGTACCTAAATTATTTCTATTAAAAAGATACAATTACTTAATAGATTGGATTTCAATTGTATTGTTAATATACAATTTCTTACAATAATGATAGCATTATAGTAAATTAATACAAATAATATGTAAATAAAAAACAGTAATTGTTTATTGATTGCAGTTATTAATAAACTAGATACATAATTTTATACTCTTCATTACTCTCTGTCAAGTTTCACAGCACGCACGCCAAACACTAAATTTGTTGATTTTACAACAGACCATTTCTTGATCAACGGATTTAACATAAAACCTTGGATCAATTGGACATGACAATTATCTAAAAAAAAAAGTGCAACAACAATGTTAGCTTCACAATGTTTTACCAAACATTTTTCTTACTAGGGTAGGTCTAATCAATAATCTTATTAATATATTCAAAAACAAACATTATTAATATTAGAAAGAAAAGCTTTATAAATTACTAACAACCTCATGATTTTATTGACAAAAGTGTTTTTTAAGAAACACTTCGAAGTCGTTATTTTTCTAATAGTGAATAAGATTCACTATTTAAAAATAATCAGTTTCCTTATCCTTATTGTAGATGATTATTGGTGGTTGTCAGAATATATTCAGAATATACAACTTACTTCTTTCCAATAAAAATGTTAACTCATTCGGAGTCATCAACTTCTCATATTGATGAGTTCCTTTTGGCACCATGTTCAAAAGATTTTCTGCCAGAAATATTCCAAATATTTGAGTCATTCTAGTCCTACAGGGGGTAGTGAAAAATATCATCCCACCGGGTTTTAATGCATTCACACAGGATCGGACAAACAATTCTTTATCAGAAACATGTTCTATGATCTCGGAGGCCACAACTGCATCATAGTGGTTACAGAATTGTATTGAGTGTTCCTGTAGGTAATAATAATTGTACATAAACGTCAGTTATGATGGTGGGTTTATTATATTATACATACTCATACCTCTATAGTGTTGCAAAAGTATTTTGGTCTGTTGTTAACTATCTTAGGATCTTCTTGGCTGTGTACTTCTGCTATTTTTATTAAATCTGGGCTGGCATCAATACCGGTCATGTTGGCACCTATTCTTGCTAATCCCTGATTATAATTTAAACTTAATAATATAAATATTTACAGAACATCCAGATTATTCTATAATAATATCTAATGTGTAGACTTAAAGAGGAATAGATGATGGGTACTCATATAAAATATGTAAATAATTTAATTGACAGAATTAAAGCATTTAAACTTATTTATAATATATATATAGTAATTATAGACCTCTGACAGAAAACCACCTCCACAGCCAACATCTAAAATAGATTTATTAGCAAGCGGTGCTATTGTTCTTTTGTCTTCTGAGGAAGGTACTAAACCATCCCGTATAAAAGGAACCCTGAAGAAAAGTAACTCATAATCATATTAAATTAATAAATTAAGTTTTATTTAATTAACGACAGCAATGTATATATGTAACAAAAAAATTAATGGCACTTAGACTAATGTACATTTAAAAAACATATATTCTTATCTGATAAAAATGGAGGGAGGGAGTCTTTTAGTTAAAACAAGAATATTTCGAAATTGAAATACTTGCTTAAAACGTCTACTAGAACTTACCTAACAGTATTAAAGCTATGGAGAAATCTCATTTCTCCATTTGGATCCCACCAATCTTTGGCCTGCATGGTGTGTCTTTTAACATCTTCTGGATCTATCGTAGACTTTGAATCTTGGATTGAAGATGATAAACTTGCATTTGATTGCTTAAAGATGTGTTGTTTTGAAAATCTAGAACATTATTTTTGTCATTTAGAGTGCTGTTCACATTCAGTTGGTACTTATGGATTATAAAACTTACATTTTTGTAGGCAAAATTGATTTAAGGGCACTCAATATATTTCTTCCCATGTTAAGTATTTTTTCTATTTCTAGTTATTGGTATCTCTTCAACAAAAGAGAAAAAGTAAATAAATGGTTTAATATTATAAATAAAATGAGCTCGCTTACTATCTTATTGGTATCACTTACCTATTTATATTTATAATCACCATTAAGATAACTAATCCAAAAAACTTGCTTTTTTTATAAACATGTTTAGATAAAATCGTTGTAATACCCGAAAGATTATATATCACATCAATTGTCAATTGTAAACAAGCACTGTTACCACCTCTCAAATAATTGAAACACTAAGTTGAGTTACTTATTTAAGCTTAGTCCTAATAGAAATATTATGACTTTTTTATGCAAGGTATTTGCCACCTATTTCCATAAAATTTCAAACTATACTACTTAATATTTTTTTATTTTTTTTAATTATGTTAAAATCATTAATCTAATTTCCATATCTATCGGCTATCCAAACAATATGTATATTGATTTAGATATATATAACGTTTCTTTATTAGTTAAAACACACTATAGTTATGTAAATACAGTACAAAAAATAAATTCAAGTAATCATTACAATTAATATAATAAATAAAAAATAAAATTAAAAACCTTTCTTTGTTCTCAACTACATTAAATCGAATATAGATTACTACTTTAAAAACTTAGATCAGAGAACCCCCGAGTGGGTAAAGGCCTCCTCCAAAGATGCCCAAACTTCTTTATTTTGTGCTTTTTGGCACCTATTTGAGCTTGCTATTTTCCTAATATCATCCTCCCACCGAGTAGATGGTCTTCCTCTTCCTCTTTTTCACTGTGGCCACATGATAGTTTTAAAGGTCCACCTCTGGTCAGTGAGCCTGGCTACGTGTCCCGCCCACTTTCATTTCAGCTTTTGTGAATAACTCAAGGCATTTTTGCTTTCGTTATTGCTCTTATTCTTGTGTGTCTTATCTTGTCTATTTTTTTGACCTTGAGCATACTTCTCTCCATTCCTCCCTGGCAGGTAGTGATTTTGTGCTTAGCTTTTGCAGTGAACTTCCAAGTCTGGCTTCCGTATGTCAAACATGGTAAGAGGCTCGCGTTCATTACCTTTGTTTTTAAAGATGTTGATACAATGATGATAAGGATCTAACGTTATATGTGGCAATATAAATTTTCTGTTCATTTATACAGCTGTTTTTTGTGTTTGTAGTTTTTTTAACCTTTGGAGGGTTGTGGTTGTGTTCTTACAAGGTGACCAACCGGCTTGGATGAAATGTATTTTTATATAAAATTAATATATCATTATATTATTTTTTACATAGTTTTCGTTTTATACTAGAAGCGCAAACCAGACCTCAAGTTTAACTTGCTGTGCTCTCAAAATCTCGGTATGTGTTAGCATATTGAGCGAAGCGAGATGCAAAACGGCACTGAAGTTGCATTTACAAAACATCGAAGTGATTCTGTTCTCAACTATTTTTTTTTCAAGATAATTTTTTTCGGGAAACGTTTCACATTGGAGTCTTTGAGATTTGTGTTTTTCCATCATTATTTAATTTACTAAAAAAAATTAAAACCACACCAGACTGATATCTATTCTTTTTGCTTCCCTCGCTCCGCTCGCTTCGCTCAATGAATTTATATTTCGAATAATATTTCGAATCTTTTTCAATGATTACTTGTGTACGTCAATTTGAAGAGTCATATATTGATACCATAGCCATTGGCCTAATATACCTATATAAAATCAAACAAAATTATTAAGAACTATGATATATTTTCATGAATTATTAATATAATAGAGAATATATTTTATAGATCTATTCTATAAACATACTCATAACTGAATATCTTGATTTTTAATATTATTTGGTAATATGACATTATAATACTCACAAACAAAAATATTAATTTAAAAAAGTATGTGATTCCTGCGGCTAAAAGTAATATAATAATAGAAATGGACGACCAACCCTTTTTAAATAAATTTCATCCCTAAAATCATTTTACGGAAAACTAAGGTCGACCCTGAATGATTTCAACAAGTTTAGTTTGCTACCTAAAAAAGATTTCGACAGGGTGTAGTCTAGACACAGATACTAAATTTGTTAATAAGAAATAATAAAATATAAATCCTTTTATTTCTTGTTTACAAATATATTATATTTACAGTTTAAAAAAAAAACAACAAAACAGTGTACAAGTATTAATTTACTTTAGTAAATTTATTGAAAGCCTCGGAATTTGATAGTTACTCGGTCGAAATATATGCGTCATTTTTAAAAACAACAAGACCAAGCGCAACCGCTTTCCGGAGATGATAATAGATGGCGTTTAATTTGGTGTGCTGTTAACTTGTAGAAATCGACATACTTTAAAAAAAATCGGCACGCGCATCGAATTTTAGGAAAGTTGTCATTGTTTCGTGTTATATAAGCCCTGAAAATGTTAAGCCAATTGATCGCGTCGTTTGTGTGCCAACCTCGGACAAAATTGTCCCTTTAGAGCGCTCCGCTCGCTTCGCTCAATAAATTCATAAAATGATGTCGTAAATAGCCCAAATTAGTTTTTTTTCAATTGTAAAAAAATGGCAGACGAACAAAGAAACAGATAAAAATGTATGAGACGTACCAGTTTAAGCCGTAAAATGTCGAAATTATTTTTTTAAATATCATGAATAAACTTATTATATCTTAAATGTTAAAATGTAGTTGCAACAAACATTGAAAGGCGGAATTGCTGTAGGTGGCTAATTAAAATGCAAAAAATGCAATGCTTAGACTACTATGGTATGAAATAACCGTTCCGACATCCTATCTGTATATTAGAAGATAATCGTATCCGTATATAAGGAGATTATCGTATCAAATGAAGTCATTGCGTGATACACGGTCTCAGCTTTTTATTTGTATTTTAGTTTTAGCAATGGAGATCATTGAGAAAAATGAAGAACTGAATATTGAGAGGGTAAGTTTTTCGTATTATTTATCTCAATGTTCTGTTTTAATTTAATATGTACGTAAAATATACAATTAAGTAAACATATAATTAATTTATCTATCAAGTATTGGTTTGTCGTTGATTCATAGAGAATTTGAATACAGAGCCCCTTCTTAATTCGTAATGCTCTTCATCCGTCACTGCTTTCAATTAGATTTTAAGAAACTGTGCGTGTAATACAGGAACTCCTAGCACCCTACAGACATCTGGTACGAGCTCAAAAAAAGCTTCTTGCTAGTAATATATTTTGGTCTTTCAACTACTGGTTAAATGTTCCCGAGGATGTCTTCCTTCGAGTTAAAGAATCCGTTACAATATTCTTTAATGGAATTATTATGTAAGTCTATATTTAAAACTTTATTTAATATTCAAATGAACAAAAATAAATAAATGAGACATGTAGGTACTTGTAGACTTAAAGTTCCATTCTCCGAACCAGAACCAGACACCGAAAAATATAAGAATTCATACATTTTTATCAAAAATCTAATCTACTTTTCAGGTATTAATACGTCAGGAAGTTTACTATGTAATAAATATAATAAATATTTGTTATAATAGTCAATAAATTAATTAAAAGTATAAATGACAAGATATATTTAATATAGCGCTGTAATATTTACATTATTCGATAATTCTTATAGGTATTAAGAGATGATAACAAATAATATGAATAACTTTATATTTCTTACCAAAAAAGTCTATATGATATTTAACTCACCAATGAACAAAAAATTATTTGAAAAAAAAATGTGTTTTTACGTCTGAAATTTTTGAAAAATTTATTCAATCTTTCGTCTCAAATTTTATTCCCTTTAACTTCTCTCGTTTTAGGATAGACGACATACAGGACAATTCGCTCGTTAGACATGGATTTCCAACCGCTCAATGCGTGTATGGAATGCCCTTAACTTTAAATACTGGCATACAAATGATTGCAGAATCTATGAAATATATTGTTGATCTCATACCGAATGGATTGGTATTATTTTTAATATGTATATCAGTAGAACCCATTTAACAATCTATATTATCTATATTAATATACAACATATTATCTAAATTGCTTTCAAATTGGTGTATGGTGTTTTCAGGGCGGTAAATTATTTGCACACCACTTTCATGAATCAATGGTGGGTCAAGGCACTGAAATTTATTGGCGTGAAAATTTTATTTGTCCAACTGAGGACCAGTATAAAAAAATGCACCAGCAAAGTAAGTGAACTAATTATAATACAAACTACTATAAAACTTAAAGCTTAATCTGAAATATATATTGTTTAAATTCTTGTAATATATAAACTTATTTATCATAGGCCAGTGTCGATTCTCAGTCCAAATGTGACCGAAAAATATTTTTTAGGGTTCCTTATCTAAACAGGAAGAAACGGAAACGCTTAAAGGATCACGTTATCAAATTTCAAATTCAAAATATCTTTATTCAAATAGGCATTTACACGCACTTTTGAATCGTCAATTATTACATTATAAAAATGTCAGTAGTCAGTCCGTCCTTAAGCTATCCGTATGTTGTCCGTCTGATCGTCTGTCTTTCTAGACAATGTAAAAATGATGCTCGTACGTCAATTTATGATGCTCAACAAGATTTTATTTTGACACACTCAAGTAAATATAAAATATAGCTTGTGCGCTGTAACATGGTGCGGGTGAAATCTATCAGTAAAACATGACTAGGGATGGATGTTATGCATTTAATTATTTTGCGTACGATACCCACGGAATAAATGAAGTTATATTTAATATTCTTATGAAAATTAAAGTGTTATGCAGTTGTGCAGTAAAACTCGTCGTATATAAGATAATCAAAATAGGGATAATAATTTTTTTTCGTGACAACATTATTGCTCTATGGCGGATCAGCAGGGGCTGCCTTTTGGTTTACTTTTGCGAGTTTGATATGAGTTTAGATGAAAAAATCCATTCTTACCTAGCAACCTTTTAAGCAATCTTACAATATATACATACATATATACATATTTTGATACTCGTTTATATGTTTAGACCCTCGCAAGGATCGATGTAACCAAACACCTAAGTATTTAATATTATCTACAACCTGCAATGTAAAACCATTAACATTAACCCGTAAAAAAGTACGTATCAAGTGAGTTATGTCTACGTCATTATGCACGTTAGAATATCTATAATATCTTGTAGATCGACATCGTCCAAAGCTAGTACTATTGGCTGAATTGATGACGGGACACATGCAAATAAACGACAAATTAATTAGAAACACAAACACCTCGTTGGAGTGCCGAGACGAGACTGAGGAACAACTTAAATACTACAAGTTCAAAGCAAAATCTGAAAACTATATTTATGTAATTAAAACATAAAAAATATAGTCTTATAAAGGGTTTAAACTTGCTACGTCGTAAGAGTGGTCTATGTTTTTCGGGGTACCATTCAGTGGCGGTATTCACGTCGCCGGGACGTCATAGTGAGTTCGCTACGCGATTCCGTGTCGTCCCACAAAGGCGAGGAGGGCAACCGTTGGGTTTCAGTGGGTATTTTGGTCATCACATTGCCACACATAACAAGATTTAAAAAATTTTGTCGAACCTTACAATTTAATTTACTAGTTTCCCTGAGGAATCATATGAAAGGGTTTTGTTGTGAATACATTAAAACATATTTTATTTATTTTGACAATCCATATAATAAAAGAAGAATAAAATAATAATAATGTTTATTCTTATCTTTATCTTATAATATATAAGGACGTAATAAAAAAACAATGATCGAAAATTTTTCGAAAAATAAGAAACTTAAGTCCACGCCCTCCTCACGCCATCCTCGAAGTTTTTTTTTAAATCTATGAAATGCACCTAAGATTTAAAACATTAAATTATAAAGGACTTAGCAACCACTTTGGTATTGAAGTGGTGGCTAAGTCTTTGCGAAAAGCGGTAGTCAATAAAATCAGATTTAAAAGTGTAAGGGGAAACCGAAATATGGCCGTGACACAGGTACCTAGGCACCTTCAACACAAAATTATAATATCCCTTTAAATATGCCACAACTATGTGGTAAAAGTCACAGTATCTTCTTGCAAATAAGAATACAAACAGAGGCTCTACAAACATGTTTCTGTATATTTTTTAGCTTTCATAAATATGTATTTTTTTTCAGAAACGGGTGGTATGATAAAGTTAGGAGTGAAATTATTACAAGCTTTGAGCAACAATAAGACAAATTATGAAAATCTAGTGAACATCCTTGGATATTACTTCCAGCTGCAAGACGACTATAGCAATTTATGCGCTAAAGAGGTATTTTGGATTTGCACGTTTATTTTTTTATCTATGACTATTTTTTATATTTATTTATCATTGATTTTTGAAGAAAATAACTTAAAACTAGTTATATTCAACCTACGAAAATAAAATGTGAACAATCGATTAATTATAAAAAAGAGTTGACGAAAACTTATTCTTTTAAGTTTAAAAATCCAGTTGTCAAACTTCATATGTTCTTAGCTCAGCTGTAGACTATTGATTACTACTTTCCCGATCGGGTAAGTGTCGTCGTCTTCTAAAAGATCAAAACATTAAGAAAGCCTTGTGCCTAGTACCAGTTTCTTAACCAAGTTGATTACCTTCTGGTGTAGCTCTAATTTGAAATATCAAGAATATATACTAGATCTAAATATCTGATTCTGTCTACAATCTAGTATATGTTATTGATTTTTCAAATAAGAACTACACCATCTGGCAAAAGGTAAGTTGTTGGCACTGCTTTTATTTCTTACAAATATAAATTTAAAATCACTTGAATATATCTAAAATTTTTCATGGTATCCACTTTTCACCTGTACATTATCGTATTCTGGGAAGCGAGGAGCACTTCTGTAGAAAAATGGCGAAGATAAAAGACTGTCCTACTCCTTAAAACCCTTCTCCACTATATATATTGATTTCTGCATGGTCTCGCAATATGACTGCATACCACCAACTTAAACGTCGTTACTACTAGACGACGTAACCGACGTTCCTGGGTTTATCAGATACATTTCTCTATCGGGCAATATACTTATAAACGTTTATATCCACTTCAGGGTTTTTAGTTTCGCAACAGCCGTTATCGGCTAATTAATTTACCCCATTTTATTTTGAAGGTATGTATTTGTATCCTACAAATGAGGTCAGATTTTTTCTCTTTTAAACATCCTAGTAATTGATACAAAGTGAATGTATATATTTATACAGTTTTCTAGTGTCACTCAGTAATGAAAGCTGGCCCTCGTTCTATGCGTATGTCAGATCAGCTGATTGGAAAAACAAGGGTATCATTCTTGAGCTGAGGCGCTAATTACGAACTCTAGCATACTAAAGAAAAATATAAAGATTAGTTTTAGATTCTACAAACGACAATTTGCTAAAGCCCAAGTTCGTTCACTAAATTTGCCAAAAGCTGCCAAGCTATCTACCTGGGACACAAAAATTCTGAGCTAGCAAAAGTTGTCACTCTCATCTTTTGTCAGACGTCTTTATTTTCTTTGCAAATAAGATGATCTTCTAGGCATTTTGCCTCAATCGAGTTTGAGGAATAAACTCGACTGATGTAGCGCAAAGTCAGATCAAAGCTCAATCCAAGAAATAAGTTTCGGAAAAGTCTGAAAAACTCTACTTTCCTTTGCTGACTCCATACATATGAATATGTAGGATATTTCCAGCATTCATTGTTATGCAGATAACAGGGCATCATTTAGTGTAGTTACGCTACTGCACCTATAGATCTCTTTTTTATATATCAAAGAAAACAGCATGTTGTTACGTTGAATTTTTTATATAAAAATTGATCAATTTATCAACAAATGGATTTAATTTTTAAAATTATTTTCTAATATTGTTTTAGATTTGCTTTTTGAGCTACGAGATAATCATCAAGTCCGTGATAACAGCCGCTATCTATAGCTATATTTATAAATTTCACGTCCATGTGTTAATATTAGTTTGTTTTCCGCCTCAGTTAAACCAAGAGGGCGCCTTCTGCGAAGATTTAACTGAAGGCAAATTTACTCTTCCCCTAATACATGCATCGAAGACTCCAGCGGGTCCTGAAATCTTCTGTATCCTTTTTTGTTTTCATTAAATGCACGGACTCTATGCTATAGTTGTAAAATCAGCAGAGGTAAACTAATATTATGTTTTCGTAAGATTAAGATTTTATAACAACAAGAAACCATATTATTTTTACGCCGTCTATAAGTTTAAATTATGAAGTATTTATGTAAATCAATTCAGAATGAATTTTCTTATCATTCAAAGCTATTTTGCGAAAGCGTACAACTGACGTGAACTTGAAGAAATACTGTCTATCGTTGTTAGAGGAATCGGGCAGCTTGCAGTATACAAGGGACAGATTGAGCAAGCTGGAGCACGATGCGAGAGCTGAGGTGATGTACAAAAAGTAAATTTATGTAATAAATAATTTTATAGTAAATTTTTACCCCATTTATGGATATTAATACCGTAAGCCGTTTTCCAATTTGTATAATATTCCTGAGATGTTCCTGAGATGCTCATTTCAACACAACTCTAATTATGATTTTAATACTGAGTCAGTATTATAATAATTAAATACTTTTATTGCAGGTCGCCCGATTAGGCGGCAACCCTCAACTGGAAATTGTGCTAAAAGAATTAAGTAGTTGGAAACAAGACAAAATGTATCTATAAGTATTAAATATATTATTATACACGAAATTGATTGATAGGATGGGAAAATAAAATAATTAAAAGAATGTGTTTCTTTTTATTTTGTGAAAAAATCTTAATTCGAAAGATATTGTTGGTATGTATTCTTACTCGATAACAAATTAGGAACAAAGCAATAATGATATAATGAACATGACTGTAATTACTAAACTAGTGACCTTATTAATATGATAGATAGGAACGTTTAATTGATTATAATTCATCCACCTTAGCCTTACACATTTTAAACGGTGAAGTAGGACAAACAAAATGTAAACTCTAACATATCAGACTCATTCATGGATCTCCTATAAATTAGTCCTATATATATATATATATATATATATATATATATATATATATATATAGGACTAATTTATATATATATATATATATATATATATATATATATATATATATATAAAATGTAACCAAATTATATACGAATTAAAACTCGCGTATAATTTGGTTACATTTTGATTTTAACCCGACGTTTCGAATACTTTGCAGTAATCGTGTTCACGGGTAGATGAGATGTCAGAATGTTAGTTAATTAATAATCTATCTCCAACGGTTCCTTAGTTTGCGGGCATAGAGTTCCGGATGTAGACAAAACGCACTAACTGTATCCTGAGGTCTGACAGTGCGGTCACAGACGTGAGACTTTACAGTATTTATGAGTGGGTTAAATATAATAATGTAATAATAAACGCGAGTTATATCCGAAAAATAGTTTTATTGAAATGTGTAGTACTCGTGTAAATCTTAGAAAACATTATTATAATAGTAATTAATATACTTATCTTAATTATGTATAGCCAGTAGTGGGTCCGACCAGCGACTGTTGGTGTAGTGCCGACGCAATATTTTATACCCACACCACTCGATATAATTAAATATTAACTTTTAAATATAAAAATGAATATGTTTATATATTGAAATACTAATATTTAATAATAATAGTAATAATTAAAAAGAACCAGTATTCTAACACGTCTGTGAGTGTATGCACACTCACAGACGCAGTATGCATACTAAACAACCCATAAGTTACACACAACACAACCACAAACGCACGCGCGTTTGTGTGTGTAACTTTTGGCTATGATTTCTAATTGTAATAATGTCAACGCTTTCCAAGACATTGTATCTCTTCTGAGATGATGGGCTCTGAAACGAGCGTTATTCCTCCTAGTTTGATAATAAAAAAGATAAATAAAGAGCTAAATAAAACACAGAACAGTAACGTTACACTTTTATATGTTCAAACTTTATATGTACATCAACATTGAATGCGAAAACAACTACTAGTGTACAGGAAACAACAGGTTTTATAATTACATTATTAATAGTGTTCTTCATCCACATAGAAGTAATAACTAGTGACAGTAGGTGTGGGTCTGAGTCACTTCACGTACAGAAAGTGACACAATTGTTAATTAGTTGATGAATGGTCGTAGTAGTACATATATTTATTTTATTTCTTTACATTATAATACAAGACGGCAGGGGTGCGCCACACAATAAAACGTAATTAAACCATTTTTCGCCTATTGCCTTAATTGAAAGCCAATAATTGGATATATTTAGAAAGCAACAAGGATCACCAGGACGTTCTGCCTTTTACATCAAGACAGCATAACGCATCTTAATACATATCTTAAAAGTTGCATACATATCGGCTCAGTAAATCAACTCACAGTAAATGGACTAGGAATGTACGGCGTACAATTAGATCATTGCTTGTGTTTTAGGTTATTTAAATAAAATAAAAATACTAAATGTTGAATGGGAGATATTATTGCAATGTTATGTTACAAAGGTAATATCGTTTTAGATATTATTGTTATTTTAAACAAAAACCTTGCCTGTCTTAATAACTAATTAAAATTTAACCGGAACCTTCACTTTGCATAATAGTCAATTGTAAGAAAAAAAATAACCATCCCTACCTTAGCAATTCAACATTATAATTAAACTAATTTACCATTCAAACCCGAGCCCTGGAGTGTTAAACTAAAATTGACCTTAATACAATTATGTAAAGCATTAATTCCACTATCATTGGACGGGACATTCATCCACCGACCATAGATATAAAAATCTCGACTAAGAAAGCTCTCTGGAACTACAAAACAATATTGGACCCTTTAAACTACTCAAATTCAAAACTCGTCTAAAACTCCTAAAAATGCTATGAAAGACAGTCATAAACTCTTCAGAATAGTATAAATCAAGATTTTTATGTCTCTCGTCAGTCTACAAATAGAATTCGCCACCTACAAAGTCTTCTTTAATATAATTCTATCATATTTAAATAGGTATTATACAATTTACACGCAGATATTTGAAATTTGTAAAATTAATCGCACGTTCACTTACACTAAATTATTTATTTTGGCATAGTACCGAGACTAACAAAATTGCAAGGAAATATTCAGTTGAAGGCAGAAGGTGTGTTCTGTTATCATGATAAGTAACCATTTTATACAAAAAAAAAATAGTTAATCGTAATATTTTACAATATCATTTAGAGCAGTTTGTTTGTATTGACAGATTAATTAATTAAACCTCTCAATGAAACTCCTTATTCTTGTATACTTTATTTAATATAAGTATTGCTGGAATACTCAATTCCGAGGCATTATTTTATGTATTTTTTTCGCCAAATTTTCAAATGCAGTAAAATTATAAACATGCCTTATGCCTTAGAAATACAATATATTTCATGTACAAGGTTTACTTATATATTATCTACGAGTTTATACGACTATACTAATACGAGAGGATAGTATACCACAGCATGAAGAATAGTTTTATAAATAGTATACGAAATCAAGACAGGATTTGAACCTGCCACTCCCGGTGTACTGTACCGGCACCGTAGCAACTGAGACATCGCGTCGTACTCTCTATTGTACAAATTTACATGATATCTAGGAAATAACATATGCCTTTCTTTAATAACTCGCAAACAACAGTTAATTAGTTACTTTTAGTTTCGATAATTTAATTTTTTTCAATATTTCTTTAAAGTATTTTGGTTTTTTCCCTTTTCATTAAAAATTCACATTTACGATAACATTGAATGGAGATTATTCAAGGGAAGACATTAGAAGATCGATATCACCTTTTAAAATTAGATAATTTAAATATGAACTACATACATAGAACTACATTTATGAAAAAAAAACCAACGATAAACTATCAAGATTTCAACATTATATAGAATAATTATTATTATGTACGTATTGATTAAACTATTAATAAGTCTTGATAATTCATATCGGTTACATGGAAACTTTGTAGACAACAAATTATCTGTATGAAGCGACACTCAGATTCTCACAAGATTATTAATTATTATAATACATATTTATTCGTGTTTTGAACTAATAGTCATCTCTTAAGCAACTAAATACCCGATTCAAACTACTAGTAACCTAACGGGTACCTCATACCGTTATACTCTTACAGATAGATTTTACATTTATAAATCGTATTGATACTCTTCGTGTCGACTGGCAGTTGATTTTCTCGATAGGTGTTCCTGCAACAATAGACTTTAAAATAAAAAAAAACATATTTTTACACGGTTAGTTAAAACAACTATTAGGTATATTAACTAATCCTAGATATTATATAGTCTTTGACATCAACGTTGTCAAAAGTCAATAATTAAAAAGTCCTGTGTTTTTATATATTATGGGTACAGTTTAGTTAAATAAGTAATAAAGTGAAATAAGTTATATATTTTAAAATGTCTCAAAAAATATTTAGTGAATGTTGCGAAATTGAAGATTCATAAAAACTAGGAGGATCGGTGTTCTGTGGTAGAAAATATGGATGTATTAACTTGGAATATCTACAACTTTTAAACATTTTTCGGTGTAAACCCGCGTCTCTTGAATTATTCGAAAAGCGATTTTAGATTGTTGGTTAAATTTGGAATAGTTACATTTGATAAAACATCGTAAAATGGTTCGGTTCAGTCTGAAACGAAACCGAATCATCGAAGGTCTCCTTCTAAATAGGGGAATAATTAAATCCGAACTCCCGGCGACGGGGTTGCATCCCGAGGCCGCCCACAAAAGCGGAAGTCTTCGTGGACAATTTGCATCGAAGCGAGAGGGAGGGACTCGACATCTGTCCCGGTCACCGGGAGCCTAGAGACCCTAGAGAGGTCTCGTTGCGCATTTGTTGAAGTAAATCGCGAGGCCTCCTTAGCGCGGTACGTGCCTGCGGGGGGCGCCTCCCCGCGCCTCACAGCGGCAGCCTGTCTGCGTGCAGCGCGTGCAGCGCGTGCGCGTCGTGCAGCGGGTGCAGCGCGAGCGCGGCGGCGGCGGCGTCGGCGGCGGCGCCGGGCTCGCGCAGCGCGCACAGCACCAGCGACAGGCGGCGCCACGTGTCGGCGCGCAGCGGCTCCAGGGACCCCGCCTCGCGGAGCGTCTTCTCCGCCAGCCGCAGCCAGCCCAGGGAGTAGTACGTCGCACCTGCGGGAGCGCCGACGTGACACTTACACTTGATGATATGTGCGAATTGTGACAGGCCATGTGGGGCGGCGGAGGAGCTGAACCGTGTACCGTCGGCATAGAAGGGGACTCCGTAGTCTAGGTTTATTAAAATTGTTCACGACGTGCGTTCGGTTCGGGAGTGATGTCGGTCGCTCGCTAAAATAATCTAGTAAACCTAGTATGTATGCGTGGGTACCGAGCTGCACGATGCTATCGAGATGCGTGGGGTGTATGGCGAGCGCGTCGGTGAAACACTGCCGAGCCTCCTCCCAGTTGGAACCGGCGGCGTGCACCAACCCTCTCTGGTGAAATACGAATGAGTTATTATAATATTCGTGAGAAAATATAGTCTTGGGAGCGACATTATACTGTATTTTATCACAATTTAGTCTAAACTTACTTATTATAACTACAATGAGCGCAATCCAAACCTCGATTTTCAATCCAAAATCCAAAATCTCGGTTTATATTAGCATATTGAACAGCGCCAGGTGCAAACGGCACCAAAGTTACATTTACAAAACATCGATGCATTCTATCCTCAACTATTTTTTTTTCTTTTTCTATTCATTATAAGGAAAAATTTTTCCCATTCAAATCTAAGGAATTTAAATTTTTACGTTATTATTCTTAAACAACATCCTTGAAAAATATTTTAAAACCGCCCCAAGACTATTGTCTAACAGTGAACAAAATTTGAAAATTATCGGATCTACCACTTGTGATTGATACCTGCACAAAGGATGCAGAGAAGTCTCTCATAGAAAGCTTGGCTCAATTACTTTAAATAAATTATAAATACTACATTTTATTATAAGAAGATGGTTTCTAATAAAAACTTTAACACCCTAATAATAAGTACTCACAGTATATAGCACCAGGTGACTAAAGGGTGTCAAGGCGGCCGCCTCTGAAACGCAGCCCGCAGCCGCGCTCACCCGATCTAGCCTGAATTAGAAATAAAAATCTATTCATCTTCTCCAGTCGGAGTTTAAGAAATCAAACGTTTAAATAAAATCTATAAATGATTTTTCTCAATGAAGTTGTAAGTGTATTAGTCTTACAACAAATGAAATTAATCGAAAATAGCGAAAGAAAGCCGTCGAGAGAAGGCGAGTCGTTTCAAAACGAAATAATAATTTTGTAGTATAGTCCGTGAAGATTGTTATTTCATCTTATAAAAGGACTAAACTTGACTAGGTATTATTAGATGTTCTCTTTCTGCTACTAGACACACGTCCATAAGAACTCGCCAGGGAATAATTTACCCCAACCGTGTATGTAGTAATCCATACAAAAGAACATTGTGATGCTCATCGTTCGTATTCTCTCACCTCAGACACAGGTCCGCCAGCAGCAGCCAGGCGCGCGCTCGCTGCCCCGCCCGCGACCCCGCCCCCGGCCCCGCCCCTGGCCCCGCCCCCGCAGGGCACAGCGCGCGAGGCACGCGGTAGGCACCCGACGACGACGCGCGCAGGGACGCTGCAACGGAACGAGTGTCGTGAGCTGAAGCGAAGGCCCTCGCTGGGATCTCGCGGGACTCACCGGCGTCGCGCGCGCTGTGCGGCGAGTCGGGGCGCTCGTCCGAGGGCGCGTCCGCCTCCGAGCAGCCGTCGGCACCCCGGGCCTCCGCCTCGTCAGCGCCGTTCAACAGCTTTAGCAGCTCCTTCCCTGTATTAAGAGCTGCCTAAAATCAAATCAGAGCATAAAACTACACAGACGACGGAACGACCGCCTCCAAAACAAAAAGTGCGAGACTATTTCGGTGTGCGATATAGCGGTGGGGGGAGGGGAAAGAAGTCTTCTCGTATTTTTTCTCGTTTCGCCGAAGTAAAATACGAGAAAATTTTTTCCCCAAAAAATTGAGGAGTCGGGGGTTATCTCGGCGGACCGTCTCGATATTCGGACGCGAGTCGAGAAAAACATCATTGTGCTCGCAATAATATCGTGACGGACGCGAGATCCTACTTCTGAGTTTTATATATCTCAAGTTTTCGTTGTTCGATTTTAACATTTAGGTCTAGATAATAAGTACATAATAGATAATAGAACATTCTACAATAAACGAGGCAGTCATTACAAAGTAATATCGTCGGTCTTTCTAAATTTAAGTCTCATTACTCCTAAAATGTTATCGAATGTAGTAAAAGTAATATATTTGTTTATCGAACAACCGGTGGGGCCTCCTTGTCGTATGTAATGTTCTTAATTGTTTTATATCTTTAATATCAAACAATTTCAACTCCTTTAATGCATACTAGAAATATTGAACCCAGTCATCCCGCCGCAGCGTGCGTACCTCCCCGCTCTCCCACAGCAGCTGCAGCGCTGCGAGGCCGTGCAGCGTCCAGTCGGCAGCGGGGTGGTGCGTCCTGGCGAGGCGCGCCGCCGCCAGCGCCCGGGGCCCGCGCGCGCCCGCGCACGCCGACGACCACAGCGCGGCCAGCAGCCGCAGCCCGCCGGAGCACTCCGCGCGCGCGGACAGGCAGGCGCGCGTGGCGTCCTGCGGCGGGCCCACGTCACATGAGGAGCTCGGGCGGGAGATTACTCTCATTTAGGATTCCACCCACCATAGCCTCGTTCAGCATTCCGAGGTGCATGTACTGGAGCGCCAGGTGGTAGAACGCCAGGTGGTCGTCGTCGTCGAGCTCGACGGACCTCAGCAGCATCTTCAGGCCGGCCTCGCTCGCCGCCTCCTTGTCGATCCGGGAGTTCGTTTTCTGGAACGGTTTATCTCGTTCGTTTTCTGGAACGGTTTATCCCGAGCGAGCGGAGCGGCCGACCGAAATGTACAGCTCGAGAGTCGCCGAGGCAGGGCGATCGAAAAAAGTAAAGACGTAAATCTCGACACAGACGGATTACCGGCCGAAATATTTCGGATCCCGAGGAAACTTTAAAAGGGGTCCGCGACCCCCGGTCCCACCTGCGCCCTCATCTGGTGTCCGAGGCCGCACAATAGGTAGCAGCGCGCCAGCAGCGGGCCGCTCCGGGGTTCCTCCACCGCCAGCGCCGCCAGCGACAGCGCCAGGCCCTCCTCCACCTGCGGGGACCCGTTCGTACAGGCTGTCGCCGTGCGTGAGGGCGATGCTGCTCGCGCGCGGGACTCACCCAGTGCGCGCGGTAAGCGGTGCCGGCCGCCACCAGCCGCAGCGCGCAGTCGTCGGGCGACAACGGGGCGGCGCGCCGCGCCACCGACAGCGCGCGGACCGACGCGCTCCAGCGGGGGGAGCCTGCGGGGAGGGGACAGTCAGCGACGACGTCGACGGAGAGTAGGCGGGGCGTGGCCCGTACTGGCCCGTACTCACCCGGCCGCGTGGCGGCGGCGGCGTGCTGCGGCGGCGCGGCGGCGGCGGTGGCCAGCGCACGCTGCCGCCAGATGTGCGCGCAACCGAACGAGAACTTCATGGCGCGCTCCAGGGACTGGCGAAGGGAGAGGCATCATTATTAACACATAGAATCGACACAGGAGTACACATATGCGTCGTCGTCGCCCACCTCCAGCACCACGGCCAGCTGTCCCCAGCGCACGGTGGCCAACGCCAGTAGGTCGACGAGCGCGGCCGCAGTGCGTAGCGAGTGCGCCCGCAGCGCCTCGAACTCCGCGCTCTGCGACAGCACGGCGTCTCGCACCGCCATGGCCTCGCCCACCAGCAGCACCAGCACCGCCTCCTCCTGCTCCGTGCGCGGCACGAACTGCAAACAAACGGTCACTACCAGCACTAGACTTCACCGCCGCGAGCGGTCCGTGGCTCACCTGGTTGATGGCGGTGTACTTCTTGGGCTTCCACGGTCCCTCCGTCGCGCCGTCGGCTCGGCGGGTGGGGGCCTTGTACACCTGCGTACACGACTTTTATAATTTAAAGGAATGGGAGGATAATTCTGCTACGATAACATAATAGTTGAATTTCTAACTTCCTCTGAGGCCCTGCAAATATCTGAGTCACTTTCTAAATTGCGATATACTTAGATGGAAATCTTTCGCATTTTATAGACTTCAATTGTATAAAAGTGAATAATCTGTTACTAGCATCGGTAAATTAAATGAATCCTATCGATAATACCTGTCCCGTGACTCCTCTCATGAGAACCTCGGCGAGCTGCCTCGCCAGCGTGAGTCGGAGCGCCTGCGTCGACACGGACTCCACGGCCGTCAGCATCTCTCGGTACCTGAGGAATGTTTTAATAAGTTACAATGCAACGACTACCGTGCGCCTACACCTTGAGCGTTCCCCACCGTTCGATGGCGACAGCGAGGCGGCCGGCCCGGATATGCAGCAGCGGTGCACGCTGCAGCGCTGTCTCCAGCGCCACGCCAGCGCCGCAAGCGCCGCCGCGCTGCAGGTACAGCAGGGTCAGCTCAGACGACACCTCGAAGCTACGGATCTACGAGGAGAGTTGTGTTTTAAATATAGTACTGCCGAAGGTGAGTGTGAAAGACTTTTTCCGGTGAATCCCCGTTCCGGGCTTTTTTTATGTTTAAAGAGCTAGCGATTACTAAAGAGTCCATAAAACAGATAGATAATTATCGTACAAATAGAAGGAATTTGAAGTATATCATTTACAGCCTGTCAAAATTTATGAGTTACGTACCCGACTAGAAGAGTTAAATAACTAACAAATTGTTTTTAACCCTTTTAGTGCCATACATATTTTACTAGTAAAAAGTGTATTTTTATAGATAATTTATATAAACAAGACAAATATTCACACATTCCAATATTCATAGTTTTTTCAACATTCTCTTCAGAAGATTTAAACTATGACAATAAAAAGCAAATAAAAAACAAACAAACAACATATTTATCGACAAGAAAATTACAGAAACAGAGTGAACTGTGAAAAAGAGCGCTATCGCGACGCTGGCATTTTTCACAACTAGCCAGAGCAGCGCTACGGCGCTCCTTGACACTAAAAGGGTTAAATAAAGCTAACGGTACGGACGTAAAGGACAGAGAATACGATACCACGAACAGTTCAAAAATTCGTCGTAACGTGGTACGTTGATGTCCGTCTAGTCGTACGAAAAGGAGCCAAGTTTAAGACCGACCAGATTGATTAATTGATTCCTCTTGACACTTTTACATCGAAATGATATATTTAAGACATCTTACCATTTCCGCCTCTCTCTCGGCCTGTTTGTATCGACTCGTGGAGCCAGGCAGCGCCGTTTGTTCCAGACATAGGCCTTTGATTGCGTAGGACTCTGCTACTATCCGTAAACTACGACTGCGATCAGAATTATAACTGTACAAGTGTTACAACAAGTAACCTAACAAAATATTAAAAATAATCTAAAAGTCTAGTTACAACTGGTGATAACTTTTAATCAAATAGAAAGTGACCATGGGGCGGTCTGATTTGGATATGTTAGTAAAAAAAATATTATAAATACTTTTTTTTACAAAAAACTTGAAGGAAATTAAAACAATTAGAAGAACTTAAGTTTGTTATATTATTACGATTCATACCTTTTACATTTATTATCTGATTTTTAAGTCTTTAATAGTTTACAAGCGAAGCCATCAGTAGAAACTAGTATTAAAGAAATATATAACCACTTTCCTATGCATAGAAAATACTCTTTTGGACATGACACACATTTTAAAGTCATTGTGATTACATCACACAATCATGACTCAACAACACAAGTTCTTTGATAACATATTGTGTTTGTAAAATAATGCTATTTTAAGAAATCTTTAATTTCTTTGTTCAGAATAAATTAATTCAATATTATGAGTATTAAACAAAAGCTGTTTTATGTCTGTTATTTCACTAATAGTTTCATACCTAAATACATAAAAATAAAAATGAATGAACATCTATGTGGAGAATTATGATCATGAAAGTTTCACTTGTTAAAAATGTTGTAACTTGATGTTTTCATAATGTGTATATTTTAAAAAGTTTTCATAATGTGTATATTTTAAAAAGTAAAATGATCTAAAATTTCAATTATTAAGTTACCTTACAATTCTGTAAGCCTGGTTTGATATTCTTTACAGTATTGTCAAAATTCCAAGTACAAAAATAGAAAAACTTTATATAGTTACCCTAATCTCAGCATAACATCATCTAATTAACATAAATTATAGTATAAATTGGCACAAGAATTTAAAAACATGTTTAAATAGTATTTATTTGGTTCCCTTTTGTTAAACATTTCAAATATTAAGTCCATGAAGTATTGTAAAATTAATTAACATTCTCTACTCAGACACAATATATATTCTGGTATATATATTTAAATATATAGTCTGGTTTGCTTTTTCAATCAAGAACTTGTATGTGAGTTTTATTTATCTTACATAGTGATGACACCCTACCTTATTAATAATAGTTTAATTGCAATAGAATAATTAGCTACTCACACAGGCAATTCCTTCTCTGTTAATGTATTTAACTCGGCAAGCTTGTAATTTTTTAAGGCATCATCATATGCACCACATGCATAGTTTAACTTTCCTAAAAGCAAGTGTGAATCTAATGCAACACCGGCTTTCTTCCCAGCCTCGTCAGTGGCTAGCGTCAAGTACCCTCTTGCATCAGACAGCTCTCGTTGAGCTCTTTCGATGTTCTCTTTAATGGGTGGGCATTCATCAAGAAAAGATTCCAATTTACCTTCACCAATAAGAAAGTGAGCTAGGCTTTCTGAAAATGAATAGAAAATATTTATATTTAACATTTTAAACATGCAAATTTTGCAAATTTTAAAGCAATTGTGCAAATTATAACTGCTAAATAAGTAAGAAATCATACAATTGAAATAATGTTATATTCAAATATAGTTATTTTTTTTTTCATAATTTTTATATTAGACTAGTTGTGCCCTGAGGAATCACGGGTGTATAATATTATTAATAGTCTTTAAACTTCCTACCATTATGTAATTAGCTTCTATAATGCTTTCAAGCACTGAGCATAAAATGTTTTAATTATATTTTAATTCTGTTCTTACTAATCATGTACCTGTCTGTACCCAGAAAAATATCTGTTTAAAACTATCAGAACCACAAAATAATAAATTATTAAATTATTAAATATTAATTTTAAATATATGTAGTTGCATTAAGTATTATCGTCACTGTCATCAATGTCATTGAGTTATGATAAGTCATTACAATCAGATCATTAAGAAACAGAGTTTCATAACAACATTATTGTTACAAAACAATTGTTACAGTTATAAATGATTATCTTTTTTTTTCCTATATAACTATTACTTTGAGTATACCAGTTTAAAATAAAACCAGCTTATAAAAGAACAGAAGTAGTGCCATAGTAGAGTTTGTAGTAGTTTGTACAAGAGTTTAATAAAAAAATATATGAATTTTTAACTAAAAAAATAAAAAAATATAATTCTGTGAATAGAACAATTCAATCAATAATTACTTAGGTACTTTAACAAATATCTTATCAATTTTAAAATATATGGATACTACCAATATAAATAATGGAATGTAGCATTGCTTACCATGTTGAGGTGATCTGGCTTTCAGCTGCTGAGCCAAGTCCACTACCTTCTTCCAATTAGACTCCTCTCGACTTTTTTCGATCTCTGCCTCATAACTCCGTACAGCATTCTTGCTTCTCGAGGTCATTTTATCGAGAACACCATTCAGTTGTTTTACAACATCGATTTTCTATATATCACTTCATTCGAACATTGCAAAACCCTCACAAATTGCAAGAATCTCCAATAATTGAAGGCCAAACTTGACATATGATGACAACGGGTGTGTATTATATTGAACGTTCCAATTTATCAGATTTTATTATACTCTGCAAGTATTTTTTATTTTAAAATAAAACATTTTATATTAAATGTATTTCATTTTTATGTATATATATTTTTTGCAAAATTAATATATCTTTTTAAAATACACTCGGCGATAAAGCTTTATTCATAAATGAACAGCTCACAAAATGGCGACAATTATAGTTTTCAAATATGTCAGTAGGTGGAGCTTGACTTTCGTTGCTGACATGTAATACTCAGTAGTGTATAAGCGTAGCTCGAGTCTTATAATTCATAATGTATTCTACTACAGTATTCTACTCCAGAATAGCAGGTTTGCAATCTGCAATTGTGCCCAGAAATGGTATATAGTCATATCTTTTAATAATAACGAGACATCAAATCATTAGAAAAAAAAAAACTTAACCGACGATGGGTTTGTATAATTTGTAGTTTGGATAAACTACAAATTATATAATATTTTAGAATGAGGCTTCTAAACTTTTTTTTATTTTAGAGACACTACATTAAAACAAATTAGCATAGAATCATTTTTCAAAAGAATAAATATGTACACAAAAATGCCTCAATTATAAAAAATTACAACTAATAAGTAAATCATTCTTTTTTTCTGATTAGTAAATTAGACCTTATTTGAATTATTATTTTAAAATAATTATTTTGAGAAAGATTAGGAAAGGGGTTATTACATAAAAGTTTTGACAAGAAGAAGAAGAAAGACATTGGACCTTAACTATTTGAAATAAATAAGAAAGGAAAAATGTTATCAATACGAGCAGAATTAGAACCCGCTGCTTGTGCAAATTCATCTCGACGCTCTACCAATTGAACTTCTCTTTATAGACAATATCAAACATTAATTTCGGTTGTTGCATTTTTTCAATGTTATTATATACTGAAAAATTAGAAAGTGGTTGAAGAAAGAAGTCTAATAGATGTCACCTCCATTCCGTTACAGGCGGTTATACATGGGATGCTTTCAACGAAGCGAGTAGCGATGAGGCCGCGGCCGCAGTCTCACCTGTTACCTTTGTATGGCTCATATGGCGTTTGTACGGCTTAATTTTAATGATGACTTCCAATAGCTACTATTATATATAATTATCCACACTATTGGAATTTGGCCGACTAGTTTAGAACCCATTCGGGGACTTTATTTGTGTTCTCTAAGCATAGTTGAATCGCGATGATGAACAGTTCATGTTCGTCGCCGATAGTAATCATAAATCACGAAAGTTTAAATAAAAAAATTGCTAACTAGTTACAATTATATATTTTGAGTTATAAATAAGACACAAGATCTATCATAAGCTTTCAGTTAATTATTATTTTTTATTGGCTGATGTGTTTAAATCATTTAAATAATTCCCCAAAGAAAAAACTTCACAGTATTTATATAAGAAACACAATCAAACCCGATTGAAAAGAACATAGCGATATTTTGTGTTTTATCCAGATTTGTTGTTAGGTATAGCGGAGTCACACTGTCTAGTACCAAAGATGCTGTACCTAAGATGCTGGACGGTGAGAACGCTTGGTTCGCCATGGTCTCCTTCTGCGAGCCAGTCATTGCCGCGAAGGAGGCCGCGGAGCGGATCAAGGAGCTTGCCTCTACCGCTGATCCGCTTCGTCGTGGGAGACTAGGTAGACGGATGCGGGACTATGCCCGCCGCTTCCTTACCTAGTCTGCAGTGCCTCCGTGGAAGGGGAGGATTCTCTCACGTCATATAGGCCTATGTCGTGAGGGTGCCCTAAGTTGCTCGGAGCACCGGGGGGTACCGCTGGGGCGTCACGGTGAGTGCTAACGCGATCCTGTGGCGTCCCACTGAGGCGATGAGGGCAACCGTTGGTTTTTTAGTGGGTAGCCTTAAAAATGGCAGCGTCCTCTATGCTGCCGGGTGGTCCCACATAACCCCCCGGCCATCACCTTCTTGGTCGACGGGGTATCCGTAACGGATTTTTCCAACGAAAAAAAAAAAAAAAGATTTGTTGTTAGGTATCTAGAAAGGTTGATATTTTAGATTTTTTATTTCTGAATTCATAAGCTGTAATTTTAAGTCTTGGTTTGAGTACCTTTATTATCAGGTGATAATAAATGCTTATATATAGGGATATATAAGCACTTCTGAACACATTAAAAACATTTAAAGAAACAGAGAAAAACAGCTTTAATATATAAATACTATAAAGTGTTCGTTTCACTGTCATGGATTTATCTCAGATAAAAATAGTGTTAAAATTCGGAGATGTAAATAAAACTTTAAGAATGCAGAAAGTTGTCTTCGAGTAATAATGTCAAGGGCAAGTATTTATTAATAAACCCCCCTAAAACTATAAAATCTTTCCTGAAACAGCGGTACCAGGCGTCGCCATCGCGCCCTGACACTACTGCGACCTTTGCTGAATCTTATATTTTAAAGTTAACGTTTTCATGTAAATAACAGCTTATGTTTTTGGATATATACTGTTATACTAATCTTAGTGCATATAAACAAAAATAAATATCTTTCCAAGTTAAGAAATGAACATTATGTATGATTGCGTAATATTTTTTTTTTCTGTTACTCTTTAAGCACACCCACATAATGATTCTGTCAGATATTTTTCCTCCTTCCAATTGGTTGCCTGGAAGAGACTGCTCTTCAGCGGTAAGGCCGCCAAATTTGTACCATTTTGTTATTACTGTTTATAATGTTTATTTTTTTTTATGATCCGGGCGTACAATAAAGTATATTATTATTATTACTGTCGTTGTGATTGCAGCTGAGCGAGCGCGCGTTGCATGTCTTGGAACTCATTAAAACCGGATTTCTATGACTCCAAGGAAAACCCAGCGCACATTGTTTGCGTGTGTTGTTTTAGTTTTTAATGTTACATGTGAAATAAATCGCGATATGAAATTTCTTGGGGTTATAAAGTTCCCCTTTATATGTTTAATAACTTTGAAAAATATAACTATTTACATAAAATGCAAATATTAGGGTTTTTCTGATTTTGTTTTAATAAATTGTAAACAGAAGAATGAATTAAAATTTGTAATACTTTATAAAATAAAAGTCTTTGTTTTTACCCAAAAATGTTAGAACATAAAAAAATGTAGTGATAGCAAAAAAAAATTATACATTAAGTTAGAAACAAACATAAATTACATACAAATAAATAAATAAATGTGGGACTGGTCGAATTTTCAGATTCTTGTTCAAGCGAAGCCCTTACGTTTTAATTACTTTGCAAGCTTTGACAGACATCGAAATTATAAGAATAGTTATTTTCTTTTATGTAGGCACTTATATAAAAACATATGAAAAATGAATTATTATAAATTTAATCACCGAATAATTAAATTTATCAAAATAACAACTTGTCTTTGAAAAAAGGATTCAGTTGATGGTCAAAAAGGGTCGCCGCCAGTCTTGCTCCACGGAAACCTACACTTTTCAACAATCGACGTAATTTAAAGTAACTTTATTTATTTTTCCACTTTACTGCGGAGGAAATAAACCAATAAAAATAAAAGCAATAACGTTTTTCTCGTCAGTTCGAACCGTTTAATTTGATGTCCCTCCCTCGCTCCATCACGAAGAAGCCGCACTGAGCAGATTGTTGTTTATATTTCTACATAATAACATGTGTGCTGCGGGGCTTCTCATTATGATGACATTGATAGTAATAGCTCTAAAATTATATTAGCTGCTATAAATTGCTTGTGTTGTTGTTATTATTAAATGTTTTTTTGAGTTAGATAATTCTTAGTTATCTATAATAATTATAAATAATCTTTTACCACATGTCGAGTTCAATTGACTCTAAAAACAAAACGACCTTCCTTTGCTCTTGAAATGACATTTTCAGTAAACGAATGTTTTCAGGTTTGCGGTTAGCGTATTTTCTACTCATGTAGAAAACAAAGTTTCAAGATATAGGGAGGTATGCGCCACACTAGCTCCCCGCACTGCGCACCTAAGCTGATTATGAGGTGACGCAACGCAGAAAGACATTCTATCTAATATGACAACTTATCTCACATTTAGCCTGGAAAATGGTCACGCTATTACTTCATTACAACATTATGATATAAATAAGAATTCAAATGTTATTAGAGCGGTGAGATATATTTTAAAGAAATTCATATAACTAATAATACTACTAAGAGGCCTATAGTGTATATTTCATATCTCCAGTGTTATATCTACCTAAGAGTTGACTTCAAACGTTTGTTAAATATAAAACATATCGTCATAGTATTTGCGTCTGAATGTTTCTTTACAAAGCTAAAAGTCGTGTTATCTTATCAAAGTAAGTAATAAATCTGAAATGCAGTGTTTCATTCGATGTTGCGCAGGCTGATAGCAATCAATGAGGAAGCAGTGCATGTATCGACGATTGGCGCATATGCGTACTTCGGCTGGGCTTGAATGACGCACTCGGTCAATGTCGGGTCATCTCCCCTCAAATTGGTGAACCCCTCCCACCCCGCAACTTGTTACCTGAAAATTTATGAAACAATTAAGTCGTTTAAATTTTTTTTTTCTGGACTGATCAGAAATGTGTTATTTGTCTTGTTTATTTACTTCTTGTTAGAGTCCTTGTTTGTTATCACTGGTAGGTACTTTACGAGATACGACAAACAAGATAAAGTAAATACAAATAAACAGTCAATTATAATGAATCACACACACACACACACACACACACAAACAGCTATGTCACAGAAATTTCAGATGTGTTTCTTTAATAAATTTTTAGGTCACTCTGCTTTTGACATTATATCCTATCATTTAAATCATTATTTTAAAAAATGAGCTAATATATGTTACCTGTAGGCTAAATATAAATTGGTGGTCCACTTTATATTTGTTTCATATTTGTTCATCACTTTTTCCATTTAGGAATTCGCTACTGCGTCTTACCATACTCCGTATTCCACCTTACAATAATCTGCTGGAGAAACGTGGCTAACAAAAGCTGTTATTGATCGGCAGCTCCTTGCATAAAGGCGGCGCTGGCTACCTGCACGCTTCAAGGATTATACAAATATATATTACATTACAAATAAACATTCATCTACTGCTGTAATTAATTTAACTCATTAAGGATATACGTATATTCATGTTTATTTATTAGGGAAAGTTAACCTTTTGTAACAAAAGAACACACACACTTTATGTTTACATCATTTTAGATTAAATTTGATCTATTTTCAGCTGACTGTATCAGAAAGGAAGATCTACTAAAAATGATTTGCCAGCATCTTCAAGAGTTGTAATTAAGAACCTATCGCTTTCAATCAATCAGAATCATTAACAAGGGCTTTGACAGCAAACTATTTTTTATAGTTAAGTCTCCGAATGTTCAATGTTAACCTAGGTTTCAACGGTAGATTGTACTAAAGACAAAAAAAATCTAAATAGAATTCCAGGAGACATAAAAGCGCTTACTTGTCAATAATAATTTGTCGCAAATAAGATTTTATGATTGTTTTTGTGAATATATGAATATTTATTCTATCTAATCTTCCTGTTATATGTGACATAAGAACATATAACAAAGCAGAATGTTCATAAATAGGAAAGTCGAGCAAACTCGTTTGATTTAAATTTAAAATGCAGTTGATTCAGCGGCTCCGGTCTCTAGGAGCAGAAATGAACTGATTACTTGACTTTGTAATGAGTTTCCCGGTTTAAAGTGAATTTATTACGAATATTGCATACAATTTTCAATAACGCTATCAACGTATATTAGGAAAGAACAGTGTATTTGAATCTCTGGTAATTGTATATATTTTTATTACTTAAATCCCACGAAGTCTAATAATCATTTCAATAAAACTATTTTAAGGATATAGCTCGCGTTTATTATTACATTTTTAAATTTAACCCGACGTTTCGAATGCTTTGCAGCAATCGTGTTCGCGGTAAGACGAGCTGATGGTGTCATCACCATCACGTTTGCTGCTAAGTATTCGAAACGTCGGGTTACATTTAAAAATGTAATAATAAACGCGAGTTATATCCGTAAAATAGTTTTATTGAAATGTGTAGTACTCGTGTAAATCTTAGAAAACATTATCTAATAATCATGTCAAAATTTGTCAAAAACTAATTAGATAAGTTTTACCGTAGAATAGTTTTTTATTCAGACTGACATTAACCTAAAAAGCAATAGGAATATTTTAAAAATATTGTAATTTATTGCATAGACATTACATATTCTCCAGAGAAACAATATGTTTTGAGGGTTATGTGACTTTAATATTCATAAATATTCTTATTTGCCTGTTCATAATTTAATCTCAAAATGAGGTCACGGCGTCGACTCCGCAGGCGCAGAGAACGAGATGAAAAATATTTGGCGATATTTTTAAGGCACATTTCCGAGTTAGTTAATCTTTAGCTAAAAGAGTTAATCCAAAACATTCTAAAAATTTTTTGCACCTTAACTCAATGAAACGGAACACAAAAGAAATACTTGAAGCAAGTTAAAAACTCAGCCCAAAACGAGTTTTAACAGGCATTGTCAAACTAAGCATCACATGTAGCTTTCAACGAAACTGTTTATAATCCATGTATACAAAAGTTTAAGTACCATTCTAGAACAAAAGCTAAAGCGCTCATTCACTCCGCGGCTTGGTACGTGGCGGGGGGAGGGTGTGGGGGGTCGCGGGTGGAGTGGGTGGTACGTGAAGGTGGAGGTGTAATATTGACCGGCCGGGGCGCGCCGGCCTTGGCCTGATGCAGTTGCGCCGCTCTTACACTCTCAAACCAATTATTTTAAATGCTTTTCACCGTGTATTATAATATATTTTCTTTGCTGAATTTGGGTCGTTTTATAATTTAATATTTTTCTACTCATTATTAAACTTTTGTTTTGCTAGTACTTTAATCAATCTCACAAAACAATGCAATATACATGGAATGAATTCGCATGTTTATTCATAAACTAAAATATGAATACATCGTAATCTTCATATATACTTGCATGAGCTCCGGTTGCTCAGCAGAACTTCGAACAATTCCCGCATAATGGCCGCGACACAATTTCAGTCATTTCAACAATGCACAACGAAAATCCGAAATGTAGGTCCAACTTCTGAAGTTCAAAAAGACTGCAACAAAAACCTAGGAAGCAGAGATAGCATCGTGAAAGTCTGAAAAATATAACACCTCCTCCCCGCCCTCCCCCCCTCGATCCCCGTTCCCCACCAGCGGATGTCGTAAAGTCGACGTTATTTTATGAGTCTCTTTCCTTTACTTAGCTATAACGCTAGGGTTGAACAGATCAATGAACCACATCGATATTAATATAATTAACAAAAATTAATTAATTTAGTTTTAGCGCATTTCTATCGTGTTATTCAATAATTACATTGTGAATGTGCTGATGTGTTCTCCAAAACTCACTCGCATTTTACACAATTATTTCAGATAATATCATTTGAAATTTGTAAAGATTTTCGCGTTATCACTCACGGTTGCGCTCACGAGAGCACTATCGGAATTCGAACGACTAGTTTCGAACTGATCGAGGCCCTTACTCATGAGCTCGGAACCTACAGGAATCGCAGCGTGAACTGTTCACGCCTTATTCCAAAAGCTACGAAAAGATTCCGATAGGAACTAGTTATTAACGCGATTGCGATGGTACCTAATTATTGACGTGAATAATAAAATTATAAAAGGATAATTATTTATATTATGTATGTAATAATCATGGATCACGAAATTATCTTTCCAAATAATTGTACAATAAATGTTGTATATCAAAATGACAATTTAGTGATCTTAGATAAAATATTTTTTTAATATCGATGTCAACGGTTTGGTAACATCACTACAGTATTCTTTAGAACTTTTGTTTTAATAACGTTTCTTTTTGGGCACTTATTTTCAATTTAACGTTAAATAAATTAAAAAATAAGAAAATATTGAGATAATAAATAATTTATTTCTGCTTTTATATTATTTTTAATATAATAAAAAAGAAATCCTCTTATTTTCCATATTACATTAAATGGTGGGCAAACGAACATATGGGTCACCTAATAAAAAGCTATTACCTTCGCCCACGGTCTCTTGTATTATCAGGGGATGCAAAATTGCGTTGCAGGCCTTTGAGGAAAGAGTGGGTGCAATTTTTAAAGCTGCCCATGTTTAACCGATCTAGAAATACCATCGAAGCAAGTTCAGGTCACATCTTTCTCGTAAGTGGAAAAAAATGAGGATGGTGCAATACTATCCTTATTTTATTCCACTGGCCTAAATCATATTATAGAGTTCTTTGGAACACTCCTCGTGATAGATTCGGTAGAAAATACACAAAGATGTGACGTTCCTAAGTAATGCAAATGGATCTAGTCTTTACAGAGTATGGGGTCCACAACAAACGGAGAAGCTCTTAATTTTACGAGGTCAAATGGTAGAATCTGATACTCGGGTGATCCGGCAAATAGAAAAGAAGAGTACTCCAATTTTGGCCTAACTTATATAGAAACCATGTCCTATTAATCACTCCCAATGTCATTGAGGCTAACTTAGCCTTGCTTTCCAGATGACCATAAAACTGAACATTGCTAAAAATGTCGAGGCCCAGCATTTCGATACTAGACGAAGCAGTTAGAGAATGGTCTCGAACAATGGTGTTACGAGGAATGGGGTTTTTTTTTTGTGTTAAACGACTTCTACCTATTTATACCTAGAAGTTCTATCAATAGAAATTGAATCAGATTCAAATTACAACGTTCCAAAATCTTCTCTAGAAACTTCAAGAAAGAAACTGCTAGATCCTTTCCGTTCCCTTCTATTGATAGGGTTAACAAAAATTTATCTTCAAAATTACGTAGGCGACGTAAGCTGCTACCTTTTTTTTTAAAATCTTTATTAAAGAGCTGAGTCGCATTGCGACCATGTCGCTCTGTAAGGACACATACATTAAATTCATTGTAAAACATGCAAAATCATCTTCATCTTACCTTAAGGGCTAGTTGTACTAGTTGGTTTAACATTTTGGCATCCTTTGATAGAGGATGAGCTAATATAATATTACACATTCCTGGATCAGACAATATTTTTTAAAATTCGAAAAATTGCGTTCTTCTAGCCTCGTTCCAGATACATTCCACCATTATGTGATATACATCTCCAACTTTGCCACATTCTGAGCACAAAGAAGAATTTACTTTTTTCATCATAAACGCAAATTTATTTAATGGAATATGTCCGGAGCGTAATCGAAAAGCAATAACAAGATCTTTTCTTGAAAGTTTACACTTTTAAAACCAAGGCCTATCACACAGTTGGGGTTGAATCGTACTGTACCAAATACCCTTTTCTACAGGCCTTTTGTCAAAATATTCTTTCCATCTCTTCTTACACAACTCCTTAACAAAATTAATACGATTTGGATAAAATGGTAAGTTATTAGTAGAAATACCTTCATAACAAGTTTCCTTTGCTAACCGGTCTACTGTTTCATTTCCTTCTATCCAAATATGTGATGGGATCCATTGCAGAATAACTTTCTTTGTAATTCCGAAACTATTAATTCTGACTAAAACATTGTAAGCCATCGGGGTGCCTCGATAAGTTGAGGTGCATCGAGTTAAATGTTGAACCCAGCTGTTAGAGTCCGATAATATCATAAAATTAGCCATGTTAAGACTAGAAATATATGAAAGTGCTTCTGAAATTGCATAAAAAGCGACTCCTTGACCTGAATCCTTTGAAGTATCAGTAAAAATTTTGTAAAAACCATCATATTCAGCTTTTATATATGTAGAACAAATAACTTGTAGCGAGTTTCTTGTATAGGAATTCTTTGGACCCGTTATTGTAGGAATATCAATTTTTATACAGCTTGTACAATCTTAAAAGCCTATTCTATTAATAGTATTCAAACTAAAGACTTCTAATTTTTTACTGCAGTGAATAGCATTGCATTCTTTATGCGCTGATAAAAGGAGAGGTTATTTTTTTCGACCATAAAGTCTTGTACTACTGGAATCTGTTAATTTTTGAAGAAGGTTTATAGTATAATTATTTAATAGCGATTTTGATTTAAGACAAAACTTTCCAGCAAGGTATTGTCGTCTTACAAACAATGGCTGAATAAATAACTTGTTTCTATCACATGAATGGGAGTAGATTTAATGAAACCGTCTATAAGCCTCTTTGCCGAATTCTGTATTTTATCCAGTTTTTGGCCTGATATTGTAAGCAATCATCATAAAGGAAATAGGCATGATCTATTGTGCTACGAATGATTGTAATATACAGTATTCGCAAATATTTTCGATGTACACCCCAATTCGGTCCTACTAATATTTTGAACATATTTAAAAATTTAGAAGTTTTTAAAATTATTTCATTTATATGTTTTGTCCATTTTAATGAACGATCCAACCACAATCCTAAATACTTAACATTATCAACAGACTCAAAGAACAAATTATTCAAAGATAAGCTACAATTATAATGCTTCCAACTATTTTTAAAGACACAAACAGAGCTTTTAATAGGTGAAATTTCTAAACCGACATTTTTCAGTAGTTCATCTAATAAATTTAATGCTGATTGCATCTTTAGTTCAGCCTATTTAAGTTGTTTACATGTACTATAGAGAGCTGATACCGTTCGTAATGAACACATTTCACTCGGCGTGAGATATAACGTGAAGTAGAAGTTTATACTCAACTATGACGGGTACGCTATGTCGCTCGGTGGAGATATCTATGACTTCCTTGAAAATAACAAGGTTGGTTGCGCCCTCTTAAGGCGGCGTTTAAATTGGTGTGAAATCCCTTGTTATAGCAGAAATCCATAAGTAACATTCTACTTTTGGAGCGCAGTTTTGACCAATGCAGGCCGCGTTTTGCCTTGGCAGTTACATGCAGCAGTTCTCTCTCCTCTCCAGAATACGAACAGCGGCCTGGGAAAGACTGCTCGTGGAAAAATTCTCCGGGTATTGATCTGAAATACTCACTCCTGGGGTAGATATTCTTTCAATACCGCATTTACATTTTGGGGAGCGGTGGGGGTTGGGAGCGCTCGTCACCTACAAATGCGAAACTCTGTAGAAAGATGTCTCAAGTCTTAACACTTACAATATACAATATATACATCGTTATTCTGTAATATAAATAAAAGATACTTGTCTTTTAAGCCTTAGTAAGTCTGAAACATAACAAAATATATATTCGTACATTCTCTTTAAAGTTACAAAGGATTCGTCTAATATTTACAATATAAACTTTTACTTATTTATTGGTTATTGTTTCTTATTACTTTCTAAGTAACTAAAAGGCTTCTTTCTTATAAAGTAATAAAAGGAAACCCAACGATGTAATAATAACATTTTTTATTAAATTCCATCTAAAACTACATTTAAGTTATTTGTATCAGAAGTATACAAATAACTTTATTATTTTTTATTAACTTTAGCTGTTAATTAAGAGTGATAAGAACTCTTCCAGCTGCCGAAATTAAGTGTTTTTATAATAAATTAATACTAGGAACGCCACCAGACCCTCAATTTCGACTCGCTGCGATCGCGAAATCTCGGGTGCCGTTTCCATGTTTAGCGAAGTGTGCCAAGGCGAAGGCTTCGTCTTGGTGTGGGATGTCGTAATTATAGAACTTACACTTGCGCTAATTTTTTTACATTGAAGTCTATGGGAGTGATGTTTTTTGGACATTATTCCTCAACGACAATGAATTTTTTTGATTTTTTTTTTAAAAACAACCACACATATCAGCATGGTATATATGCAAAATTTGAAACCGAACCGTTAAGCCGTGTTAATGCCAACTTTGTAAAACCAATGCAAATTCTCTCCAGTAGAGCGCTCCGCTCGCTTCGCTCAATAAAGATAAAAAAGTTAAAAGAAAACAAAAGTGATGCAGATAGGTGTAAATATGGTGTCACAGCGAGAGTATACATGAAGATGTTAAACGCTGCACCACCCGTCGTTAGCGCGGTCATTAGCGGGGCGGGGGCGGCCGCACTGTGAGCGAAATAAAGCCGCACTATAAGCGTAAATATATACTATAAACTAAACAATTATATTATATGTTAATAATATAATCCGTTTAATTCAATTCAATTCCTTAATATATTGCTATCATCTATGCTGTAGAGCTCAATATATTTCACAAATGCCACATAAGACAGAAAAGACACGAAGGAGATTCGGAGGACGGTTACCAAATAATTAGATTCTTTTTGAATGTAGACAAATAGTAGAATTGTTTATTAGTAAAATCTTAAACAACACAAATATTAAAATAAATATGCAATGAAATAATTAAAACTATTATAAAATAGACACATTAACTAATCACAATCACATTTTATTATATTAATGTATTTACAAAAAAAAATTATAACGAGAATTAAACGTAAAAATTAACAAATATTTCACATTTAAGGAAGAAAAAGGTAGAGGGTAGGAGACTAAGGAGAAGATGGGATACAGTGTCTTTGTCAAGACCACATTTGCATAGAAAGTGATCTCTGACCTTAATTATATGAAGATGTCTCAGGGTGCATGAATGACCAAGACGCAATAGTGAAATAGTTAAAATAATCGTCCGCTCAGTATGTTTTTGACTAAAGAACAAGGGGCGTCTTGAAATATCTAATTTTAAAGTAGAATAAAATTTATCATTTACCGAGTTGGACGAAACTCATAAATCGTTTCAGGTCTTTTTTTGATACTCTTAACAAGAATAATATTGTCGTTAAACATTTGTAAATTATACTGCCTAATCAATTTTATATGTTTATATGATCTTTGTTACTTTAATTATGTGTTAAATGTTTTAATTAATTGCAATTTGAATACCAACATACCATTCTGGCTTGCGCTACGCACCGATACAATAAATAATATTTTTTCAGTACAGCCCGCTCCAACTGCAGCTCCGACGCAGTTCTTTTGCCTCTTGCTCGTATGACCTAATTCCCGCGACGTGTCGCACCTGTGGTAGCATTTATTATTTACGCCACATAACCTGACAACATGTACACTATACATACGTACATAGTTCTTAACTGTCGGTCTGTCCGTTCTCTAGGGTCTTACCTCGCTCTAATGTAATGCTTTTAAGTTTTTCACGACTTCATCCTTTTTGGGAATAGAATTTATGTGACATGTTGTGAATTAGGTCAAAATATTACAGGTCAATATATTATTATAAAAATGAGTGCTTACAAAAAATAGGATGATCCAAATAATTTATTTGTATTTAATTAAACCTAATGATTTTGTGTCCAATATAATATAATTTAACTTTAATAAGTTCATTTGCTGCTTAACATTAAATTAATTATAATAGCAACAACAATAAGGCAAGAATTAAGCGCTAGGAAATAGGTATTACATACCTTTTAATAGGTATTACATGACTTTTCGACTGGGTTATTAATTCGAATAAATAAAATAATAATATATTATGAAACGCGATAGTTCAAAAGTAGTAAAAATATAGCCATTATTCAATTAACAGTTGCAGAACTAATCTACTTTGAAGTAGGTTTATAAATTCAAATGTTTAATTGAAATTCTTTGAACATTTAATAATAGCACTATTAAAACTTCAATGACCTTTCTCGAAACTTCTACAGTAATATATTTCACTGCTTACTAAAAACGTTTGCATTAGCGTTTTAAGACTGTATATAGCTTAATGGAAATCGTATTTTGAAATCGTTTATTTATCCTTATTCGTCGGGATTTCATCGAACCAACTCGTTGCTGAGCGATCGCATTGCGTCAGTAAACAGGGTTGAATATATTTTATAAGGCTTCTTCTTTGTTTCATATAAAATAGCAGACAGGTAACCTATAAAAAGTTTCAAGTTATAGGTACATAATAAAGATATCTCACGAAAAAATAATAAAAACGATCACTGTTTAAAAACAGGTTTTTCATTCTTAAAATATTTTAAGGTTTCATTGATTCTATGTACCTGTAGTTTGTGTCTGTTGACATACACTAATAACATTGTGTCTAAGTATTAGTGGTTTTAGTGTTTATCGATTTTTTTTTAAATTATTGATTACTTATAAAAATTAATCAAGAATTACAAAACTAAAAGAAAAAGATTCTAGGTTTAATGAGTTATTAATACCTATATTATCAAAAATCAAACAAAACAAAAAGTTAAAGATGTTATTGATTCTATCAATTCTATTGTAGATATAATTCGGTAGAATAACTTTCAAAATGTTCCGTTTTCAACTATAAATTTTTACTACATAATACGAAATGAATCAACATCTGAATAGTCTAGTGGACAAAATTTCAAACGAACAGCCGGGACCGACATAGAAAATAAAAAGTATATTAAATTCTTTTGCATCAAATTTTAGAACGCAATCGTATCTTCAGAGGGTCAGATAGCCGTCATAGGATCCGATCAGGATTACGTGCACTGGCTTTGAAAGACGAGATTTACTTGAATGCCACGTTTGCTTTGAGGATCGCTCTGTTTTACTTTGATTTCCAGTTAGTCTGATATAGATTCTCTATAACTTATGGTGCATAATGTTTTTATAATGACATAAGTTTATGACTATCCAAAATAAAAATAAAACCGAGGTTTTCCATTGAAACGCAAAACAATATATACTTTTATTCAAATGTGATAACTTCTTGCTTTTATTAACTCAATAATAATAATAATAATAATAATATTCTTTATTGCACACCACATAAATAAAAATACAGTCAAAAGAAGTAAGGAGACATTAGAGGTATACAATAAGGCGGTCTTATCGCTAAGTAGCGATCTCTTCCAGACAACCTTACTTGATAAAAATTAAACGTAAACAGAAACGTGGTGCAAAATACAATACGAGAATATATAAAATAGATTTAAATACATACATCTAATAAAATATACACATATTAATAAATTACAAAGAACAATATAATGACTCTAAAATTACATAAACTAAAACGAGAACCTACATAATGGAAGATACGATTTGGTGAAAGTGATAAATAGGAGAAAAAGTATAAATATAAGAAATATAAGAAATGATATATATGCTATTATGTCAAATTGGAACATTCTTTAAGGAAGTGATCTTTGACTAGCCGCTTAAAGATATTCAAAGACCGTGCTTGTCTTATAACATTCGGCAACGCATTCCATAGTAAAATGGCATGAACAGTAAAAGATTTTTTAAAGAAAGACGTTGAATGAGGAGGAAGGCGAAGAGTAAGATTATCGCAAGACCTAAGTATCTTGCAATGTGTACCCAGAAACTCAAATTTTTCTTTTAGATAGAGTGGAGAAGTTGGGTAAAATAACACACAGTACAGAAGCGAAAGGATATGTAGATTCCGGCGAAAACGAATCGGTAACCATTGGAGCTGAGGTCGAAAATCAGAAACGTGGTCATACTTGCGCAAACCAAATATGAACCGAATACTAAGGTTTTGAATTCTCTCAAGTTTATTAAGTTGGTTTTCAGTTAGATCAGGATAGCTTGCGTCGGCATAATCGAAAATGGAAAGCAGAAGGGATTGTGCTAGCATAATTTTGGTAGGAATGGGAAGAAAATTCTGTAAACGTCTTAACGAGCCTAGAGCTGCAAATGTCTTTCTAGTAACTTCATTAACTTGAGAAGTCCATGATAAAGTTTGATCCAGCTGTATTCCTAAATTTTTAACTTTTTGGCTGTAAGGTATAATAATACCACCATATGAAAGTAAAGGTAAATTTTTCCAGTCCACTTTAGCTATCATGGCAGGAGAGCCAACTATGATAGATTGACATTTAGTTACATTGACTTTGATACCAAACGACGTGCTCCAATTTAAAACTGAAGAGAGGTCTTTATTAATTGCAATAGCAGAAGGTAAGTCTTGCAGTGATGACTGTGAATATATTCGCAAGTCAAAATCGCAATGTTATAGAAATTGCGATTTCGTAGTGTCCGTTCTAAAAAAATTACTGAAAAAAAGGGTTTTCTATTTCCTAAACAACCACAATCGCGCAATTAGTGTTCTCAGTTATTAAAAAAAAAACCTTGTATTACAGGGAAAATTTATTAGCTTTGTAATAAATATTGTACTATTTGTTGGTGTATTTATGAAATAAACCGGTTAGGGATTCAATCGAATTTAATATATAGAGACCAGCGATATTACTTCTCTTATAAGTTACCAAGTAGTTAATCGGGGAAGTCGACGAGATACGTTTTATTCAAAAAATTAAGGAGATAATTTGAAAGCCAGCAGTAATAATAGACGACCTATTAATATTATTATTATTGTTATAACTCCAAATTCCGGAATGATAAATTCTCTGATATTCTAATCTGAATGAATGCTATGTGGGTTTTGGGTTCCTATCTGTGGTAGGCGTCAATAAATGATTAACTCTTATATTCATTTGAAGGCTCATAGCTCCAACCTTTATTCCATCTAAAACTATTCAGTTTCATAGTTATCCATTAGTGATTGTGAATTGGAGAGTTTTCATCCTATATTGTTTACTATATTATTAATAATACAATAAAAATGAGGGTTAACTCTGAATAACATACACATACACAGCGTTTAGTCAGTGTAATTTTAAAAAAAAAATCAGCACATAAATATCGATTCTTTTTAGATGGGTAACGTTGTAATGTTTTGTAACGTTGATGGAACAGGTAATATAAAATAAAGATTAACACGCTGTTATATTATTAATAATTTGCGATTAATATCAATTTTCTAATTCAGTTATTTATATTACAAAATAAATATTAATTAAAACAAATATCATATAACACAAGCTTAGAAAGCGTAAGCCTTAACACCAGTTTAAAATTTAATCCATTCAGGCGAACTCATATTACCATAATTCACTCGAAAATAACCTTTATGTAGGTATAAATGAAACCGTTAGTTGAATAAATGATAGCGAGTAACTTTTTGTTATCAACTCTGGCGCTTAACGTCGACGCCCAAAGTTATAACACCTACCTAATGCTAGTTTCGGAATAATGAAGATGAAAAGTTGTTTGAACGGAGTTCGGCGTAATAGAAAAAGGAGGGCAATGTTTTACTTTGAATGTTTAAACATTGTTCATTCAGAAAAAGAAATAAAATAATACTTTACCAATAAATCAAGATATCTGCGAATTATCTAATTTTTATATTGTTTTCGAAAAACTCAGTTTTTCCTTCCGATCTGTCTGTCTGTATGTGTGTCTGTGTGTCTGTGTGTCTGTGTGTGTGTCGAATTTTATTTTTTGAAATTTGATTAACTAAAGATATATTTGGAATCAGCATCTAAATGTAAGATTCACTTTTCAAAATTATGTTGATTGTCCAACGGGAAGGTGGTCAGATCGGCCGCCGAAGTTACCGAAAAATGGAAAAAAAAATTTCGAATTTTTAAATTTTTTAAAATCCTATCATAAACTACATAAAAAAAAATAAAAAAAGCAATAGAAGTTGTTTTGTTTGTTAATTAATTTGCGAGTTATAATTTGCCGATTAGGAGTTTTTCATAGCGGCAAGCTCGATTGCCGCGTGTCAGATGTTTTTTTATTTTCTTTGGATTATTTATTTAACAGTTGACAACAGTTAAAACCAATTAAATATATGTTCGTTGAAGACAACCTCAACTGTTCGGGTTAACGACGCTCGCTAAAGGGTTGCAGGCTATAAAATTTTAGAGCTGCCATTAAACCACGTCGTCATTTTAAAGGTTAGAAAATAAACTGGATTTTATCGCTTTCGGTCCACTAGCGTAACTACAGTTACGAGTACATAATGTACAAGAGAAACAGCATTTAACTATATAAAAACTATATATTATGTAAAAAATTCTAGCTTATGATTTGGATAGTTACTTCTAATTAATACTTCTTTTTAAGGCTGATTTATCTTATTAATATAATATTAACTATATATAAAACCAGTGACAACCTTTCTTGTTGAAGATTGAAGCTGATACATTGTACAGAATCAAGTAATTCATTACAACTTAAGGCATCTTTTCAGAAATGAGTCACCACCACAAGGCAAAATCACACGACATACTATATATATATCGTTTTAGATAATAAAGAAGCTTACAAACTACGTAGACAATATTTGTTTCATCGGCTGTAGTCCAAAGTGGTAACCTTGCCCCGGCCCATCTATTGAAACTATCATTTATGCATGCGGGCGGACACAATCGCTGAAGCACTAGAGCTCTCGACCGGAGGCCCTGGAGCGCTCTCAGCGGGGTCAACGAGCCGATTGCGGTCAATAAGTGCTTATAGAATTTTAAAGGAAATGGGGCGAATTATATGGGTGTGATTGGATATCGTTTTGGTTTTGTTGAGAATTGAATTATGTACTTGTCTACGAGGAATTTTGTATGTGTGTTTACGAATGTGTATTATTTAAAAAGAAAACATTTTAAGAGATATTATATAGAAAGTTTCAGTGTTTTGTTTTTTAAATTAAAGGCTGAAAAAAGAAATTTAATATTTAATTTCAATACATATAATCTAATGAATTAACGGCGTAATTACAATTCATGAGTGACACGTTGTTGGTACGATTTCGGAACTTTAAATAGGCACCGTGTTCACGAATCAGGCAACTCCACATTAAGGCTACTGTATTTTGAAATCCAATTTTGAGTAATAAGTTTTTTAGTTTTCTATAAAATGAGAAGTCAAATATAACTTTTACAAGCTGAGATAGGGATACTGAAGCACTTATATAACGCTGTAACGGGAGAAGTAACAGAACCCATTTCAAAGGTCGTACCGACCAAGATGTCTTCGTAACAACGATATTAAACAGTCCTGTGTTAACATTTCTGTACATTTCTTTACATCGATTCTTTAATAAAATAGAAAAATTAACCATTAAGACTAAAATTTATGGTAATTACTAAAATTGACACTTTGTAAGATTGTAATGATATGTCTTGATCAAGATTTGAATGAGTTTTGTGAAGATCTTTGGTACAAAAATAAAATATCAAAATAAGTAGCCTCCTGTATGTAATAATTTTAAGAAGTATTATTGAGAACTTGTAATCTAAACTTGATCTATTGGTATTGGTATAATTGGTAGAAAATACCTATTTTTTGATTTCTCTCCAATGTGGAGTGCATGGAAATATAGTAAAAATTTTGGCAATTCGTATTTTCTTAAAATACTTGAAGTTCAAGACAGATGTATATGATGAGAAACATGATAATAAGTAATATGAAATTCCAAAAACGACAATTCAATTTTCAAATACAAAATATATATTCCTAGCTGTGAAACATTGGATGTCTTTCGTCTCTTTAAAAATAATTAAATAGAATTGTCCTTTGGTTGTCAAATACTTATAGGTGCTTTCAGTAATTGGTGTTTAATAGCTGTATTATGAGATCTGATCTCTTTGTCTGTTATTGTAATACCATACAGTTCTGGCTCAGACATAAAAAGAGTCAAGTCAAGAGTCAGAGTGTAAAAATGTCATTGGACATCAAAATAAAAAAAGTGATAATTTAACCTGCCCTTTACTAATGATATTGGAAAAAGGTTTGTAATTTAAATGTTTTTGTAAAAAAAATATTATAAAATATTTTTGTATTTCAACTTTCGTTTACTATTATATATAACTAGATGTACCCTGTTTCTCTCACCCCAGTTTATGTTCTGTTAAGTTGTATTAAACATAAATTAATTTTTTGACTAATTACTGCAATTAGGCTAATGAGATTTGAGAGTTGTCACTATTTTTCAGCAGTGTAGCATAATGAGACCTTTGATTTGAGCCATCAACGATATTTTTCCCTTTAGTGGTTCTCGAGCTACAGTGTGCCAACGAAATCGCTTCCTGCATTAATATATAAAATTATCCGGCTGAACTTACGTAATTACTAACGCAATTTGTCTTGCTTCGATAAACAAATCCTTATTTAAGAGCTCTGAGCATTGTGCAGTCGCGGCGTGAACTGACATTAAAAATCATATCGTACATGACTGGAAACAACTTAACGAGCCTCTTAAGAAACGATAGTAGCATTTTAGAAGTATAAGAGGCCCCTAAGGGCTCTCATATTACGTAATACGATGGGAAAGATTGAGCATTCTCTCAGGCGCCGAGTATCGGATGGTATGCGGAAGATTTATAGTCTTGTAGTGTGCTACTTGCATATTTATAAGGTTATTTTGAAATAAATGTAATATATAAATAAAATACCAAAATTTAATTAATTTATTAATCGATTACTCTAGAGAGTAAGACTTTGTTAAGTTAAATTCTAAAATTTTAGACATCGGACAAGCAAACAAGTTTACTTATAAGATTATTTTCATCTCAGTGACATATAAGTGTGTGTGTGCGTGTGTGTGCGTGTGTGTGCGTGAGTGAGTGTGTGTGTGTGTGTGTGTGTGTGTGTGTGTGTGTGTGTGTGTGTGTGTGTGTGTGTGTGTAAAATTACAAAGAGCAGCTTCAATGTAAATCTGCTGTTTAAATAACTTGTCAAAGTTACATTGCAATAGGAATATTCTCCCATTTTGAGGTGCTACGAAGCTACGTTGCTACAATATAGAGCTACGAAGCTACAAA
The DNA here is from genome assembly GCA_959347395.1 of Mechanitis mazaeus. Classification (NCBI taxonomy): domain Eukaryota; kingdom Metazoa; phylum Arthropoda; class Insecta; order Lepidoptera; family Nymphalidae; genus Mechanitis; species Mechanitis mazaeus. The sequence continues at coordinate 15,019,715 of OY365746.1, read as the reverse complement.
TCTCGGCGTCTTAGACAATGGCGCTACGAATATTTTATGAGGCCTCGCTCACTCTCACATTACATTGCGAATTTAATATTTAATTAAAAGTCTTCTACGTAAATCCTACATAGCCTTTTAGTTTAGCGAGTCTCGTATATAGGGCGATATTAGTTACGATCAGAGTTCTGTAGCATTCACAAAAACCATTTGAAATTTAATATATTTCTCGCCTAAAAAGGATAGATTTTACTTTTCTTTAAACTTTCATTATTTTCCAGCTGCAGGTCTAAATATACATAATATATTAGTACTCACGCTTCGCATATGAACACACTCTATTTATATATATACATCGTGCCTGAGTGACGTTATTTTCTCTAGTATCGTCTCATTGTTGAATTCTCTGTATATTTGTGAATGTAAATGTCATGCGTGACCTGACATTTTATTGTTTATCAATTTCATTTGTGACAATCAAAATAATGAGGTGGAATATATCAATTTAATATCGTCAATATCCAGTTCATATCCGTTATTTTTACGTCAAGGTTTAGTTAGAAAATTAGCTATTCGATGTTATATGTCTATGTAAATATATACACAAAAATATAGTGAATTATCACCGTTAACTAGATTTAAAATAGTAAACTATTAGAAAAACTCGTGTATTATTATTCTATTTGGAAAATCTATATCATGTAACATTATCATTATTTAATAAGAAATATTTAAATATTTAACAAAAAAAAACACATTCTCGTCTTTGATATACCGTATCATAGTGTAGAAAAATGACGTCATTACAGCATCGCCCAAGAGAATGTGAATATAATTTACAATCGGCCCTGAGATACAAAGAGAAGACACGTCTTATAAATAAAATAGAGTTGCCTACGAATTATTATTTTCTTAGGATTTCTGTTTTAATAACACCAAAAATAATTTTTCCAGCTATTCTCTTTATATACGCGATCATTTAATGACAACATCACCAAATGGGCTTCTGCTTTCTATAAAAAGATCAGATATAAACAGAGAAATATCAAACATATACGATTTCATTTTAAATTCAATATACAAGATGTGAATACTGATCAAATAGGGAGGCGTTTTATATATAGTATTTTATCTCAAGAATGCAGACATGCCAGTCGCAAATTAGAGCCTTGCAATGTAATAAAAGCTTTATTTGCTCAGAGAAATGCTTCTCGCCGTCACTCGCCGTCACTCGCCGTCACTCGCCCACCACACTACAAAATTTGTATCAGCGCTGAATATAAGCCTCGAATTACTACTGCGGCTCTCGTCACTTAATGTTAGCTAACGACTGATATATGTTTTGTATATATTTTGTCATATTATATTATACTAGTATCTCTGCTTTTAAACGTAAAATCTATTTAACTTTATCTAAAACTAAAATCATTTATGTATAGTAAGTAAATAAATTACGACAAAATGATATATATATAAGAGGCGGCTCCCGCAGTCGTCACGTGGCTGTCACGTTTCTGGTTCGTAACTCAGCGCCCGTCAAATCGGATTAATAAAATCGATAACCAGCAGTGTATTAAATAACTATGCGTTCATTTACACATTCTAGATGACACACAATGCGTCAAAACGGTATTATTGCGTCATTGCATTAGAAGCACTAACTCTCCTATTTTTATAACACAATGAAATCTTCATATGCAGTAGAATTGATGCTTACAACTTATCCTCGACTATTGTTAAAAAAGTGAAGTAGGATTCAATTAAACAATAGTTTACTGTCGTCTGAGGCATAAAGGCTCGAATTGCATATATTTGTGTTTTTGGCACACACACAAACACACATGTTTGTGTGTGTGCCAAAAATACGAACTGTTAGCTCATAGGGTTGTCGTGAGAGAAAAATTTATACAGAAACGATAATTTGTGCTATTATAGTATGCAAATGATACCAATAACTATAAAAAAACTACAACAAACCATTAAAAACAAAGAATATTTTAAAGAAAAAGCTTCGGTTGTTAGAATGTAATCATTGTAATCTGGCACTGAGATGATAATGATAATTCTTTCATTTTCCCTTATTAAAATTCTTGCTGTATTTAGAACACGTTTTTAGTTGAACTTCTCGATACTTCAAAAAACAAATTTATAAACTCAGAGTGTAGGATTATTTTAAAAATCTATTATCAGATCCAAATAGTATCAAATTGTTAATATTATTTCATTATAATTGAAGCCCACCGGTCTATTGAAGAAGACCACTACACAAATATTTAAAGAATTAACAAATAATTACAAATATTAACAAATAATGAAATGTCCTCAAGTCTAGTTGAGTTGTTAAACTTGAACTCTGTAGATACTTCTTTGAGTACTATTTCTAAAATTGTTAATTAATAAAATTATAAAAACCATAATTCTTAAAGCGATATAGATCTATTTGTATAAAGGGATAAAGATTTTCTTTTTCGTTGTTTTTAACAACTATTATTTTCATAAAAAGTAGCCCTAACCTTTGGTAAATCTTTGTTTATTATTGAAGATCAAAGATAATGTGTTTATAATTTCATGTGTTAAATGCGCTTCTCATAATCATGTAGACAGACTGAGTAACCCCTGAGAACTCTAAATATAAAATGGAGTTAAAAAGCACCATATCATACATTAAAACCATATAATAATATGACAATGTAGCCTGCTTGATGTTTAATGTCTGGTTGTACGTCTGCCTCAATTATATAGTATGTATTGTTTAGTTCATGTTATGTTAGTTATGTAATGTAGTAATGAATACAAGTCTTGGCTTATATTTATGGAACAAAAAGTCAGTAGTCCTGAACTTCATCTTCTTTAATGCTAATTTATTGTCTATTTTCAAATTCTTTTGCTGCATATTATGGAAATATAAACACAATAAAGAAAGAATACTATAAATATATGAAGTGAAACAATAGCAAAGTCCTTTAGACTCTGGAGCGCAGCGGGTCGAGAACTAGAGTTATTGAAATAACATCTGCCTCCGAGTTGTGAGCTCAAAAGTAGTTGAGTTGGAAGTCAACGAGGAACTACATGAGAGCCTCGTTTCAAATATTATACCAGATCTCGCAATTTTAATTAAATTTAATCTTGTCGGAACATTATTGATAATCATGGCAGGTATGAAAACAGTTTTGAAAAACCATTCGTGTTATAAACGTGTTTATTAAACAAAATGTTACCCGAGTCTTTATCACCGCTGGGAGAATAAGGCATTTATGAGTAGAAGTAATTTTGGCGGCATCTTTGTCAGTCCATCATAAAAAAACAAGTTATCAAATTAATGCAAATTAGTCCTTTACTGCAAGTCTAAGGTTTTACCAAAAAATTAAAGTCGTAGCAGAAAAATAATATTATTATCTTGTTTATAAAGATACTTAGTAATCAATGTTTAAATAAACGATGAATATAATTATTAATATAATTATATATTTTAGCGCGCCCGATTTGTAAAGTCGTATAGACAATTAGTATTACTGACAGTAGCCGTAAAGCTGACAAAGCAAGGTGCGGCGAGCAAAGCCTTTTGAAATAGACATATCAAAAATCTAATAGTACAGAGCATGTACCAATGTACCATGTTACAGTTAAGACATAGCAAAGAAAATAAATGTAAGTCAGATAATCGCTCTCGTTTATATACTACAGCCAAATAATACAATAACAATAGAAATTGTCGTCTTATATATGATTCATGAGTATTTTTGAGGTTTTGCATTTTTAATCGAAGTTCTTCCAAAATAAATTTATATAAATCCTGGGCCAGGAATTCATGATCGCTTTGAAAGGTATTTTTACAACCACAAGAGCAAAAGATAGGTTTTTAAGCGATTTCAGTTAATTTATACCTTAAATATCTATTATCCTAGTTTTTTTATCTTGTTTATAGTAAAATGCTAAAAGATATTATCGACTAGACAAGACTTTAACATATTCCTAATATTAAAAACTTCACCTATCTGCATTTACCACATTATAACAATAATAAAGGCATTTTTTTTCACCCTGTCGCTTCGTAACCACAAAACACAAAGAAAGAACTTGCCATGTTACCGCAAGATGGCGTGAGCGAGTGTCGTGTCTCAATCATCCCCACTGCGCTCTAAGGGCAGTTTCGCCCTTGACAATTTGTTACAGTTATTTCTTTCATTAAGTATAAATTATTTAATTTGTTGATGAAACGAAAAAAGCGAATTAAGCTAAAATGGCAGTTACAGGAATTGAGGCGCGGTCGCTGATGTTACCTCGTATCCTGTATTCGAGTAGTTTCCATTTTTATATTTGTATGGAAAGCAATTTTATTTTGTTTTCATTCGTTATATTAAAAGGAAAAATGTAATTAGATTTTAAGTTATCAATAAAATATGTTACAAGTAAAACCAATATTGAAAGCAAAATGAACACAGACAGATTAAATTGCAAGGTATCTAGATCTTGCCTTCAATGTTAATCCCGGCTTACTCTAATTTGTCATTTACTATGGACTCAGCCACCCTTAAACACCCCCCCTTAATTAAAACTTGTCTTGCATAGCATTACATAATATATAGAGAAACAGGACTAAAGGTATATACATATACAGAATGTAAAATGTATAAATGTATCTTTTACAGAACTATAGTATTATCATTAAGAATGAGGTTCAGATGTGTTTTTTTATTATATACTCCTGCTGTCTGTTAGTACAGTTACAACACAACACATTATTACAAAACATACATTTCAAGTTTTATTGGGATCATACTTTTAACTGTTGCTGTATTTTAACATAAAAAAAATCGTATAATAATTAATAAATCAGACAAAAAACATAACAAAATTTTATCAAAATCCAAGTAGAAATTATGTAACAATGTAAGTGGGATAAATTTATAAATTATTAAAATAATCGCACCATTGCAGTTTAATTCTCCTGATATGTCCTTGGAGGGTTTCGTCTGTGGAATTGTTTTATTGTTAATCGTTTACTGTTAAAACCCAGAGATACAGTTTTTATATTTTCAAAATTTTGCATATTCGCAAACGTATTTTTTTATGCGTTCAGTTATTTCATATGATATCGTAAATATACACGAAATCTTTTATTTTGTTACTTTCGTCAACAGTTTAATAATGCATAGAAGATAATTAAACCGGATATTTCATGAAACATTCATGATATTATCCCGTAATTAGCGAATCCTTCACTTCAGTTTTATTTTAACGAGCAGGCAATCGGAAAGAAACGAAGTCATTATTGTTACATCCTGTAAAGCTAATTTCGTGTTCAGTTTAAATCGTTTATATCCAATGGTGATTTTGACCTGACTCCTGTTTTCATGGTAAGGGCGAAGGAGTAATGGTTAGGAGAGGAAGGGGAGACAGGTTTCAAAACAAAATATAGTATAGGGGGCGGGCGCCGCACGTGGCAGGGCGGTCGATACTTCCATACACGACAACTGTTGCGCTAGAGCGTCTAGCTCCTTTCCACTCGTATATAAACACATTTATTCGTGAGACAGAAAAAAGGATTCCACTACGAGCGCATGGCACAAATTCCACGCATCAAATATTTTGTTTCTCTCTAACGCTGGGGGATTTTCGTATAAACGAAAAGGAGGGTAGATGCGGCAACACGCGCCTCTGAAACGTCACAAAAGAGGTCGCCGATGAATAACAATGCGGACTGCGGAGTGATGTCCTCGCGACCGCCTCGCTCCTACTAGAGATAACTTCTATATTTGATAAAATATGTTAACCTAGATAAGCTACAAATGTGTATGTGCCACGAAAAATTAGAAATATTGATATTAAAAAAAAACTGAAATTCTCTTTGTAAAAGAACATCTTTTAACAAAGAAACATATGCCTCATAGTATGTGATTATCATCAAGCACTTAATAATTAGTATGTAATTTTATCTTTATAATTTACCTCTTTCAAATATTAGAAGTGTTTTTGATCCCAATTGGATTGGATCGAATTCAACAATCATTTCTGATATAAGTAGGGAAAGAGACAACCATCGATGTGTTGAGTTAATCCAGAAACCTTTATACGGGGTCCTTACACAACAAAGACGGAAGGAATGACAATGCCTGAAAGAGAATAGTAAAAGAGCTCGTAAAAGAGGATCGATAAAGATCAACGCTCTAGTAAGCTAAGAGCTTAAGACATTTAAGTGAATTTGCACTTTACTTTAAGACTTTTAGGTTCAATTTTCAATACGTTTCCCATTACAAGACTTTATACGAACATTAAGCCATCGTAGATTGATTGAGTTACCATCCGTCTGTTTTGTAATCAAGTCAGAAACGTCTTTTATAAATTAGCACTTTTCATAGGGGGGAGGGGGTTAGAGTAATAACTATTAGAGATAGGATACAGTGATTTTACAAATACTACTTCATTATAATTAATTAAAATGTGGGTTCTGTGATGTTTATTTCAATTCCTGACAAACACACAAAACAACAGTCCTCATTGAGAGAGATATATATATATATAGATAGATTAAATGTTTATTATAGTATAAAATTCCATAGCGTTTAAATAAAATATGCAAAAAAAAATTATATAATCTGTGGGATATATATTATAAGTTAAAAACATTATGAAGGATTTCCACGGGCAAGGCTCAACCTCAAAGCTGATACGAGTATATAGAAACATTGAATATTTAATGAATACTTAATATTTACGTCTCAAATGACAAACATCAGCAGAAAAACATTTATTTTTCTCCGCAGAGTGAATTAAAATTAAATATAAATTTCTCAGTGCAATTAATTATTAAACGATTATATTATTAAAATTAAACTAGAAAAACCTCAATTTAAAATACAATTATATTTTAATTAATCAAAAGATTAAAAAATCTTGTAACTTGTATTTGTGTATTAAAATAACTGAAAAAAAAGACAATATGGTCAAACTAATGTACTTCACGTTTTTACTCAGTCATAAGCTTTGATAAAACTCAAAACATAATATAATACTATAAATACAGTTCATATTAAAGTCGGAATAATGTAAGTTTAAAAAAAATGCTATTATTTATAATGTTTAATTTATATGTCTTATTTGGTGTAATAAAATCAATTAATTCTACGCCATTCGATTTAAATTGGATACAGACTCATCAAGAACCATTTTTAAGTTCTTAGCTATCTGCTTACTTGTTCTAAAAACTCAAAATTTACGTACAGCACCATAGAAACTAGAATATTTAGGTTTTCAATATCAAACGTTCGTATAAAGTATTTTTCGCAGAACCTCCATAACAATAAAATTTTTGTGATAATTGTTGTTACGAAATACGCGTTCGGCCGCGAAATGAAGTCGGCCATTAGAGTGTACGCTATTTTGTGGCAAGCATACATTTTCATTAGCCTATAATGTAAGAGGGCCGAAGCTTTTTAGTGCAGGACAGAATTACGACAGTGAAATATTTTTACGACTGTACAGCTGATGCTAAATTACAAAAGATTATTTTATAAGAACGAGACTTACAAACTTTCAAAATACTTTGATTAACAATGCTGGTCCACCTGCGAATATGGAAAGTTGCAAATATGTAGTCATTCTCGAGGCATAAAGACTCTAAGCTACAAAACGGTAATGATTAATTAAATGTAATATATGAAAAAAAAAGTAAAGATTTAATGAGATGAAGAATTTATCACATTGCTGCGACACAATGTAAAATGATTAACAAGCAAAAGGCTTTTAAATGAACGAATGAGCTGCTAATATCACGTCTATCAAAAAATTACTTTAATATTAAATATGTTATTTAATTATTTCTTTGTAAAATTATCCACCTCTTATTAAATATAATTTCTGTTTTGTAATATTTCCAAGTTTACTTAATTATAGCCCAAGTAATTGTTAACAGAAGTTGCGCCAATTCCTAAAGGGGTATTCTTGGCGCCTAAGCTTTTTATGATAAGTGCCAAGCGATGGAATCTGTCTCGATGGAGAAATACTTGGCAGGGTGACAACAGGCAAGCCCATGCATATATTTGTATATTTGTCTGATGATTACCAATATTGGTGTTAATGTTATTTACCTGCGTGTACATAAAAGTAATGAAAAAAAATAAAAATGATATTAAAAATGAGCTTCAGAACATTTTTTATATATAATATAAAGAAAGGTTAATTTCAAATTTCAGCTCAATAGGTTGAGATTAACTAGTACAAAATTCAGTTCCAAAATTTATCCCTCACTATTAAACTAACAGACAGAAGTTAAAAAAGGCTTGTAATAACATAAAATCTTAAGGTACTCGAATTAAAATAAACGTAAAAGCTTATTGAAGAGCGATGTTTATGATAGTAAATGTTACAAATTACAAGATTAATAGGAAAAGACAAAAAGTTACTTTGGTTAAACTATATGTATTGGATAAGATCTAAACCCTATCTTCAGACGTTATTTCGCAGCCACAGAGGTAATGATTGTGGCTTGTGGCATTGGTAACCACGAGGCCACAATGCTTCACTAGCTTTCCGATACATAATAACAGTTCCAATGATGTATGTTGTCAGTTGCTATCCATAAGTAGGTCCCACCGGACTAAAGGACATTAAACCGATTATATTCAGTGGGGCACCGCTTCATTACGGGTCCATTAAGTTATTATGTTGTGCTTCTGATAATCAATAATATGAACTAGGGCTAACTTCATTTACATTAATGGAGCCTTAAGTGTTGACACTATTACTAACACCGTTGTTATAGTTGGAAACACAAATTTATAATTAAATTATTTATGAATTATTATTTTGTTACCTGCAGGGAATAATTGAATAAGTTAAGTTGTTTTGTTTTAATAATAAAAATTCATTACAAGTTTTTAGTAACATATTTATAAAATATATATTTTAAATTATAAATATATATTTAAAATAATTATTAATATTTTCTACGAAATCATAAAATTAATTAAAAATTAGCCTTGACACATAATGCGGAAAATCTGCTAAGTAGCAGTTAAATCTCCCGGCTTCTTATTTGCATGTTATGTTTAAAGTATTAAATTATCCGTCGTTTTTTATTAAAATATAAACCTTATTTTTCAAAATGTAATCATAGACCATATAAGTATAAATATCACCAATACTTACTACACATTTTTCGTAAATTATATACAAATCAACAACGTTACTATGAATATATTTCATACATATTTAATAATAGTTTTAAAAACTGTTGCTACTTAAGTGTACTGAAGGTATTGATGTTTTTTTCCCCCTTTTTTCCTATGTTTTTATTTGTATTTTTTTTGTATAACTTTAGTTAATTTTTTGCCTGTGTATAACTTTCATATATTACATACTATAACTTTCCATGTAATTTTACTGGCATATTTGTTTTATATTATTTGTGAAATTTACTTGTATATGATGCTGGTTTTTTCCCAAAAAAAAAAAAAAATTCAAATACATACATCCGCACTAATATACCCATACGAAGGAGAATTATACAACCTACAGCGTGTACTTTGCACCGGGTTCCAACATACCGTAATTAGAGCGCTCTTAAAATGTTTATTGATCTGGAAATGAGGCTCTAGTTTCAGTAATTCAGGGCTTAATATAAAAATGTTTTTGTTAAGTGAATGTTGTATCAACTCTTTGAGTTAATTGGATAAGGTTTTATTATTTTTGCAGATTGTTATTAAAGTTTGAATCTTAACCAACCGCCGGTGGCTCCTTTTGTATTACCTCTGTATTTTTGAACTTTTTCCTTCTTATGTAACTCGTATGTTTGCGAAATTTGATCTCAGAATTAAACCCGGCGGGAATATGTCTACCGTCGGGGATATTAGTAGCTTTTGAAAAACGAAATAATATTTAGCGAAATGTTGAATAAGAAAATTGTTCACTAAGAACAGTTTTTTATTATATTAAATTATAAACAAAAATAAAAAAGCCGAGAGAAGCCAATAACGATTACATTCCTGAAATGACCTAAGTTTTACGATTTCATTCAGTTGAAATGGTTTTAAGTGTAGTCCAAATTCATCTGAACAAAACGCATTTCCATATTATTGGACAAGAAGTTAGTTGCGACGAGGGATGAAACATAATGGACGTGCCTTGATCTTATTACTACATTTGAACTTTATTACTTTAATTGAATTACTATTTATTAGCTTAGCTTCCAGTAAGATTGTATACGAATACTGCTCTTCGTATTTACGAAACCAAATCGAATTAAGTTGGAGATATTCGGTATTAGTCATACACAAAAAAATCGCATCAAGAAATATATATCAGAGTAAATTGAATTATAATCAATATTTGAAATGGTTGGGAAATTCATTTCGAATCCAGAATAAAATGGCTTCAGTAAAATTTTAAGAACACAAGTAAAATGAATACGAAATGAGTCTGAGCGGAATATGCAAAGAGAAAGTATTTATAAAATCACTCACGGTGTTCCATCATTTTTGTAGACTGGAGTTACAATTCTAAGATATGAAAGTTTATTCTAATTCTTATACAGGTATGTATAAGATATAATACCTAATACATACCTGTATGTATATATTGGGTTCGAAATAAGTCGTGCAAATTGCGATAGTATTGACGTACCTGCAGCGGAATACTTATATATGATAATAATCATGGATCACGAAAGACTCATTCACATATTTCAAAACAAACCAAGTACCTATTATTTGTAATCAACAAATAGCCGTTCGGAGACCACTCGGGTACAGTGTAGCACAAAATTCATTACAGTAGTTAGTTTAATTAAAGGGAAATAATTATTATTCAGCCGCCGCCCGTAATCATAGTTGCCGGAGCTCCACCTACCAAGTACCTTCACGTACAAAACTAATTAATTAGCTTTATATATTATGTTTTTGTAAGTAACACACCAACTCATGATTAATATTCTTTATTTATATATTATATAATTATAAAACTTATGAATTGTTTAAAAATTCTAAGTCAGTAGCTTCAGCAAAATAAAGTGTGTATTTTCTTTTAATTTTTCAAGCTTATAAATTATTATTGATTAAACTACAATTGTCATAATAATCAAGACTTAAAATAAAAATAAAACTTTATGTACTAAAGAGAATACAAATAGTATATATTATTAAGTGATGTAAACTTGATATTCAATAGTAAATATTCAATATTATTCTGTGTATATTCATCGTTAAACCACTGGTAGCGAGCTCGCGTGCACGTCGCCTGCTACCCGATAGCCTCATTAGTCGATATCACGTTATGACTGCTACATAAATAAATACCTGTTACCTACCTGCTACAACTACTAAACGTACAAACAATTGCTTTTATATGTCATATTAAATTTACTTATATATTTTACATACTACACAGCTCTAACAACTGATTTTTAAAGTTCATTAACGTCTAATTTATCTAAATATACTAGTAATCTTTGAGTTAATATTAGCTAAAATTCTAGTTAAATTCATTGAGTTAAATTGGTGTATGCGAAATTCGTAGTCATTCGTATTAAAATCACTAGTTGTTGTGACTACAAAATAACATCTCGTTATTCTTCGATGTCAATGGAGTCTTTACGACGGGGTGTAATGGTTCATTGCAATAATGACTGAGGCGAGGTGCTTTGTTTGTGTAGACTGCAATGCGCAGGTAAATAATAACAACCCCATTTGTTATGATATGGTATAGTATGGATGTCTCCAAATGATTTCTACAAATAGTAGTCAAAGAGCGTGTTCATTGTACTGTTAGTAATTACTTAGCACGTAACAGTGACTCAATATTACCACACGCTATTAGGAAAAAACAAGCCCTAATTATCAAAAAGCTTTCTACAACGGTGTCTCTTGACACATTCCAAAGTAGACGCAAGGTCTTCCTTTGTGCGATTAGGGTCACATTGCATTCTTTACTATTCAAGCAAGTTATGAAATTAATTAATTAATGTAATTTAGGGAATAGTTCGCAGGCATTTCGTTTAATTAATTTCATACATCTCGAAGACTAATGTTAAACAAACACCAATATTAGTTTAATTAACTAAAAAACAAAATATATTTTAGTGTTCTATGATTAACGTGTGTATTAACGATTCCAGTGTGTTTGGAATGTTTGCAAGTTATGTTATATACAACTTTAAATAAAAATATGAAGCATTTTTATAATAAGAATTTTGTATTTTATAATAAAAATGTATACAACAACATTAAAATTATCCCATAATTTCAAACATAAAACTCACAGGAACAGTATTACAGAGCTTATTAAAAGTAGTTTGAAAAGCAAGAGTCGTGAAATCGACCCAGTTACGTTCACTCACTCGCCTCCACTTCAGCCGTTCCCTTTGAGAGTCGTTCACTTGCTCACTCATTCACACTCTGTACGCCGCATTTAATTTGCATGCGACAATCCAACTGGTTCTATATTCCATAAGGTCTTGAAAAAATATGCGTCCAATATAATAAGAAATAATCGTGAATATCCAGCTTTTGATACTTAGAAAAGGAAAATCTTCATCTAGTTGAGAATATTAGGATATATTTGATAACTTGAGATAACTATCTTAGTCTGTCGTCCTGTTAATAGCTAGACTTTCTTTGAAAAGTATTTTGACGCCATGATGCCTTAATTTTTTTTTTCATACAAATACATACAATATAATAAAGATAGATATTAAAAGTTTTATATTTAATCGCGAATAACTAAAATCTGTATGTATGGCTTTGGATAAAATTATATTGATTTAATTAAAAAAAAAATATATTGAATATAATTTTAATAATTAAACGTTTAGGATATCGCAGGTCGTCGTAGGCATCTAGACAAAATATTTAATAAGAAGGAAGGTTTGACTGGAATAGGAGCTAAGTCAAAAAAAACATTAATAAAAATTGTAACCATAAAATATTACAATAAACAGCCATAAAAATATAAAGCCTTCGGTCCGGATGTCAGTTTGTTTCACAGCACACGGCGCTGCCAAATGGACACACTTGGCGCTAGTCCGGGGAGTAATCAAATATATTGCGAGTTATTTAGAAAGGACTTTTTGTTTTGACCTTTTTTTCGTAGGTTATATATTCACATATAAACATATTTGAAATGGTGCTATCCATATTTCAAACTCATATTTCATACAGTTGATGAAAAATAGAAGATTATTATTTAAACTAGCTCTTTTGCCGCGTTTCCCTGGAGTATTTTATTATAAAATATGTACATACTATTGTAATGAGACAGCATCTTTACTGTAACATTAACCACTATATTATGTTTCATAAAAATCCGTGTAGTATCTTTATTTCATCACACATTAGATTGTTTTTCAATGAATATCTTTTACGTTGAGGTGGCGGTTATAACATACATCATGTTACATGTTTTTATATACGTTTACGTATAATAAGAGATACTTTAACGAGGTCACGTGACGTCTGATAAGTTTCTCTGACTGTAGTAAAATATACCTTCATTAAGGAAACTTTTATTCCGGTGTATATTTTAGTTTAAGCACATACAAACATACAATTTGTTCCAAAACTGTCAAAAAACTTTCTATTGCTATAATATATATATATAACAGCACAATATTTTTTTTTTCTATTAACAATTTCAATATACAAATATTAAGTCGTTAAAAATGGTATTCATATACCATGTTTACTGATTTAATATATATAGATTTAAAATTATCAACTTCAAATTAACATCGGAACTGAATTTAGTGATTGATTTTAACTTTTATTGGTAATCTGCAAAGAATACTCATACTCTCTCAAAACCATATTAATTCTTATTATTGTGTTGATATATAGGCAACATGTAGTTCATCATATGAAGTCCTCTTATTACAGCGAGGCGCAACTTCAGCTGCCAGGACACGCTGCCAAATGCTGTTACTTGGCTCTCTGCACTCGTCACTGAATACTAAATAATATAACTGATAAGACACTGCGACACAACCGCGACTGCGATTAATATAATTAATTAATATTATCAAAATAATAATATTTATAAATTTTTCTAATGTATATCAGTGAACTACATATTTTTATTAATTATTAAAATCTAGCTATACATATATTGTTACATATTGGGCAGATATAACTGATACTACACGAAGAACCTGATGTTCTTTTCAGGGGGTTAATTTATAAAAATATACACTAAAATTAGACCTTTTACAAGTGTAATTAGTATGACGCTACGATAATTCATCACAACCAAGTTTTGTACAGTTTGATACATGATAGTTCTGAGAAACCCCAACAATAAGGTGTGAGTTAATATTACTGTCTAAAAAAATATAATTCATAAATAATAAGTCCAAAAAAAACAAAAAAAAAACTCTCATTAACAAAACAGCACTTACTTTTAATAAATTTAGTCAAAAACAATACAAGGGTTCATTGTCATTCCAAGTATCCTCAAGATGGCTAATAAATTAACTTCCTCGTCTAATTGCCTTTTGAATGGAGTAATTATCTCTGTTATTTGCTTAATACCCTCCTTTTAAGACTACAAATAGACTGATAAGACTTTGTTATCTCTTTGTTATCCTTTGATCAGGATTATAGAAATATTTATCAGAGATAGAGTGATTATAAACCATACATTAAAGCTGTATCCTCCAATCTAAAGTAAAACAGCGTGCGACTATGATAATATCCTGAGGATATTAATAATTATAAATACCTACTGCCCTCGTTATCGTATTTATATTTCAATTAATTTGATTCTTATAAAAATGTAAACAAAATACAAATAACGTAAATCCGTCTGACGTCGCATCACCTTTATATACTTAAAAATAATAAACATCTGACACGCGCCAATCGAGCTTGCCGCTATGAAAAACTCCTAATCGGCAAATTATAACTCGCAAATTAATTAACAAACAAAAAAAAAAAATTAAAATAATTTAATTAATTAATTAATTTTTAAATTTAAAAAAATTTAAAAATTCGAAATTTTTTTTCCATTTTTCGGTAACTTCGGCGGCCGATCTGACCACCTTCCCGTTGGACAATCAACATAATTTTGAAAAGTGAATCTTACATTTAGATGCTGATTCCAAATATATCTTTAGTTTTTCAAAATTCGAAAAATAAAATTCGACAGACACACAGACACACATACAGACCGACAGATCGGAAGGAAACTGAGAGAAAACTGAGTTTTTCGAAATTATGTGACCAAATTAAAAATAGAAATAAAGTTCTCAACAAGTAATCATCTGGCAACATACAAGGTCATCGGATATTATCACCGGACACGCTGTAGCGGTGTCATTTCCTGCTCCGTGCTGCGAGCGACGACGTTGGCGTTGACGTGGCACGCTACGTGAATTGCACGTTTCAAATTATGGAAAACAAGGGGATTGGTGCTATCAAGATTTGTTGCAACAGTGGAATAACCGTTTTAAAGGTTAGTACTTATAAAATTAACTAACTGTGAATCACGTCTCCCCGCCATGATCAATCTATTAAAAGTCCTTTCATACTTTGAATGTAGGGGAATTTTGTGCCCGTTCTATATGTATTGCCCTAAAGAATAGAATAAAAAAATCCTGCACTCATTTAATGTTGAGCACGCTTAAAATATCAAGTTTCTAAAACAGAATGTTAGCAGATCAGCCTGTTACTAAAAGAATTGTGGGTAGGTGTGGTAAGTCATTATATCTGCAATTAATACATAAACAAAATAAATGTTTGGGATTAAGAAACATCTGACACGCGGCAATCGAGCTTGCCACTATGAAAAACTCCTAATCGGCATATTATAACTCGCAAATTAATTAACAAACAAAAAAAAAATTAAAATAATTAAATTAATTAATTAATTTTTAATTTTTAAAAAATTTTAAAATTCGAAAATTTTTTTCCATTTTTCGGTAACTTCGGCGGCTGATCTGACCACCTTCCCGTTGGACAATCAACATAATTTTGAAAAGTGAATCTTACATTTAGATGCTGATTCCAAATATATCTTTAGTTTTACAAAATTCGAAAAATAAAATTCGACAGACACACAGACACACATACAGACAGACAGATCGGAAGGAAAAACTGAGTTTTTCGAAAAATGGTATTACATTTTTAGCAACTATTGCTATCCGTATAATGTAAACATATTATTGTTAACAATTATAAACATTCATTAAATTATTGGACTTGTTAAACGTTGTCACAATATCTATACTAATAATACAAAGCAAAAAAGTTAAGACTAAAATTTTAGTAAGAATTTTAGTCAGTATTATTGAAAAATTCTCGCCCAAGTTCTTGAACACTAAAAAAAGGTTAAAGTGCATCAGCAACGTTTGTAATATTTACCGCGTTATTCCAAGATATATCTTATTATATTTATATTCTAAAAGCCCGCACCTCTCCCGAGAGGATTAAACTACTTAGTGCTCAACGTTGACTCAAGTACTTTGGACTTTGAAGCTTTTTAAGATTACTTTGGCATGATAAAGGAAAGTTAAATTGGCTTATTGGTTTCATTAAAAAGAAGATTAGGATAGTTTGAATTCATACGAAACATTAAATTAAATTCTTAAACACAACCATTGTTTTTTGAGCTGATTACGACCTGTTACTAACATGTCTATTTGTATTAATAATAATAATAATAATAATAATAATAAATATTTAATTCAGATAAGATCATCCATAGAGTGTTAGTATGTTAGTAACAATTTTTACTTATAAACTAGGTTAGTTATTGTTAGTTACATGATACAAATAATTAATTACAATTTATTTTATTTGGCCCGTCATTGTTTCTATCCAGTGTTTCTGGATAGAACAATGAGGGCGATCCATAATTGTCATCAGAATGCTGTTGCTGCTGGCCCTCATGCGCCGCAATAGAGACGAAGCTTTTTTACGCATAATTGCATGAAATCCGTCCACACGTGCATCCGCGAACATTGCTGAGGCACTGCAGAACCGTGGTAGCCGCAACAGCATTCTGAAGGCATTGTTATACTGCACTCGTATAGTGCTGTAGGCTCGACGCGAGTAACTCACCCACAGGCCACCCGAGTAAAACGACTGACAAAAAGCCCGAAAAAGAGTAATCTTGACATCCGTAGTACCACGAGCAAACCTGCGAGCGAGCATATTGCTTCTTACCGACAGCCCCCTACGCTCTCTCTCAATATCCTCATCATCACATAAATCATCAGTAATTATGTGGCCCAGATATTTAAAATTGGTAACTCTCTTTAATATTGATCCATTTAGAGTTACTGTTGGCACACGACCTGGTAACCGCTTACTAGCCTTAAACACAAGGATCTCACTTTTCTTGGCATTGTATAGCAGGCCATGGGCCTTCGCGTACGACTCGCAGATCCCTATTAATTTTCTTAACCCCCCAATTGAGGGGCTCAGCAGCACCATGTCGTCAGCGTAGCTCAGGTTATTGACGCATTGACCATCAATATAACATCCCACATGGACGCTGCTGAGCCTCTCAACCAGCTCATTCACGTATAGGTTAAAGAGAGTAGGGGAGCTAAGTCCACCTTGTCGCACGCCACACCTAAGGGTATACTCATCTGATAAGGCTCCCTCCCACCTAACCTGATTTTTTTTGGTGCATATACCAAAATTTAAATAATTTAGTACATTCCGTCGGCATACCCGTGCCTCTTAGCTTCTCCCACAGGAACTCATAATTTACAAGATCAAAGGCCTTAGACAAATCTAGAAAACACGCATACACTGGTGTTTTCCTCGTCGTATAATACTTAACAGTATGCTTAAGACAGAAAATGGCGCTTTCTGTAGAAACACCCGGTCTAAACCCAAATTGAGCATCGTGAAGCCTAACAAACTTAGCGAGGTAGCCGTAAAGCAAACTGTCAAGTATTTTTGCACCTGTCGTTGCAAGCGATATAGGCCGGTAATTACTCTTGTCAGATGTGTCTCCCGTTCTATTTTTAACAACAGGTACTACTATGGTACGCATTAAAGCTTCAGGTAAATGGGTATGTCACAGGCATTAAAGAGTGTCGCAAGTAAACGAGGCAGATGCTATAAATAAAATAAATAAGATAATAAAATGTTCTATACTTAGGCCATCATGACCAGGAGACCTTCCCTTCGACATATTAATAATAATTTCCGTTACATCTTTTACCAAAACTTGAACAGATCGCCCAGACACAATGTCACTATTCCTAACCGACTCCGAGTCTAAGAGTGATTAATAAAATCTTGCTTTTATAATAAGATAATTAAACTGCAAGCCGTATAAAAAACAACCATTACTGTTTCTTAGCGCTCTGTATTTCTGTTAAACTTATTTCCACTTATAATAAACAAATACTGAAATATAATCATGAGAGGGGATGAGACTAATATATGAAAGGTCAATTATTAATAACATTTGTTACAAATACATACATCGGGGAGGTAGTTATAACGTATCTAACTAATAACCAATCATGCCACGTGAATTAATTAACACCGGACCGAGTTATAAATAATTTCACTAACAAGTTACCAAAAATAGCACTGAGTTATAGAAATCAATTTCTAACTATCACTTAATGAAATAAACGGTTGAATGGTGATTAAAGATTTTATAATCAATAATTGAAAAAGATTTAGACTATTCAGCAATACGATTGTTTATGCTGATGTGTGACTCGACTTGGAAAAATACACCTCACAGTATGTACCGTTTTTCCGTTGGAAATACCCGATAAGATTAACCCGTTGGCCTAGGAGGGTGATGTGGGATTACCTGCGATCATAAATGATGCTGCCATTTTTGAGGCCACCCATTAAAAAGCCAACGGTTGCCCTCAGCGCCATAGTGGGATGCAACGGTGTTAGCATTCAGCGTGACGCCCTAGCGGTATCCCCCTAATGAGGATACCCCGAGAAAATTAGAGCACCCTCACGGCGTAAGCCTATGGCAGGTAAGTGGAGTCACCCTCCACTGTCAACAGGTATGCACCTACGGAACTGGGTTCAACAGTTATTATACTGAATTTAATTCTACTCATCACAATTTATATAAACAAGAGAACATAGGAAGACCCCTACAGGTGCAATTTTAATTCGGAATTTCTCATTGTGACAGGTCACAACGAAACTTTCAAACTATTTAATATTTTATTTTATATGCATCCGATGAATCTACTTAGGTCTATTGATTTATATTTTGCAAATCCGTCTTCAATATGGCATCTTAATAACTTGTAATAGCTTAGTAAGAAGCTGTCTTCATTAAGTGAAATTAGAAATGTTTTTGAAGATAAGCGGATTTATATCGCTTCACTATCTCATTTCATTGGTACTAACCACCTGGATGCATGGCGTTCTTCTACTGTGCGGTTTGCAAGTATCTTTCTTCCACGTGCCACAAAGATGTGCTTCCTTCGGCGGTGTTTCCAGATCGATACGACATGGTTACCTTCAAAAAACGCGTCTACTTCTTCCTTCAAGGCCGGCAACACTCTTGTGAGTCTTCGGATGTTGCAAGAGTTCATGGGCGGTGGTGATCACATTGGATCAGTGACCCGCATGCTCGTTTGCTCTCCTTTCCCATAAAAAAAATACTTAAAAGTACAACATTGATTTAATTAACTGTTGGCAGCTCTTGGTCACTCTGTCTTGAGAATAGCATATCTGACAATAATAAATTGATAGTAAATTGTATCTAATATATATGCACATGAAAAAGTAGGTTTATAGGTTTATATATCTGTAACTTTTATTCCTTGCAGTTTTGGCATATGTTGTAGTTTAAGATGTTATAGAAAACTCCTATGTTGTAGTTAAAGCCTTAATATACTACAACAAGTCTTTCAAATGGAATTTCTTATAAAGACCGTTAAGAATTAACGGGGGGTTTACTAGTATATAATATATATAGTCGATTTACACGAGTTTGAAATTAACAAGAATCTATTTAAATTTTATATATATCCTATAAACTTTTTCTTTTTTTTTGTGACTTTCAAAGCGTCTTTACTCCGGAATCTACAAGTTCATATGCTGCTAACTCGATCTTTAATATTTCAAGCAATCTTTCAAAACATATACTATTTCAGAGTCTTTTGATCTTATAATATTAACAATTCAATACCATGTCCCACAACACTACGACACTATAAAACTATTGAGTGGTATGTCATTTTATTCTGTGTTGTATTGACGATACTGTATTTCAATACTTACTATAAACTTATGTAATACGAATGACATCATGTACCTATAAATAAATATATATTTTATAGTTTATAAATTTGAAGATAATTTTACTTTTCTAAACCTGTATTATTTTATAGTATTTTCTTAGATTTTCAAGAGTACACATTTGAAATAAAACTATTTTTACGGATTAAGACTCGCGTATATATTTGGTTAAATTTTAATTTTAACCCGACGTTTCGAATGCTTTGCAGCAATCGTGTTCACGGATAGACAGACACATCTCGTCATATCTCGTCATTTTGTCTACGATGACCAAAAAAATAAATACTGAATAAATGTTGTAGATTGTCTATAGACATGTTTAATAATGATTAATTAAATGACTTTCTGACAGACACTTGCATCTCGTCTACCCGTGAACACGATTACTGCAAAGTATTCGAAACGTCGGGTTATATATTATAGACAGTATACGTATTTAATTTAAATCTAAGAAGCAAAAGAAAGGTATCAAGCAAACACTTATTTCCATTATACTACATTCACATAATTTAAAGCAGAACTGCAGACGATGCAACGCTGTGTGATTGAGCTGAGCAAAACGCAGCTCTTAGTGGTTAAAAATTTCATTAATAATGCTACTCCTCCTTGACGAATAATGGCAGCATGTCTACAAAATGGCAAAGTTCTCGAGTACAGTGACTGGTCCTGAAGTTTTTTGTTGACATTTGTGATTGTAGTTTTTCATTATATGGTCAAAGTCCTTTTCATTATATGTCCTTTAGAGTTAACATGCGGAACGTTTTGCACTAACAAAAAACGTTACTTATATCATAAGAAACACAACTGACTATGTTACATTTAATAATCAAATAATTTCATAAACGTATTTTTAATTTCTGTTGATCACCTATAGAGTTCTCATTCAGCAGTAATGATTCTCTCAGCTCCACACGCCGTTGCAGTGTAGCGGTCCTAGTATTGGAAACAACATAAACATAACACGGCTTACGAGAATAAAGTTGCATTGTTGTATACTAAATGACGGTGATAACTAAAATAACTGTCACTGTCGTCTTTTTGTAACTATTCCCAATAATATACAAAATAAAAATACAAGTGTTCTTATTACGCGTGAAAAGCTCCAGCCTTTTTTATCCGTATTACCCGTCTTAAAATTGATATTATATAAAATAAGATTGGTTTTAATAAAAACTTTTAAATAAAATTAAAGAATACAATTTTACCGGCTTTAAAATGCAAATATCGCTGATCATAATGAACTTATGAAGAACAGATATTTCATATTATGCCACAGTCATTTGACATATGCCACAGACAACAAAATATAATATTGATTGACATCGATTTTTTAAAAATCGATTTATTATTATTATGTCGTTATGGTATAAAAATGGAAATGTTAAAATATAGTTGAATCTATTTAATTGGTAAATGCATGAATAACAACTTTAACTAATTTCTCATTTTTCTCTCTAAACCCGTTTATAATATATTCAAAGGAGGTCCAGTACAGCAACCGCTATGAAATAAATTGAATAGGTGTATTTCAAACATATTGTTTTCACGGTAAATTCTTGGTTGTATGATAATGCTGAATTTTTTTTGTACCATCATAAAAATAATATGGATTTTATAGCCTCTTCTGTCTTTTATTTAAAAAAAATACTAGAAATGAAGCTATCATTTTCTATTGGGGAACGGTTTAGTAATTATCTTATATCAGGATTTTTACAACTAAATTACAATTACAACTAAATTACTGATGAGATATCGAGTGTAATAACACCATTTCCATTCAAATCATCTTTATTTTAAGTGATTACCATAACGTATTCAAAGCATTGAAAAATACTCTTTGCAATTAAATAAATGAAACAAAAAACATATATAAATATAACATTAATCATATACTATTTAGAAAGGGAATAATGCATGTTTTTATCCACTAATACCATCTATTAATCATTATAAATGCTCAAATGATTTAATTAATTAGATATGAGGGTTTCTTTTCATTTAAAATTGTTTAAATATGTACCAAAGACGCATTAGCATAACATTAAAGGTTGCGTGTCATGTATTTAGACATCGTGCGACGGTGGGAAACCTGCGCAGTCTAGGTGGTTAAAACCGTTATCTTGTTAAGGGGCAGCAATGCGGGCCGCGGGCAGGCGAGGCTCCACGAACTGGGGCAGCAGCGCGGGCGTCCGGGCATCGCCGGGTGTAGCCGGGTGTCGCCGGGTGT
The DNA here is from genome assembly GCA_959347395.1 of Mechanitis mazaeus. Classification (NCBI taxonomy): domain Eukaryota; kingdom Metazoa; phylum Arthropoda; class Insecta; order Lepidoptera; family Nymphalidae; genus Mechanitis; species Mechanitis mazaeus. Next base: position 14,997,278 of record OY365746.1, on the reverse strand, counting down.
CGCCGAGTATCGCCGGGTGTCGTCGGGTGTACCCGGGTGTAGCCGGGTGTCGCCGCTGCCGCCGCGCGAGCGCCCCGAGCCCGGCGCCCCGCGAGCCGCAGTGACGCATTGCAGGTGCGCGGTGGCCAATCGGCGCGCGCCGCTGTCCGCTCTACGCCGCCGCACCCGCCCGATATAAAACCGACTATCCTTTGCAGATCAAATCTAATCCCGTGCCGTGCGTCCCGAGACATGGACTTGGATGTTTAAAGCTTATATTGAATCGAGACGTAGACGCGATACGGTGTGAATCGAGAACGGTCATGAGAGTGTTGCGATTCGATTGAACGATTCCGAACAACTCGCGCGACGCACGGAGCGAATCGCGGTCGTGAGTTTACCGGCGCGGCCGCTCGCGCGAGTGAGGGCGGCAGTATCGTTTCAACCGTCGGTTTGTGCGGTCGCTTTTGCGGCGTAGTCTGTGATTTTTAGTGTAGCTCCAGATAATCCAAGTTAATCTACAATGGTGAGTGTTATTTTACCGAAATGAAACCTGCAGTGTCTTTAGGAAATCATTTCCGGTCTGCTATTGGGTATATTTTTGGGTTTTAGTGCATCGGTGTTTATAGTGATGACGGCCTCCATTATTATTGTGATGGCCGTTTTTTACCGCAATGCGGATTGTCAACGTTGCTGAAGCCGTAGTAGGAATATAAAGTGATTAAATCTAAATTGTCAGAATGTCGTTTGTCCTATAATATGGCCGATATCAGTTGCCGACGGTTACGAAGTCTCGAGAAACATCCGTCGCCATAGTTTTGTTAGGAATCGGTGGAAATGACGTTTCTAAGCGAAGAATTTCAATAGATTACGATGAATGCTTTGATTGATGGTGTAGCGTTGGCATTTTGTAGTTTACAGTGGTCCGGAGGCCCGTCGCGCCCTCCAACATCGATCGGCCGGGCGCACCTGTCAAACGCCCGTTGACTCATCGCAACGTTCTATCTTAATTTTTTCAACGCAATTTACAATACTAGTTCGGTTAGCTTTCTTCTGCGAGATCTTGACAATCGCTAGTAAGGCACAGTACATTATTGGTACTTTGGTATTACGTATCTTGTCTCTCTATTCAAGCCGGTGCCGACTTCCGTAACGTGCCGTACTTTCGGCTGTTACTTGAAAGTAGGTTGAAGAATATCTCTTGTGAATTTAATATTACTAGGGCTTGAAGATTTCAGAATACCTTAATAATAGGAAAATTAAATAGAATTTAGATAAATATCTTAACTTCTTTATAACTTATCAAATTAAAACTAATTAAATCTAATTAAAACCAGTTCTTATATGCATATATTATTTAAAAAAATGTATATGCCAGCTGCAATATTATCAATACAAAACTCAAGGGGGAATCCTCTTTGTTATAAACTTAACAAATGATGTCTATTGATTGTTATTACAATGTACATTACTTACAATTTTACTTAAATTTAGCCTTATAAGAGTTTCTTTACAATTGTGCTGTATATTAAGACTAACTTACCATGCTATGATAGTACTAAGAATTGTATACATTTTATTATTATTTATAGCATTTATTCAATATGTCCACAAAATATGCTCTAGCTGTATAAAATAAATATATATAATTAATAAATATACATAATACTATAAATCAATAAATTTAATATGAAAATAATTTTTGATATATGGACAAGGTTTGACATATTAAGATTTATACATAGGACATTCATTGTTTAAACTGCCTTTATAAATATCTTGAGTTAATATAATATGATTTTCATTTGGTTAGTTACTTTTAAATATACTACTTGGTAGGATAAAGTATTATATTACCAAAAAAATACTAACTTCTAAAAGTTAAATTTAATAATCACACAAAACCTGTTATAATAAAGTTTTGTAAGTATACCGAGTACAAGCTTTAAAAATAAATGAATAAAGTAAGCGTTTTACATATAATATTAACAAAAACTTGCTTAATCCAATGTCACATTGCTCGGTTCTGTAAGTAAAATATCAGTTTTAAAAAATCACAAAATTATTCATGTCATTAAAATAATCTTACATTATTCTTGCTGTTTCAATAGGTTCCTCATAAATATTAAATATTATTAATGTTAAAAATGAAAATTACTATCAATATATCACTGATATGATAGTTCTATTATATAAATTTGTTATTTCATCTTTTTTTTCCTCTGGTTTTCTTTAAGAGGCACCTACTTCTTTTTATCTCTGTATTATCATTGGTTGACTAGTAGAGAATGTCTGTGGCATTAAGTCTGCCATTGTATTTAGTGCATAAAGAAATAAATGAATAAATAATATGACTTAAGGACTCTGTAAAGCATTTTATTTATGAGATAGATTTGTTTGTGTGTGTGTGTGTGTTCTGATAAGTGTTTTCTTATAACTTGATACAATTAAATAAACTACTTGGATGAGTGTTTATATTAATACCTACATAGATATAAAAGTGAAATGATAAGTGCAATACTAATAGGAATTTCCTCTTATCAAATCAAAACATACTTCACATAGAGGAAAGTAATTATATAATAAAGAACTAGTAAATTATATACTTTTATGTATATAAATTAATTATTAATGTAAAACAAAATATACTTATTTATAAAATGTCTATTTCAATAGCTGTGTTATAAAAAACTACTATTTAATTTATGAATACTCATAAAATCAATGATAAAATGCTAGATAACTTGGAGTATCCAATATATTTCTTGAAAATTATATAGATTACAAATGATTGCCTAAAGAAAGATAATATTAATTGTAATGCAGTATTTGCTATCTCATTATCTACCCGCAGTGTGACGTGGCGAGTAAATATTACACATGATAATGTTATCAGGCACATGTCTAACATCAGTCATTGCTCACACGCCGTCTTCGCCTGTCCTCCCATAACCCATACATAATGGTAGTTACAGTGGTATGTAACTAAACGTTATTTAATATGGTTGTGCTATCGTCTTAGTCGTCTGCTTCTGTTCGTATTGTTGGTTTAAAAAATCATCGACATGTCATCGATTCTTGATGATTCAAATAATTGTAAATGCCTTTAATACTCTTAAAATCCAATAAATATTATATTAAAATATATGTTACAGGCGGATCAACTAACAGAGGAACAAATCGCGGAGTTCAAAGAGGCGTTTTCACTGTTCGACAAAGACGGCGATGGCACCATCACCACCAAGGAGCTGGGCACAGTCATGCGCTCGCTAGGACAGAACCCCACAGAAGCTGAACTTCAAGACATGATCAATGAAGTCGACGCGGACGGTAAGGCATCTCAATTGAATTGAATTTTGCGATTGACTACTTTTATTATACTTATTTTTATGATCTACAATTTGGTTACAGGTCAATTAGTAGTAAAATTAAAGTTTCAGTACTATTATATAATAACTTAAATGTTATTTTGTATAACCAACCTTGTTAACTTATAGTTAACTGTTGGAAAAATTGTTTACGTTTAAACATGTTTTTACACAATAATTTGTTTAACAAATATGATATTGGACAGCGGCGTAGTCGTGACCACGTTCGTGTTTCTACCACATTTCCAGGGCATTATCGTTAATCGAACTGTTATCGTCCAAACTATTTATTATACTGATAAGGGATCAATGTCGATAAATTGGCATTGTGCTGTGTAAAGTTCTGTATTAATTAAATTCAGCCCCGCCCAGGTTTTATACAGTATCTAATATAAATACCAAAATTTTAATTATAAGAAAAGTAATTCAAAGACAATGGCTCGGTTTATGTTTTAAAAATGTTGAGCTGTAAATACTTGCCTACCGTCATATATCATTATTTCTAAATGTACGTACTACTCGCGTAATCTCTTTTAGCTACAGCTACTTATTTGCTGTTAAGGTAAACATTTTCTTTTCCTAAGCTACCTGCGCCTTAGTTTTACCAAATATTAGTATAATTTAAGACAGTTTCAATGGTAGTATTTAATTCTCAACACACAGCCCAAATGATAAGACAAAGAACAATATTAATCCCAGTTTTTATTTCTGCAAATATTATTATAGTCATAATTTTTTTTGTACGAACATCATTCAATTCAATATTGGTAAAAGGTTTTGATGGATGGATCTAGAAATTATGGTCCAAATTCCGAGAAGGGCTCCGCCCTACGTCTACAGGGTGATCGCTGCACGCGGCCACGCACGACGCCACCGTGGGCGTCAGAACTATATAGTATCTACATTCATGTAGCATACAGTTTACATCGTTATTTATCTGAAGATAAATATTTTTCAAAGTACCCGCGCGCCAAGTCTCATAGCTAATAATTTAATACACAACTGCTGCCAATACACCAATACATTATCGGTCCGGCGGTGCCAGTTTCAACATTAATAATTCTTTGCTTGGATCACTTTTGCCAAACTGAATGGTTATAAAAGAAGACAATAGATTGTGATAAATATTTCGAGACGAGAATATTTAAGACTTCGCTGTTGTAATATTCATGGGACAATCTACGTCTTATGTTTACTGATGGAACTTATTTACGACATTCTGGTTTGTGCAACTCACAAGGTTCTCGGTCACATGTGCCTGTTTCGGGCTTTATCACACATGCGAGATTACATAAGCAAACAAAGCACTGAAAACAATCACGATACGCGTAAAATGATTGCCAAGGATTTTAAATTAAGCTGGTCTAATATTACAATAGAAAATATTTGACATAGTAACATTAATAAAAAGTATTTTTGAGATAACAATTTACGGGCACTCTTGAGTACAGCTTTTTTCTGACAAGCAACTCAACATCGCTTTCAGCTATAACGAATTCTTCATTGAACACAAACAAACTGAACATTTTATTTATAATCAAACAATTCGCCGTGCTGCGTGAAGAAGTTTTTTTTAAATACTAATACCACTTCGGTATGATTTTAAAGATATCAGTTTTCGCTCGATGTCATAATAGCGTTGGAGTCGCGATGGAGTCGTGCATCATCATTTGTTCGGTTTTGTTTACAATATTATTTTGTACGGGCGGCCGAGACGCGAGACGGCCTTGACATTACACATTAGCATCGTGGCGTCAAAAGAATTAATACTACAATTAATAGTGGAGTATTTATAACGCACGCATTTACCTGGCGGCGGCTGCCGGCGTCTTCTGTTGGCGCATCGCCGTACATGTTCCCGATTCCCACTCGTTCAGCGTGTCAGAACATTTTTAGTAATAATTAGAAATACATTACTGATTAGGTCTGGTAAATTATAATTATTGAAAATTTGGTACATATAAACATGTTTGACACCAAATATATATCTCTTTATATGAATATGTGCATATCTACATATAAAATGTTAAAATTAAATTGGCTACTGGAAAATTTATGAAGAAGTAATTTTCAATACAGATCCGATTCAAGCATGAAATGTCTGTACGTACATTCATTTATTCCGTTGGGCGTGAGATAGTCGATTACCATAACAATTACTGTGTAGTTGTAATCCGATACCGCGGCTCCGTCTGTTGTTGTCCATCATCATTGTCAGCTGTGACGTCCATCGTGTCTGTTTACGTGTTTAGATATTCCGTTACAATGATAGCAAGGCTAACGATGCTATTGTAATTTGCAACAATTATTCACAATTTTAAATTGTGCTCTTATTAGTTATATGACAAGGATGTTTCGAATAAGTCGCACTTACCCATAACTTAAGCCAATTGTCTCTTCCATTTCCGTCACTCGTAACTTCTTCATTATTTATTTATGATAAATGTAGCGTTTTTTGGACATTTTTTTTATAGTAACTTGTTTTTTTTTTACATTTTAAAAAAGGTTACGAAAAATGAATAAACCAGCAAAAATAATGTATTTTGCATACTTCCTAATGATATAACTTTGTCCTGTTTTGTTAATTATAAATAATGACTTCATATCAATTTAGTCGATTGTCCCTTTATTAATATTAAAATAGTATTGTTTTTAAGTCTCAATCTACAGTTATGGTAAAACGCAACCGCAAAAGTTTCGAACATGCCATTTAAGGATCACAATACTCGGTCAAATCCGTGCTGCGAATTAATCCGCCTCCAACGAACAAACAGGATAGAGACGGCAATAAAGATAAACACAATTCGTTTTCCTGTAAATACACTATCCTGTCTATAATATCGTGCTATAGCAACTACTCTGGCGGCGACAGTCACCAGTAGCTGTAGAATCACTTTTAAACTTAGAAGACTAAAGTTGCCTTTTATACGTCAACTTTAAATTGTTTATATATGAGTTTTGGGCAAGATTCCACAACGCTACGTCTACTAGGAACGATAAATATTTCGCAATTTAATGATTGTTTACAACTCCCCCGCGGCCACTTGACACTTTTAGAGGACTAGTAAATATCATCTAAAATTATATGCACACTCCACCTATGTCAAGTTTTAATTACCGTACCATATCAAGTAACTAGTAAATATCTATAGAAACCTTATATAGTGTGTAGGCTTCCTTAACTATTTTGTATTAAAAATTTTAGTTTGGCTAAATCTCTTTAAATTGGCATTCACGTTATTTAAAGTGCTGCTGACTTAACCTTGCCACGAATGTATAGGCGCTGTTGCGATCATCTTGGGTAAGCTCACCAGCGAATCCCTTGGTTTCGGAGGCCACTTACATCGCAGTTTCATTGACCCGCCATTTCAACCAGTCGTATATTTTATGAGTTGCCGATTACCACTTTATGTGATGAGTGCGCTGAACTGTTCGTGGTACAGAGATGCAGCTGCTACTGGTGGGGCGAGTCACGGAAACGCAGCCATAATACTCAAGTGGTCGGGTAATGCAGGCCGGTTCATAAAATGAAAATAAAATCTGTTGAATAACTTACTTGATTACCATCTACCAATATAAATTGTTTAAATGCATGTTTTTATCGTTAGTAATAAATCTTCTAACAAATATAATATTAGATATGTTTGGACATAAATGTCCAGGTCGCTAGAACCTAACACAGAAGCCGTCTTTTAGCTATCTATTACAATACGTAGTCCAATTGTACTCTAATAATACTTTTTAATTTGGATGCTGATGTCACTCTATAAGATAAGAAGTCGTTCACTTGTCCGAGTGAGAGCGAGCGGTTTCGGACGACTGTGTTCCTCCCACGCTATTTGCGGATCAATGTTACTGAATCGAAAATATAGATCACTTTTTTTTGGACAATAAGACATTTTACCTACAACTACATAGGGAAATTTTTGTTTTTCATAAATACATAGCGATACCCAATATAACATTTCCAAGATATAATTTCTATCTGTCGCCCTCTTTAGTCAGCTGTCGGAAGGGGTGGTTTCGGGTGGCGATCAATACCGCCACGGGAGGGGTAATACGATGGGCTTCTTTAATGTCACAGGCTTAAATTCATTTCACGCGATTGCGATATTAATCCGAGTGCTCAGTCGATATTTATAGAAGAAAACTTGTGGATTTTAAGATATATCTGAGTACTTTAATAAAATAGTAATATGAACGATGAGAGCAGGCATGCAGGTATCCAATTAGCGCAAAGCGGAGGCGAACGACCAATTAACTATTGTGCAGGGGCTGATGAATCCGCGTCTCCCGTCTCGATTGACCTCGTTTAACCTACAGCCTAATGGTAGACTTATTGATTGATCTCTATCTGATTTTAAACATACTTAACATACATAAATTTTTTTAAGTAAATTATTTCGCATTGAATATGTATAACTTTACAACGAAACATCGGTGAACAGTGGTGGCGTCTCCAGACATACTGTAAGGCGTAAGGTAGCTGTACGCAGGCGCCTGTTTATGCTTCCGAAGCGCGATCACAATAAAAATAGGCCGGTCAGGGCATCGCATCGATTGATGACCGACTGAGTTGAAGTACATTTGTTAAACACTATTCTTAGGCACTGCAAACTGTCACAGTCCTTAGAAATTAGTTACCAATCGTTTTAGTCTATAAATATTTCCGTAAAACTTATTTATGGCAAAACTACTTACAAAATTTATGAAGCCGATATATCACTGCCTGACCTTTCTCGCTCCATTGTTATATAGTCCACGCCTTCGTGTCTTCAATTTATTCACTTTACAGCATTTTACGACGAATAATCTGTATTAATGCGGGTAGTTTTGAGCTCTTAATACGACGAAAATTACCTTATCACCATTGATGTTTCTCTGGTTACAGCTCAGATATTATTTTAATATAATGTGTATATTGAAATAATACATTATGTACTTATCAACTGAACTTAACACGAATATGTTACTTTTAAATATAAATACAACAAAAGGTCATTTAATTTCTACAGATAACAAAAAAAATATTATATATATATATATATATATATATATATATATATATATATGTTATAATTTTTTTGTTATCTGTAGAAATTAAATGACCTTTTGTTTAGTTTTTAAAGTGCGTCACGATACAGTATTATAGTATTACTTTCCAGCATATTAATTAAAAATGATGAGACTTGTTCACACTTCATATTTTACGAACTTTCATCTTACTTTTACTAGAACAATGATTATTGAAATCAATTGGAACCGGGAGAAGGGAAATTTTGAAGGACTGGAAGAATGCCAGTCTATCGATAATATCAACGTCTTGGGAACTTTATCATAAGTTGTTAAGGTCTCCGGAGTTCTGTCCCATTCTGAAAATAAAACGTATAGTGAATTGACATTACAATAACATTGAAGGTCTCTTAGTAAATTCCTCGTTCCAAAGTTTAATAATTCTATAATTGTCAGAGCCGTATCTACGAGCACGGCAGATTTTATTCTAACACGCTTAAGTGACGAGGCTAAAACTATTAAAATATTTGCTTTTTAAAGAGATATTGCTGTGTCAAGCACTTCTAAACAGTAATGATCAAATATTCTATCCATAATCATGAAAACAATTAGATGGATTTCGTTTTGATAAAATATATATCAATTACTACGGATTATTTTTCCTCGAAAAAAATTGGTTTGAGCCTTTGGAAGGAACTGGAGGAGATGACATCGCAACAGATAGTCTTGAAGAAGCAGAAATTTAATAAAGTTTGAAGTTTAGTCAGACGGATAAATAGGAGAATGTTCAATTATTGTGTGATGTGTTGACAACGCACTTATCTAAAGACCGTCTCCGGTGCGGCCGCGGATTGCAAATGAATTTGCATTTTCCCTTGGCTCGGGGCCAGCTCGTCGCGATCTCGCTCCCGTTAGGAGCATCGCCCGAACGAACTACTTTTACCCTGAATATTACACGGATCTGTCTTTATACTAGTGTTGGCACACGGACGAAAGTGCTGGTACCGCTATTTTACCTACTGCTTTACTTTTTATACTGTAAAAGTATGTATACATTTTTATTACCTGTAAATATTAATTTAAAAATGCTAAATAAGGTATGTTTTGTGCAAAATTTATGCATTATGTTGTAATGAGTAATAATAATACCCTTTTTAATAACGGTCATATATCATTCAATGTATGCTATCCGAGTAGATAATTGCTACATCCGCGCGCCCCTCGCCACTTGTATAATTATTATTAACAAAAAACGTCACAATCGAATAAGTATACCACATCACATTTCTATAAATAAAACATATAGAGAATCAATAATACGAGTAACATGAAAAGTATATTTCACCGACTCGTGTCCTACGACAGAATTTAAAGAGGTCCATTTTAGACATTATATTAAGTAAGTACCGCTTAATAATGTTTATCGATCGCTAGATAAGAACTCTGTTACTAATTACGCAGCTTGTGAGGAATGTTGTAAGTAGTAAGCGAGGCTCACATCGACCGCTGACGCCATCTTGACTCACGCGTCCTTGTTCGGAGAAGCCTTACGAGCTAGCATCACGTTATCGGTTTTCTAAATTATCTAGTTATATGACAAGGTCTTAGCTGCTATTAAATTAATATTTAAATATTAGAAAATTTTCTTCTCTTTACCCTAATTTTCCTTTTTTTTAGGCATACGTTATGAGGTTATCAAAACTTTATATCATCTGTAACCGATATTTATTTATTATAAGTTTATGTTTAACATCAACCGCCTTCATTTGAGTATGAATCGTAAAATGTATATGATCTCATCCAAAAGATAAAGATGCCTTTTATGGCGATTAGTATGATTCTCGCGGGTCTGAATACTAACCAGTTAGCAACAATTAACATTAAAAAAATACAATACAATATTTACTAAAGGAAAACAGTAAAATTCTGACGATAATAAGGTATTTACATGTGATCTAAAAATCAGAAACACAAATGTTTATTTTTTATTTGTATTTTTTCCCTCATAACTTCTAAGGAAAATTTTAACTCGTCATGAGTGTTGGTTTTTTAGATTCAGTATAAAATTCCGCATCGATTAATATATAGATTTTTTTTGAAGATGAACATTTTTATTCCCCAAATACTATAACTATATAGAAATATTTACACACTTTTATAGGTATTTAATTTTGTATGATTTGCAAACTTCAAAAAACTGTCTATTATTTATTACTATGTGATATGGTCAGTTCTATATAATGTTACATACGCATTCATGAGAGACTTTCAAACTATTTTACAAGAGGTATTTCAAGAAAATGCACTGAGAAACTGGAGTCGACCACAGACCACAAAAGCCGACGTTGAGAACGTACCTCGATACGTTTCTAAACACGTCTATGACGTAACATTGCAAAAACAAGCATGTCCAATAGTAGTCGCGTTTGGGTTCAAGGCTCTCGCGGGCCATTGTTACTCAAACAATACTATACTTAAATTAGTTATAATATAGTAGCGCAATGATTTAAACTCCCTCAAGTGTATCTGTGATAATTCAGATTCTTAACATATTGATTGGTACTTGACACAAATATTCATTGTTATAGCAACGAGTTATTTAGATTAGGGTATCGTGTCCAGATGTGTCCTAGAAGCTAGATGTTATCCGCTTGCCGCATTCCCTGAAAGCTCCGTGCGATATTAATAGCCATCGCTGAAAGGTTACACCACAATTAGGAACTCTAAACTTAACTCGTGCTTATTTTCGCATCGGGGCGCGTTCACCCCGTCATTAATAAATATATTAATAATAATATTTTTGTTTTACTCGCTACTTGGTCCGACTTTAGTTTAACTATAATGACTAAATTTTTCGATCTTTGCTGTCTAGAAATGTTTGTTTCTTTTCAACAGTTTATTATGGGTGATATTGAGTTTAGATAACTTATTATCCAAGCTAGTATTACATGTTCAGTTCTGACCATGTGATCTTGATTGCCACGAGTAAATAAATCACTCGATTATTCTTTAATCTATTCTAGTTTTTGCATATTAATTTTTAAAAAGCTTCCATTTACTTCATCCCAATATTATGCTTATGCATCTTCTATCAACTATCATTTATAAGACATTCAATATTTCTGGATAAAATTGTGTAGATTCTGGTAAACTCTGCGCAAACGAGCACGTTTGCGTTTGGATCAGCTGATCCACGTGCAATCTTCCAGAATTGTTTGCGAGTACATACACATTACACCGTTTAATTAAGGACACGTTTATGGCTATTTCGTTTGAAATTATCCTTTGTTTATTTATACCTGAAGTAAAATGCGAGATATTAAACTGACTATATAATTTTGATATTCTTGTACAGGTTAATTTATAAAAAGGAATTGATGTTCTTTATAATGTCATTTCGCTGGTTCGCGCTCCTAGTATTCTTTGTTCATAGAAAAATAACTTCATACGTGTTCTGTGATATAGTATTAGTGCACCTGGCATTATTTTTTGTTAGCTCGTTCCTGAAGGAATTGTAATTTACAACACTATCTTTTTTAGCCAGATTATAAATAAATGCTACATTTGCGGATGTGATTGGGCGTTTTGTTTAAAATAAATAAGACAGAGCATTTGCATAATTGATTTTTACGTGGCTGTGTATGGCGATACATTAATTAAAGAGAAATCTATTTAAACTGTTGAAATGCAAATTATGTAACGTGACTAATAAATAACCGATATTTCCAGGTAACGGCACGATAGACTTCCCCGAATTCCTAACGATGATGGCGCGTAAGATGAAAGACACGGACAGTGAGGAGGAGATCCGCGAGGCGTTCCGCGTGTTCGACAAGGACGGTAACGGGTTCATATCCGCGGCCGAGCTGCGTCACGTCATGACCAACCTGGGGGAGAAGCTCACCGACGAGGAGGTGGACGAGATGATCCGCGAGGCCGACATCGACGGCGATGGACAAGTCAATTACGAGGGTGAGTATTTGGGGGAAAGAGGTTGCATTCGGAATTTATTGAAATATATTATTGGTGTAGAAGTAATGTAGACTTACTGTATATACTTACATACATACATACTTACTGCCCATGCAGCAATTCTCTTTACGTCCATTATAATTGATATGAACGTTACGGAACCGAATACATGAACAGTTTTATAGCTAGATATAATTAAATGAAATATACAAATATGTTATACCACCCTCGTAAGTACTTATTACCACGTTACTTGAAACGGGCCATAAACTGCTTTCACCGTAACTAGTTTATCGTGAAAAAACGCAGCGAGAGCTCTCTACGTGTTTCATGATGGCTCACTTTTGTGCCAAATAACATAAAAACTATAAACATTATTATGTGCTCTCGGTATTATATTGACATCGACACAAAGTGGCCCTATTTGAAGCAAAAGATCGAAATACTAACTTATTATGATATAATACTCAAACATATTACTCTACATTAATAATTTGCTTGTAATAATATTGAACATAAAATATTATAAAAATAGTATTATTAAAATTTCCGTGAGTTTAACAAACGCAATGCCTCTGATCAAACAAAGATTACCGACGTACTTGGGATATACAACACAATGGCTGCTTACTTTTTAAAACTAAAATTTAAACATTAGAATGAGGTGATTGGGATAACCAAATTGCATGCGTTTGAAATATTCTATATCCGAATGCAGAATAACTTCCCATTCACTAACGAATCCCACAAATACACTCCCCAACACTGGGTGTGGGCTCACCCCGCGTGTTCTCTTTACAGACTTCCATGCGCTCGCGCACATGATATTCGCGACAAGTGACGGCTCCCGCTAGCGCCGGATAGTCCTTTTGTTACTCTCACTAAAAGTCACAAAGGGCTCTGCGATTCCTGTGATCTCGTATTTAGTAATGTAGACCACCGACGCCTCTAGGTACTGACAGTGTCGTTTGCTGCTCGTTATTGACTGTTCTATCTGACGTGTTAGTTCCCCCCTTCACCCTCTAACCCTCGGGTCGTCCGCAACGCGGTTACGGTCGGCCCCGGTCTGGTGCATGTCTAACTGTATAGATCTTTCTTAAGAAATACCACCTGGCGATCCCTCCCGATAGACCGCTCCCGCTAACTTTACCTTGAAACGAGCAGCAAACGGCGATCACACACGTTACATTGGATTGAGAGTTCGAAGTTTGACGGTAAATCCAGAGGGTGGTATTTCATAATCCCTTGTAGTCGCATGACGAGGTACCATCGTTTCTTATGGTTTCTTTCACCATCCAGCATATGCCTTAACGATTCTTAGCAATAGAGTAGACATGCTAACGTGCTAAGGCACATGTTGGATGGGAGTTTAATATCAATGTATGTCGCTATAAGTCTAGTGATTATTTTGTCTAACAGGTTATCTATAGTGCATCTCTCTATCTTCTCGGTTTTTACTCTGTGTGTCCATCGTATTAATATTTTCACCTTTGACAAGTTTGCAAGGGTTTTGTGACTATCTTCTTGTGATTTTATGTTCCTGGGGTTCCCAGTTTCAAAAGCCAAACCTAATTGATTTTTCTTGCTTTCAGAATTCGTCACCATGATGACGTCGAAGTGAGCCGCCGGCTAGTGTGTGTGTATAAAGCAGAGAATTTTAATATACATTTTGTTTCATGACACACAATATTACCATCGTATTGGACCTGCATTTCTCTAGTGTTTGCGATAAATTAATATTGTCATCGTTTCAGTTTAATGGTATATGGCGGGGAGCGCGCGCGCGTGTCCCCTCCCTATTTAGACTTTAAAGTATTCCGTTAATTTTATTATATAAGGAAGAAAACTTCAAGTGTAGCGGTACAAAGGCGAAACGATAGTTGTGCGTCGCGACGCGTCGTGTCGTGTCGTGTCGCTTCGTGTCGCGTCGCGCCGGTCGCGCGCGGTGCGAGCGAGCACCTTTCCGATACATTTTAATGTAAATTTTTTTCAAGTATGAGATATTTATATAAAGTACGTGAAGATTAAAAATTAAAAAAATCCAAAAAAAATGTACCGCGGCCGCAGCACGGCGGCCCGCCGATACACCATCACATTAAATGTTTAAATTGAACTAACTCAGTAAACGAATAAATTAGATTTATTGGTACTGCATTACTGTATCTGTAAATGACTTGATAAATATTATATTTCTATTGTTGGCTCTGTTGTTCTCTTACGACATTTGATTCTTTCTGTTAATAAATTTTACAAAAGACATACTGAAAATAAATGTTTCTTCATTTTTAGGTCAATAAGCATCGGTGTTTCATTTTACCACCTCTCTGTTGTTTTGCTTTAAGTTTGTACCCTCGTAGCTATAGGTTTATTTAATTAATCTTACTTGTATATGTTTAAAATAAATAATATAATTAGTTTTATCTCACCAGTTGTTTAATTCCACACCGAAGTATTCTAACGACGAAAACTACCCTTCAAATATATTATAACTTGTATGACACATCACATAACAACTTGTGATCTAAACTATCTCAAGAACTAGAACTATATATATATTACAATAACAATTTTATTATTTCAACTCGATTAGGGCTGCAAGATTACGTTGGATGTGAAACTAATTACGAGAAAACAATTTGTATAATTTGATACAAATTGTATGTTGAAAGGATTTAACAAGTTGTTTTATTGAATAATTTTTACTATCTTAATATGAGAGCTGAGTTTTTCCTTGGTGAAATATTTCCAACTGAAATGAGTTAATTCTTGGGATATCAATAGAAATACAATAAATCCGGGACAAATGTTTAGTAATATCATTTAAAATTATTAAATCAAAAGTTGTTTTTGACAACAAATATATATATATGTTAAAATATTTGAACTAACAATTTCGTTTTACTACAAAATATTTAACCTCAAGCTTATGTAAAAACACGCTTTAAGAGTTAAAGACACATTTCAAAAAGATTAGTAGCTTAAAGGCCATTTATAAACAAAAACAAAACATTGTCTGAATTTGAACAAATTTTGTGTTATTCGAAATAATTTCGATGGTCAGTCACTTATTTGTAAGCAGGTAGTTATACTAAATGATAACAAAAGACAAGATAAAACAAAACTCATGTTAATATATTTAAATAGCTTCAGAATGTATGCAACTTTAGAGTATGTGCTGTGAATGTATTTTTGTGAGTGTGTTCAATAGTGTTATCTCAATATCATAGCTATTTTCATAACTACATTAGTTTTGAAAACATTGATTCTTAGTTTTTAATGTTATAATTTATTTTATCGCAATATTTAGAAAAGTTATATAGAGTTGTGTTAGAAATACAAAATGTACTTAACATTCAATAAATATATATACTTACTTTATTTTAACTTAAAACAATTAAGTGTGGTTTAGATTTCTGTATTAGTTGTGACCATTCGAGAATAATAATACAGATATAAAGCTAAAAACAAGAATCGTAGGCAATAAAAATAAGAGATAAAATTGAAATTTTGGTTGCTTAAGTTTAATTTTTTTTCTCTAAATTGTACAAATTATTCTTAATAATTGCAGTCCACTTTAAAAAGTTGTTTAAAAATTAACGTTCTTATGTGCAGTCAATCGGCTTAGTCAATTATTTAATATAATGAAAATATTTTTTCTTTATGTGACATCATAATATACATTTAATAATTTTTTTTAACGATTTAGCCTGTTCAAAGCTGATATGAAAAAGGTTGTAGGTTAGTTTCTCAGCATTCTAGTTACGACTAACGAAATCGTAGTAATTATTTACAGTTGTTACATGCATAGTTTGGTAGAAATATCTAATTTCAATTTTCGCTCTGCAATAGATTATGAGGAGTTTTATTTGAACTCACAAAATATTAAGGTTGGTCAAAAATGTACATTACCTAATTATTAAATAATAAAGTTATCATGTAATTCAAAATTAGGGTAAACAGGTCAGTCCACGACTACTTGGTGTACTTATAATTTTTGAAGTTAGTTTAAATATACTGAATTACGTATTCAAGTAAAATATTGAAGAATAGATAGATAGAGATATAATTTTTTAAGTATATCAAGTTATAAAAAAGTATTAAATATACAATTATTTCTCCAAAAGAGCAGTTTTTTCTGTCATTTCTGTGCGGTAATTTGTCAGTTGTCGACCACTAAAATGTCATTGAAAAATGAGCGTTATTGGAATACCTTTAAAGTCTAAAAGGACATAATAACAAAGTTTCGTAAAATGTTTTTACTATTAAAAAAACATGTAAAAAGTATTATTTAGGAAGATTTTCTTAAACCTAAAATACTGTGATTATATTATAACCGCCAATTACTTACAAAATTGAGGGGTATAAAGTGACTGCTTCTATATAAGCTAAATCTCGCTTTGTGTCGGGGTTACGTTCCAAAAAAACACGACGAAAAGTGAAAATAAATTTTCTATAGCAAACCATTTAATGATCGAAGATAGGTTCCAGGCTTACGAAAATACTACCTTTTAAAAATAAAATTGAACAAAGTAAAATTTTTCAAACAAAAATAATATACAAAAAACGTATGCAATTAAACAAAATAAACTACATTCATTTAATTTATTAACGTTTAATTAAAATTAATTACTGCCCGATGAGTCCATAGTGACTGTTGTCGTAGGTCGGGCTTTCTTTCACAAAAAATTGTTCCAATGTTTGTTGAACAGCTTTTTTTTCAACGTAAGATAAATTTCCTTGTAGCAATTGATACTTTAGAAGAAAAATTCGAAAAAAAATTAAAGACCCGAATCCAAAACAATGCAACCACCAAGATAATACATAGTAATACGTATCTGCGTTAGTAATATATTAACATAACTTGCTGGTCGTAAAATAACGCGTAGGTCTTAAATAACAAATTGTTGAATTTATATATCAAGTTCCATATAGATTATAAAGTTTAATTTATAAAGAAAAAAATATAGAATTCAGCCATTACCCAACCATGCGGTCGAGAATAGGTTAGTTTGGCGATCACCTGTAGTTTTAAGTAATAATGCATGTTTTTCATTGAAATTACACTTTTAAGACAAATAGATTCCTTTTTTTTTATATCAAGCCACATTTCAATGAATAACTATTGATAAAAAGTGGTATAACATACGTTTAAAATGTATCAGACATGACAGAACATCGTTTGCCCTATTCAATTATTAATTATTCCATTGGAAGCCACATACACTGAGGTTTACTTAATATACAAATTAACATTAACCGTTAATATAAAAAATAATATTTGACTTATTTTAAGAAATTAAAAGAAAACGTCTCGTCAACGAGGTGGTCGGCTAACTGGCCTGTTGACCCTACTACTGTTAGTTAAAACAAAGACGAAATAACTTTGAACGTTAATAAGAAGTAACATTTGGTATTGTAACTGCCATATATTATTCAATATTATAAGTTCATACTGTAGAAAACCATAATTATTTCAACTACTATCTATAAAATTTCTAGCTATCTCTTTGCAAACCTATCTCCTATGAAATTTGACTCCGTGCAATATCTCACAATATTTAACCCTTCTAGTGCTGGGAGAAAAAGAGGTGTCTGTGCGAGTATAATCGACACAAGTTCATGACTTCACTAGAATATAGGAAAATAGAGATTAAACCAGAAACAATATTTACATGATCCAAATGCCGTCTTTTAAGGACAAAATAGAGAAAACACTACTAAGACCAATTACGATATATATTTAATGAATCAAAAGTTAAAGATGTTAACTAGGAATAATATAAACTTGGCTTGTAATTCTTCTCAATTTAATATAAATATTGTAAAAACATTACAAAAATAGGTATAGAATGAATAGACATAAATTACTAATACTTTCATAGCATTCGCCAATAAATTGATTTGTAGCGAGCCGATAGAAGTAGTTCTGATTTTATACGTTGGATGACGCTGGCAAGTCAGTGTCGATAACTGTACCTAGAAATGAAAATATACATTAAATTGTGTGTATTTTTACTTCAGAATTCGTTAGAAAAGAAACTAAGACTACATTTTTGGCAACCTAAGACTGATCGAAGATTTTCATGTACGTCTGTCATTTTGTATTTTTTTTCTTCTCCTCCTACATAAACTACTCAGAGCCTTCGGTGTGATCTACGAGTACCCACCGGCGGTCCCGGAGCCGTGCGCCGCTGCGGTGAGGAACTCTGCGAGCGTCCTGGTGGGGCGTCCCGACGCGCGTTCCGGGGACAAGTACGGACAGCCCGGGGGCCCGCGGGTCACACCCGACATGTCGATGTGCACCCACGGGGAACACACGAAGTTCTGACAACGATCATAGAGTGTGGCGAAGCGTTAAATGTCACAGGGCGCCCTCGGGTCAAAAGCTACCGTATTAACTTCCGAACTTTAATTGTAGAATAAAAAAAATTCATCCTTTCTCGCAAAAATTACCTTTAGAAACGCGGCACCCACGCACGGCGCGGCCGTCCCCGGACCTCTGTTCTTTAAGTCTACGGCTGGATGGTCTGAAACACACGTCGCCTCGTCGTCATCGAGCGCGTAAAATTGTAATGCCCAGCCGGGGTGCCGTTTCATCATAAAGATGGACTTCGACTCGTGACGCCAAAAAAATTTGAGCGACTCGTATAGAGTCGCATCAACATTACAGAGATACGTGGATATGACGACATAGAGAGTGTCCTGGCCCACCGTCGATGAGCCTGGAGTAGTAGTCCCACAGCGGGAGGCGCCAGCCGCGGTCCCCGCTGGCGGCGCCCGCGGCCCGCAGCGCGCGCCACGCCTCGACCGAGCTGCAGAAAGCGCCGAAGGCCCCGCCACCCGTCGCCAGCGCCACGCCACCTGCGCGCATCACCGCATTGAGCCACTCGCGTGGAGGAGGGTATTGTGCGTGCATGTGCGTGGTGTGTGTGTGTGTGTGTGGTCTCACGCGTCAGGGTGGCGACGTCGATGACGAGCGCGGGGCGGTGCTGGGCCTGTCCATACACCAGCGCGTCCGCCAGCGCCGCGCGCCCCGCCTGCGCCGTGCACTGCATCTGGAATATGGCGAGGGTTCGGACAACGCGCGCTCGGTGCACATTGATGGCAGTCAAATTAGTTAGTTGGAATGAGCCGGCGGCGGGGAGCACCCTCGGTTAGATTTTACCTTGAATTGTCGGTAAAAAAAGATATATGAATTAGACAGCTTAACGAGTAGATGGCGATGTTATATAGTCGATATGAATATATACTTGCACCCCCTCGCCCTCCCCCCCCCCACCGACCGATTATCCTCATTATCATACTCAAAACGATTTAGAACCCGTTTTGAAGCCAAAAGTCAAAAGAGACTTCTAGGACGCTTTTGGAATCGTCTGCAACACGAGTAATTATTTCGACTTGAGGACTGAATGAATATCTCAAAATGTATCCCTAGATATCCCATACTCACAATTGCTGATAACCTTCGGCCGTGGTCGCCGACCACCCACTCGACTGAGTGTCTCGAGAGTATTTCCGTGGTTCGTATTCGAGAGTATTTCGTGTTCCTTGATTGTGCTGAAGACATGTGTGCCCTAGTTTCCGCTCATTCTCTTTAAGCTTGCTCTTAATAGTGGAAAAATTGCCAAGTGTTCGGACCTTACCGACGTACAGCCCATTCACAAAAAAGGCTGTCGTGCCGATGCTGCTAACTACAGGACCATATAGATTACATCAATACTGTGTACATATATACTATTAAACGCTTCCTCAATATCACGTTCCTGGCATACCTAGCCGAAATCGATCAATCTAGTCTACGCCACACACATACGGTTTGAGGCAGAGAAGCACCATCGATTTCTCGATGTTTCCAAGGATATCGACAAGCTTTCCTCGATACAAGCGGTTGAAACCAGTAAACCCGATATCTAGTTACTTAGACAAATCATAATTGAGCGCATGAATATTTGTCTTCACAAAGTCTCAATCTTGGGCGATGTCAATCTGGTTAGGTTAAATAGCAAGAACCTTTCAGGTTTGTCCTTTGGTAAAAGAGGCCATTCTATTAGGATATTTTATGTACGAATGTATCCGTGAATTAAAAAATCATAATCTACTTTCAAAAAGGTGTGGATAGTTTAATTTGGAACAGTCGCTAGCTTCGTATAAAACAAAAGTTTGGTTGTGAGTACTATTCAAATCTTGAAATTTTGCTAAACTTGATCTTTTATCGGATATATTTCAAAGTATGTAATGAAGCAACTCAATGTGTTTATCTCCGCTTCGATGGAAAGCCATCACAAACAACCGAAAGCTCGATTTACTGTTAAAATGTTAAAGTCCCGTACAGAGCGTTTCGTTTCAACTTTCATGGTAAGGATAACAAAACTATGGAACTCTACCGGGATAGATGTTTCCCGAGAATTACAATCTATTGATTTTTAAATTGTAAGGATATTAAGGCCGTTATTAGATGTACTCGGTGGTGGTGGCCCATGTTTCCAATGTGGCATAATAACAACATCGACACTGTTACACTTCGCTTCCATACTGCACATAAACAGAACCACCATCTCACCTTTAAAACGTACACTTATCGACCATACTAAACAAACCGACAGCTACTATCAGAGAAGTGACCAGGTCCGTGTCTTCACAACAAATGACCGTCGTATTTTCTTAGATTTTTTTTAATTTTCACGAGTACACATTTGAAATAAAACTATTTATTTCGGAATAAAACTTGCGTATAATTTGGTTACATTTTAATTTTTACATATGCGTGTACTGTTTGCATATTTGACGTACATTGAAGTCTGCAGTGTGTGAACATACATAGACAAGCCCAACCATTATATTAGATTTGATAAATCACAAATCCTCGCTAGGGAACCCCTTTATATACCAAGAATGATTCGCGAGGCTATTGAAATTAAAAACTATCCTAATTTCAATAGAGAACATGGTTGGAGCCTTTCTAACACCATCTAATTCATAATTACTGTAAAGTCTCACGTCTGTGACCGCACTGTCAGACCTCAAGATACAGTTAGAACGTTTTGTCTTCATCCTGAACTCTATGCCCGCAAACTAAGGAACCGTTGGAGGTAGATGACTTACTGACAGACACTTACATCTCGTCAACCCGTGAACACGATTACTGCAAAGGATTCGAAACGTCGGGTTAAAATTAAAATATCACCAAATTATACGCGAGTTTTAATCCGTAAAAAATAGTTCTATTTCAAATGACCGTCGGCTTATCCATACTTAAAAAATCGACGTTGTCCAAGTGCTGTCATTACAAGTAACCGGAAGTTACTTTTATCAGTAAATAAAACACAGTACACTACTTACTGTTATGTAAGGGGCGTCCTGATGCATCGAATGCATATATGTTGTATATAAAGACGGCCTCGACGTACATCGCTAAGCGATTCGGAGCGTTCTCGTTTTACAGGCACATTTTAGAACTGTCGGTCTCTCTTAAAACGTAATGATTTTTTTGATACGATAAACTACATCACTGAGGAATTTCCAAACACGTAACGCGGTAATATCCGCGTTGCCAGAACGAGGAAATATTCCGCTGCGAACCCTTGCCCCGGCAGGCCTTATCTTGCAACTAACACACGCACCTGCACGGACAGCCCGCTGAGCGTGCGCACCACGTCGCCCACCTTCATGCAGCTGCCGCTAACCATATTCTCGTACAGGGGAATTACCGCGCACACGTTGATGGGGACCTGTGATCGAAATGTAACGACTTCATATTCATACGTTAAGACGTACATTTTACAAGATAATACAACGCCGTCAACGTCGTCTAGGGATCGACTGAAGGTGTCGAGTTACAGTACTGCGTAGTAATATACTGTGCTCACCTTGAGCTCGGCGAGTATCCTCAGCGTGGCCAGCACCACACCCGCGCCGGCCATGCTGCCTGGCCTCACGCGCATCTCGTCGGCTCCCCTCAGACAGAGGCCGCCGCTGCACCGAGACGATGGTTAAAATATATTATGAATAGCGAAAAGAACTAATGAATGCGAGTGAACCTAAACTGATAGAATTTATTCGACTTAAGATTCGATCGGTACCGGACTCCAGGGAGAGCTTAGCTCGTTTAGCGTCCGTACGCAATGAAACCCTGGTGCCCCCCCCTCGCGGTTAAAACTATTAAATAAAAATTAATGCCGCGGCGCCCCATGAGACGGCGGCGCCAATGTGCTTTGCACACCCTGCGCTGTAGGTTAAGCCGCCCCTGCTGGACTCGTATATAATTTTCAATTACTTAAACTACGGTGTAATATAACTTCGTCTTTCGAATCGAATTCAATTGTAATTTGAAATTATTTTATAGGTTACTGCAAATCGATGTCCGTCTCTCGGGACGCAAGCTAAAAGTACAATAAATATTGTGAGGCGACGCTCGAACCTGTCGAAGGTGACTCCCTTTGCGGCGAGCAGCACGGGTGCCTTCCCGCCGCCCCCCTGGTAGCGGCACTCCAGCAGCACGGGCGCCTCGCAGGAGCCCCGCGCCGCCGCCAGAAGCGCCTCCATGCGTTGCGCGCGCAGCCAGTTCGCCTCGTGGGCTTCCACCGACACCCCGAGCGCGCAGAGCACGTCCAGCGCCGCCTGCGCGCGCGGCATAGCATAGGTACTACGTACCTTATTGTTCCTTCTCTCTTTTTTATACTTTTTTTACTGACCGCTTCCCGACATTTAGTGAGCTGATTAAAACTATAATTTTTGACATCTGAATAAAAAAAAACCTACTAATATTGTACTTATTGATCGGGCATACGGGGGCGTCTGCGACCTCATATGTTCAGTTTTTATGCTCCCGTTTCGAGACAGTCGAAATATGAAATATGTCACCTGTGCGACGTCGACGGGCGTCATCTTGTTAGCGGGCATGTCCGTGAGGTATCTGGCCCAGTTTTGAGAGATTCCGAACACGGAGCCCAGGTCCCAGGATTCCTGGCCCGGGCCCTCGAGGACGACCTCCACGACGGGAGCCTTCGCCCCGCAGGACTTGAACTCGTCAAACCTGGAAACCGAGGGCGGCGAGACCTTTACAGTTATGAGAACCGGGTACTCTTTGAAATAAACATCGGTAGGAGGAAAAGCAGCTTCCACCGAGACGGAAGTGATCCCCCTGCGTTTCGTATTCACCTCCAGGCGGCAAGGTGCGCGGCTTCGGCGGCGGCCTGCGGCGCGCCGGCCCCGTCCACGCGCACACGGCGGCTCCGCGCCCGCAGCGCGCTCACGCCCGCGCCCACACACACGCGCACGTTCTCCTGGCGAATTGGTGACTGTGAGGCCTATGTCATTATCTCACCCTACCGCCTAGCTTTCTTATCTTAACTTATCCCGACCGGCACAAAAGCTAGAATTGAACGCTCGCTTCGCACCTTAGTCTCGTCCAGCGCCTCCGACTGGTTATATCCGGGGTCCCTCCTGCCGAGTGACGATATGGCTACCGCGCCAAACTCGTCCAGAACGTCCGTGACTACGAAGGCTTTGCCCAGTTTTAGGTCGCAGGACATCCTGACCGAGGATAAAGTTTGATGTCTATGATGTATGCTATTTATTACAATAAATTTATGAAACCATCAAAATGTCATATATTATTTTTAAAAATGTTTTAGAAAGAAGTGAAAGGATCATAACGAAACCCCTCTTGTAGCCGAGACATATTTTTAAATATATGTACTGCAAATTATCTACTCGTTTAAGTATTTGCATATCTTGCCACCGCTCCTTCGGTCGATTTCTTGCGCGACGGAAGTCAGCTCGAATTTATCACCCCGTTCGTAGACCCCGATAACTAGCCCATCCTGAAATGATTTACAAAACACTTTAACACACAAGAGACCCTACGTTTGAGGGCTATGGATAAGCTGTTGATGCCCGCGAAACCCCATTCGGATTCATCATCGTGAATGTATTATTTATATAAAAAAAATGAAACACAACATATGGGGAGTGAATGAAAACGGGTCGCCGCAGACATCGGTATGATGAAACGAAACATTTTTGCAGGCCTGACTTTCGTAGAATACGCTACAAACGATGGTGGACAAATGTTTATCAAAACTTTTATCACTAGTGGCAGCGCAAGCGATGCTGCGGTATACGATAAGCGTTGCTGTACGATTAAAGAGTACAATCTGTTTTATTTACTTTTCTTCCGTCTTGATCATTGTCAGGGGTGGGGGTTTTCTTAGTATCCTCAGATTTCGATTCACATGGTGGTTTATCAGGTGACGCTGCACTGTAGTACCTTTTTAATAATTTACTAGAATTTATTCTCCATAAATTAACACTTGAAAAAAATTTGGTAGCAGCCATATCAAAAAAAATTAGAATTGAATGTAAAACAGACCATCTAGATTGTTTTTATTCTTATATTTTTTAAATTATAATCCATGCAGTTACCATTCCATTGCCTTATAATAACATGAAATCTAAGTTACTACTTCTCTCACATTGATTTTGCCAATACCAAAAGGATGATACAAATTTTCTCCACCATCCAACTCATCCAAAATTACAAACAAACATGTTTCTATATTCATAGTGTTATTAGGATAAGTAGGCTCAAGAGACTATTTTTAAAACGTGATGTTTAAGTAATTTTATTAATAATTTAATTCATATGAACTAAATAAAAACTCTGGTATTATATAACATTATCTTTTATTACCGATTTTAATTTTAAAACTACTAGTTTTTGGAACATGCCTTATTGTCAAAGAGATACGTGTTTCACGGCTCCATTTAGAACTGTTAGTGTATTTTTCAGCACACATACTTAAATTAATAAGTGATTCATCCAGAAGATCTTCCTTTACCTCTTCAATACCATGTAAATAATGGTTAAACATCTTATCTTGCAGAACTAATAAACTTCTTGGCTCCAGTAGCAAAGAGAAAACAGGGGCCAATGGGGAACCCTCACTTGATGGTTCAAAGAACTTTAATACTGTGTGTGACCCAACTGAAATTGTAGTTATAGTTGGATAGAATAAAAATCCATCTAAATGAGGGAGGATTCCCTGACCTGGTAAATATTCATTGACAAGAACATGGTTTGGTTTGTTTCCATTCATTAGGTTTAATGAATTTATTTTATCAAGATATGTTTGCAACCATGTTGGTATCTCTTCTGCTATCATACCCTTGTTATGAGGATTACCTCCCCAGTTTTGGAGTCTTCTATTGGAGAGTTGTGTCCATTTTGGTTTAGGTGCAGCATAAATGTTGTTTAATATATATTTTTCTTCAGATGCTGTTATAAACTCAGATGCATAGTATATAGTGGGTTCTATCTGTAAGTTAATTTCAAAATCAATGTTGTTAAATTACAATAATTAACAAAAAAATATTAAAAATATATACATGACAAAAAAATTATAAGCTACCTTACGTATATATTTTATTGTTCATATATTACTTACGTTATTCAGTTTGTATTTTTCTATAAAAGATGAACAATTATTCATTTCAAAGTATCCCAATATTGTTATCACAGTACAGTTTTAATAAGATAATTTCTCAAAAGATAATTATTTAAATAAAAAAGTAGAAATGTATAATATAAACATGTTCCCTGTAACTTCGTTTATTTATTTGCAAACCTTGCAATTCCAATAATAGTTTGAATAAGTAAACAGGATAGTGTAATTGTATTTTGTTGACAATTTTGGTAACGCTTGGTTTGATAAATGACAATTTTTTTGACAACCGACATCAAAAGTAATATATATAAAAATTCTACTGATTATTTTTAATTTCAATTTTACTATTAAAGTTTAATATGAAAGTATAAAAACTTATAAATATATTTAATCAAATTGAGACTAAAGACCGACTAAAAAGTTTGAATTAGATTTGTTTAAAAATTAAATAAAATGGAACATTAATTTCGAGGCTTTTTTTAAAAAAGCTTTATGATTAATATTGTAATATACTAGGTAAATATGAAATTGAAAGCCTAGACAGCATTTTGCCATGGAAGCAATGTTCTTTAGATTTTAGTTTATAATGTGTATACTGCATAATTTAAAAACGTTTAGTTTTTGCAAAAAAAAAAACATGAAATAAAAATTGTTGAAGAATTAATAATATCTCTTATTAAATACATTAAACTTTTTATATCAAATATATTTAACTAGTTATAAATAATTAGTAATATTTATTGTTTTCAATGTTTTATGTTACAACTTGTCGTAATTATGTTATTCGCAAAGCCAAATTTAAAGCAGTAACAAAACTTATACAGCTATTTTTTTGACAGTAGTGTCAGTAGTGGACAGGCGATAAAATGTTATTTGTTAATATTTTTTTTGTAAATATTTTATAAATGGGCAAGTGTAGAATGTGATCACGATGGGTGGTTGTATAGGAATAACTAGAAGCAGGAGTGGTCCCAATGAAGAGTCATCGGGAACGGTGTCGCGTCCTAATTCAGGTAGGTGACCCAACTGTCGCCGTGGTAACAATCGTGCTGGGCTTGCTAAAGCAGTCTTTGTTTTAGGTGGATTGCGGAAGAACCAATCGCTGTGCCACGAGACCATTCGATGGAAGTCTGATGTGCCATTAACTGAGGGTCAGTTGCGTAGTAAAAGAGATGAATTTTGGGATACGGCTCCAGCGTTCGAGGGTCGGAAAGAGATCTGGGACGCGCTGCGGGCGGCGGCGGTGGCGGCGGAAGCGATGGACTTTCAGCTCGCTCAGGCCATTCTAGATGGAGCCAGTGTGTCTGTTCCCAATGGATACTTGACTGAATGCTATGATGAATGGGGAACTAGATACCAGGTAGACATGTCATAAGTATTTTAATGACGTGTGTGAATAAACTGAAGTGACGAATATCATAAAAACAATGTGATAAGTCAACAACCAAACCTGATTCTACCCTGCAATTTACTTTACTACCTGTGTTGTTGAAATTAAAATAAAAATTTTATAATTGTGTTACCTAGACATTAATTAAAAACTAGGAAAAATCCAAGTCTCGTATTTTGAGTTTACAGCTCTTAGGTACTTCTTTGTCAATTGGTTTAAAACCTGTAACAGCTTTGCTAATTGAGCTATCCTGTTGATACAAGCTTACTTGAATTCATCATTCTACATCCAATCATCTTTATGGGGACATAGATGTTGCAAAATTATACTATAACTTTTTAATTGTACTTAAAAAACAAATTCATTTTGCAGGTTCCTATATACTGCCTCTCGGCACCAATAAACATGGTCAAGGAAGCGAGCGGTCGGGATTCCCCTGCCGAGTGCTCTGAGCCAGTGGATGGTGGAGCAGCTCTAGCCCTCCGCTTGCGTCTCTCAACTGGAGCCCCAGACATGGATCTGCCAGTGTGCTCCAAACATACTATAGCACATTGCAAGGCCAAGTTACATGTAAGATTTTTCTACTACCTGAGAGTGTTGCAAATATTATTTTATTTTAAACTTGAATGCTAAATGTATATATATAGTAATATAAACTGTTATGCATAATATTATGAGATATTATGAATCATATAATCTCAGTTAAATATGCATATCTGTGTATCCATCAGGCTCAAGAAAACATCTCCCCATGGCGCCAGCGTTGGTTCTATGGCGGTAAGCTGCTGGGCGATCGTCTGCTGGTGGAGGACGCGCGCGTCACGCCTGGGTACGTCGTGCAAGTGATCGTGGCGCCCGACGACCACAACGACAACCACGACAACGACCATGACCATCACAATGACCACAGCTAGTCGCGCAGGTAGCTAAACCAAATACACTAAACAGAAACATTTTTATATATTGTTTGGAATATCACAAATTGAATATTTTCATTGCAGATTATGCCAGCGTCAGCATAGTGTCACTTGATGATATTCGCCCGAGACTGGATTTCAGTAACTGTGACCCCGCACATAGGCACATAGTGTTATTGTAACAAATTATAGTAGATTTTTCATTAATATACTGAAAATTTTTATTGTATGTTTAACAAATATATATATAGAATTATTATTCTATAACAAAATTATTGTAAGAATATTTTATGTATTAGAAGGAATTATAATTTAACAATAATTTGTCAAATTAGGAGGTCCTTGGCATAACATTGCAACTACTAACAACTAATCTATAACATTTCTTGATAAAGTTTTATACTTTATTTCCAAGCAATCCTGAAGTTTTGGAATGTACTTTCTCTTCAGTAATATTGATGTGCTTTAGTATTATATATTGTACTGAAATGAAAGACTTTGATCTTATTGTGATGATTCTTTGATGCTCTATGTTATCAATATTGGTTTTAAAATCAGAAGTCTAAAAAACTATTAATATAGTAGAGTGGAGTTGTAGGGCATAGTTATAATACTAGTACTACTGCATTTACACTGTTTTCAAATTGAAAACACTATGTATATAATATAAAGTACCTATTTATTTTTTGCAATAAAGCCCCATTTAACTGGTCTTTGTGATTACATAATGTGTGTAGGTAAAACACAAACAACAAAGTAACTTCTTTTTGTTAAGAGCTGAAGATTTTTTAAACATATTTCTTTTAATTAAATTGAAGTTGACACTCTATAAAGTTTAATAGTATATTCAATTAATTTCAATTGCTGTACTAAATTAAACTGTTTATGCAATAATGATAATTGTAATTAATAATTGTAACATTTTTTTTACAGATTTATCATTATTCAATATATGTTGATGTGGATTGCAAAATATTTGAGAAATAAAACAATATGTTTCAAGATCATTATTGCATAAACCAGCTTTTATTTATAATTGTTAAAGTATGTCCAGTTCCAGTTTCTTTTAGTCACAATCTGGACACTATTTGTTTATATTAAATATACTTAACATGCACAATATTCACTGCCGCATTGTTTTAAATATTTTATTTCACATTGCTTTGTGAAATACTTGTGTATTTATAATCTCTTGTATGTTAGTTCGAATGAGATTAATATTGTTTGCTTTGCTCTTCTAAGCCTCCCTGTGACACTCATTGGTTATGCAACTTGTAAATATCCATCCGACTGTATGTATGTCTCTTGGTCTTATTATTTTAATACTGTGTCTGCACAATAGAAGCAACTATGAAACGGCCATTATCTTTATAGTTTAATGTACATTGTTGTAAGATAATAAATATCTAGTGTTACTGACTAGTTTATAAATATAATTGGAGGCTTATTAACAATGTTTGTGTATTGTGGTTACCATAAATGATTTTTAGTTTTTATGCTCACATCACTTATATATGACTTGCAAATAGTTTTGTTTTCT
The DNA here is from genome assembly GCA_959347395.1 of Mechanitis mazaeus. Taxonomy (NCBI): domain Eukaryota; kingdom Metazoa; phylum Arthropoda; class Insecta; order Lepidoptera; family Nymphalidae; genus Mechanitis; species Mechanitis mazaeus. The sequence goes on along the minus strand of OY365746.1, from coordinate 14,967,654 downwards.
ATTTCCATTTAGGAATTACTGTGTGGTGCTAATTACTGATTTAATATATTTCTATAACTAGATTATTACTTTTATTTAGGAGGGATTTTTTTGTTCATTGATTGTGGATTATTCAATATAAGATTCTGCAAACAAAAAATAATAAGATAATATATGAGTTGTTTTGCTTCTCTTTATTCAAAAAATGTTGTAATAGTCAATAACAAAGTGCTATAATGACACTTATATTATTGTTGTTTCATAGTTGAATAGTTTAATGATGTTTACTGACCTTTGTTTTGTACTAGAGTTGCTCGGGTTGCTGTTTGGACCAAGTATATATTAGAATAGGTGAATCAATATATGTATCGCCATTTTATTTTACTAAAAATTGAATACAGTTCTAGTGATATATTCATTTTATATTAACTCGCAAACTTTACGAGTAATCAAATTGTTTAATTTTTCACAGGTTCCTAAATGAATGCTATTTGTACACATTTGTATTTATAAAATCAAGTTAAGTAAAACTTATTTACAATAACAAGGATGTCTTGGACTGCTCATTATATTGTGCTTGTTTTCAATCAAGTATTTTCATATTTTGATTGTGTATTATGTATTGTAAGATGAACAATGTTTTAATTATCTCCACTCTTATATAGTTATGCTTATCTTTTAGTTTAAATGTTTGTATGTAGAAGATTTTATCAATATACATGTCATATTAATATCAGCACAGATACACACACAGTGTGGGTATAACTACAAAATTGATTTAAAACTGTCGACAACAGCTGGAGTTAATGACGAAATCAAAGTTCACCGGTTTTAATTGTGATTAAGGGACAATAAAATTATTTATTTACATATCAATTCAATACATATATTCGTTTTAAATTTTAAAAAAAAATAATTTTGAATGGGGCATCTGTTGTTAATAGCGGATTTGTGAAATTGTGAGTTTTGTTGCATTGGAGCTGATTAAATATAAAATTAATTAAACCATGCTGTATAAATAAGTGTGCTTCTCGATGCTATCACCGCTGCGGAGTGCAACAGATTGTACATAACAGTAGAGAGAGTAAGCAATATTAGCATTTTAAATTTTCAAATAAATCACATTGTGAATAACTTTATTGACTGTTTCTTTAACACTCCTAGCTTACCACTCAAACAGAATAAACATATATATTTAAATTAAATTCATTTATTTATCCAAACTATATAACAACTACAATTAATATAATACTATGCTTAAGTCAAAATGCTGCTTATTTGTACTAAATATTACAAACTAATAAATATTTTAGTCTTAAGTTTTCTCAGTCAGTGAACAAAAAATTGATTGCAGGACCTAGGTTTTACAAAAATTATAAATATAAAAATTATAACTATAAACAGAATTATATAGATAGCACGAATTAAATAGATACGGAAATAATATTAAAAAATATTCCGGAAGTGACAAGCCATCTATTATTTAGTTTGTATGAATGCGAGTAAAACGCTGAGTGAGCTTTACTTGGGTATGTACTTGAGTAGTTTTATCTCGTGTGTGAGCCACACGGCCAGCGACAGCAGCGCCAGCGAGCCCGCCTGGTGGCTGGCGGCCAGCTGCGTGGGCACGTGGTGCACCAGCGTCGCCACTCCCAGACACACCTGGCGGAGTGGACCGAGGGGACGGCGTTCATTAAATACTTTCGACATGAGGACCAAATAAGTCTTACCAGAACACGATAAGTGCTAAAAAACATCAAATAGAGTATCGAAGAATTAGTATTCCTACAAAACAATAAATATTTTTAATAAAGAAACGAAATCGAAATTTAAATTGACTTTAGTACATTTTTTTAACTTAAATGCTTGACGTTTCTACTTTTTCAAAGTAGGTTCAGTTTTTATATTTACGTGTCACCAAGCACTTTACTGGCTTGTTTTAGTGTCTTTAAGATAAATATTTTTTACAATAATATTCCTAAAAGGCTATGTACTGTAAAATTAAACTAAATTATACACATAAAAAAATATCAAAAATTTATAAAATCTATTAATTATTAAAAAGTTTATTATTATTAAGTTTGAAGCATACAAAATAAAGTATAAAAAAAATATTTTATGGGTAATTATCTAAAAAAAATCGTAAGAAAAAAAATATACAAATGAAAAGATACTCAAATTATCTTAAGGAAGATAAGTAACTTGATATTTTTTGTTTTAGACAATAATTTCAGAAATAATTTTTTTATATGTATAATTATTATATATATTTATTATTTGTTATGATTTTATAAATTATTATTTTATAATATATGTTTTCGAATTTTATTCGAATTGTAAAGTTATTATACATTACGTAGAATTAATTTTAATAATATTAAAGATATTTGCTTACTTTCTAAGCGAATTTTGTCTTTTTTTTGGATATAAAAATTTTCTCATTTAGACTTAATAGGCTTATGAAAAACTCGATATTGGTAGCTCGTTATTGCAACTACAATTTCAAGTTTCGAAAAATATTCTTTGTCGACAAATAACTCAAAATTATGATATATTTACTAAAACAGGTTTAACAAAGAGACGGATGCGGAACTTGCAGAACAGATCCAAAGGGATATTTACAAAATAGATTGCTAGTGGCTAGTACCCTGCCCGCAGCGAGGCCACGCTCGCCACAAGCCTGCTGGGGGAAGTACTCTAACTGCAGCCAGGCCACGCTCGCCACCAGCGTGCTAGGGGCTAGTATTCTACCTGCAGCCGGGCCACACCCGCCACCAGCGTACTAGGGGCCAGTACTCTACCTGCAGCCGGGCCAGGACCGCCACCAGCGTTTTAGGGGCTAGTATTCTACCTGCAGCCGGGCCACACCCGCCACCAGCGTACTAGGGGCCAGTACTCTACCTGCAGCCGGGCCAGGACCGCCACCAGCGTTTTAGGGGCTAGTATTCTACCTGCATCCAGGCCACGCCGGCCACCGCGGCCGCCACGCGTCGCGCCGCCGGGGACAGCGGCGCCCCGCGCGCGACGGCCCACAGCGAGGACGCCGCCACCAGCGTGCTGGTGCCCAGGATGCGGTGGTCGAACTGTACGGTTACGGGATTTTCTGTAAAGTTCCTGATCTTGGGCGAAATTGTGAGGATGTCGTCGGGTATCCAGTGGTCACCCATTTTGGGGAAGGAATTGTAGACCAGGCCGGCGTCTAGACCGGCCACGAATGCACCTGCAATTTTTAAATATTTTTTAGTTGTTTGTAAAGATGAGGCATAAAACGTCGTTTGAAATGTAATGACTTTTATTGATGTCGATTACTTACCCGAAAGTGCAGTAAAGAAAGCCAGGGCCTTGACGGTGTGCGCGAACGCGGTGATACTCGCCAGCTCCTTAATCTTTACGAGCACCCCTTTGGGAAAGGGGCGAAGTACCCTCAGCGCCCCGGCGAGTAGTCCCGAGTACAGCACGAATGCCAGACCGAGATGAGCCGCGAGTCGGTATTGCGACACTCGGGGCACATCCGAGGGACCCTGGAATCTATCTTCCAGACCCGATTTCACCATGTACCAGCCCATTAGACCCTATAATTAAAATATATCCCACTTACTGAAAACGCACCGTTATACCACCGCAATTTGGGCGTTACGAAGACAAAAGCGTAACAGCAATATGCTCTTATAAAATCTTGCCCCCGCCTCCAATAATACCAATGAGCAATAACACCCAGAAACTCCCATAACTTCTCAGTCATACCTAAATTTTAAGCTACAACCTGTGTGCTTGTGATTGTTCATTTACAAATCGACCAGATTGAAAACGGTTCACTAACCAATAGCCTACCTGTTGATACGTCTATAAAGGTATGTATCATGTACAAATAGAAGCCCCTACCTGTGCGGCGACCAGCCCGCAGTAGGCCGCGACCCTTATCTTCATCCCGCGGTCAAAGAGACCGCGCGCCCAGAACACTGCGGCCGGCAGAAACACGGCCGCGCCGATGAGGCGCCCCCACGAGCGGTGCGCGAACTCCATGTACCAAATCCACTTGAACTCCGACAGAGTCATCGAGCCGTTCTTACTAGAATCGTCATACAATCGTGATATAAGTTTATACCTATGTATTTTTAGTGCCATTATCAAAAATGTATCAAATTTCAACTAACGTTTATTACACTGATATGTTATATAAAATAACCTCCTATTTAATATTAAATTCATAGGCTCACTAAATAAACTCAGGATACTGCTTGTACTTTTCAAACTCTGTTTCCCACTCCTCATTGGTTTGAGGCATCTTCTCCCCCAGCAGCTTCCAGGTCACCATTGACAGACCGGACTCCGTAAGACGAGTGACTCCTCCTAGAATGTGTCTCAATGTGGTAGAATATATTGTTTGATAACTTTTGTGTAACCAGCTATGAAACCAAGAATATTCAATGAAATTGGGCTCTATCAATATAAAGTTAATTATTTTTATTTTATATCTTTTTTTATTTTTAGTACATACAATTTATAAGTTATAAAATAAGTTATAAGGTAACACATAATAAAAAACCAATATAAGGCAATACTTTATTCACAACACTTTAAAAAATTCAAGTTCTTTAAGTATTTTCACCTACTTTATAAATATTGTAATCATTCATAAATGTTATAACAATAATAATTTATTAACATTATATTTAAATTAAACCTATTTACTACCATTACTGCTGCTAACAACTAAATTAATAACAATATAAATAGAATATAAAACCACCAAGTATCCTACACCCATACCTAGGACTACAGCTGCAAACACCATGCCACTGCAGCCCAGCAACCAGTAACCAACCAGTTTGGACTGCTTTGGTGGTGATGATGTACAAAACCTTACAATAATTGGATTAGATTTCATTATAGTGCCGAGCTGGAAAATATAATAATATTATTTAAATTTGTTAACTTAAATTACATAGTAACTATTAGTCAATATATATTTTTTGTAGAATTAAATTGTGTATAAAAAAATAAGCGTAATGAGCAATTTATTCTACACATAGGAATATCTTTTAAGTATTATTCAATATTTTAGTATGGTAGTCATACTAACCCCAAATCCTTTGTTTTTTGCATTATTATAGTTATTACTTCTCATAGGTGTTATAAGCTGTCTGGAAACCAAGCGATTGACACCGAAATTTGATCCTAGTAGCGTACTTGAAGTAATTCTCAGAGCTTGGGAACACCGACATATATGCGATATACCAAACATTTTCAAAAGGTACACTAAAAATAGTTTTTCATTGAATCCACACTTATGTATAAGTGTAGTACTGATATGGATCGTACTGGTCAATATATTATTTATCAAAAATATATATATCAAAAGACGTATTTATTTTGTTATTAAAAAAATTTAAACGAATATATTAGATGTGAACTTCATGACAGACACTTACCTGAAACGTTATCAACTTAATTTATCCTCAATATGAATAAAAATCTAGAAAAACAAATTATTATTAAATTCAACTTATATTATGAATGTTCATTGTATTTGTAAAATGAAAATAGTGGAATTGACAATTTAAAATTCTGCGATACTGACAGTTGACAAGTGTATTTTTTTTTAAATAAAACGAAGATGAATATGATTAATTGAGTTTAATTATAGTAGAAAACCGTAATATTAAGTTTCCATCTCTTGGTAATCATTTGATAAAGCCTTTACGTTAAAATAAGCATTTTTGAATTCTCCTTCTTCTAATCCTGAGCCCACAAAATGATGAACAAAAGCTCGTTTGGCGTACATGAGTGAAAACTTTTTGCACAGACGCTCCCAAGCAAAACGAACGGCTGAAGAGTTGGAAACCATCACAACTGCCCTTTGTAGTGCAGCCAAATCTCCACCAGGTACCGTCGTCGGAGGTTGATAATTAACACCAATCTGTAAAAATACACATTAGTCAATGAGGTTTTCACTTATCACAATGGGCCATATTGAAATAAATTTTAAATAAATTGAAATAAATTTAAAATAAATTTGAAATAAATAAAAGCAAAAAGGAATTTATTATACCATACCTTAAATCCTGTGGGAGACCAAGAAACGAATTTAATAGATCGCATACTTTTTATTTGATTTATAGAAAAGTTAATATCATTGGTATTAACATCTCCCCTGAATAGCAAACAACAAGACATGTAGCTTCCCTTTCTAGGATCACATTTTACCATTTGATTGGATGGTTCAAAACAAGACATCATTAACTGTTGGGTCGTCATAGTTTCATGGAGTGCTTTTGTTGGGGGCACAAATGGAGCAAATGTCACTAATGGGAAATGTATTCTCGGATACGGTATTAAATTCGTTCTAAATTCTACTAACTCTACATTTAGGGAACCTTCAAATCGCAATGAAGCAGTCATACAAGATACTACCTAAAAACAATACCTTTTGTTATTTAAAAAACCAATACATTAAAAAAAACATTTAAATGTCATGTTTTATACCTGTGCAATTAGTCGATTCAAATTAGTATACGTTGGTCGGGGAACATCTAAAAGTCGTGCTAGAATATCATATAGAGCTTCGTTATCGAAAATGAAACAAACATCTTCAGTATTCATACAAGCATGGGTAGTTAGAACGGCGTTGTAAGGTTCCACTATCACTGGTGATATTTTCGGCGATGGATATATTGCAAACTCTATTTTAGATAGTTTACCATAATCTCTAGTGAGACCGTCAAGTAATAGTGCAGTAAACCCCGATCCAGTTCCACCACCGAAAGATCGGAAAATAATGAAACCTTGAAGACAACTGCAGTCTTCTGCGGCTATTCTTATTCGGTTTAGAGCTAGGTCTATCATTTCTCGTCCAACGTCAAAGTATCCTCTTGCAAAATTACTGGCAGCATCTTCTTTGCCAGTTAATAATGAAGTTGGATGAAATAGCTGCCTGTACGCACCCGTTCTTATTTCATCTGTGTATTAATTAGTTTGTTATGATTTTAAAATTAAACAAAGAACCCTTAAAGAGGTTAATGAAAGTCGCTTTTTAATTTTAAGTAAATATTTTATGATCCCTTCATTTAAATAAGCTTAACATGATTAAATTTGTTTATAGACATTTCAAATATCTGATGTACCTATTGGAGTCGGTTCCAAATCAATCATAACAACTCTAGGAACCATTTTACCAGCTCCAGTATGGCTAAAGAATGTTCCACAGCTTCTTTCATCTGAGTAAACCAACATGCCATCAGTCCGAATTCCATGTTCCAAACAATAAAGTTCCCAACAAGCGTTAGCAACTTGGACTCCGGCTTGTCCAATATGAATATGTATAACTTCTTTCTGGAAAAAAAAATTTTTGTTAATGTTCATTAAAATAACAAACTAATGAACTATTAATGCATTACATGCATTCAAGAACTCACTATGGCCATTTTTATATTAAATTATAACTGAGAATTTAGAATATAAGTTTGTAAATGATACTAGAAATTTTCTACATTTTTTAAAATAAATTACCTTAAATGTAAACAACTTAATGTCATTTTACATAATCTAATTGGTTTTGGCATATTGGCCATTATGACAAGCTTTTTGTTATATTTATCGATGTGAAAGTTAGCTCATAAAGAAGATTAATTAAATAATTGACGAATTAAAGTTTCTGAATAAGGTAAATTCAATGCTTATTTCAAATATTTAAATATTTTCAAAATTTGAATTTTATGGCACGTTGAATTATATGTAAGGGTCTAAGTACATGTTAGCATAAAGTTTACTATATTATTATTGTCACAATATTTGATATTATCATTGTCACGTAATCATATTTTTTTATCCAGTAAGATGCTAAGGATTCATATATTTTTATTATTGTATTCTGCTTTTCGTCGTCGTTCCTTTTCAATCATATTTAATTTAATTCTCTTATCCAGTTTTAATTCGCTTTGGTTTTGTAAAATAAATATTGTCAGGCTTTTTTCTATTTATCTTATGTTTTTAAGCTTAGAGTGTATGCCAAACTAGCCTACTATACTGTTTACTATACGTAATTGCGCGCACACTATGCAATAACATCTATTGCATAGTTGCGTGCAATTTATTTGTTAAAAAAAATTGTAAATAAGCTCACAATACAATTCTGAGTATGGCTAATTAAATTTAATATTGTTTGCCAATACTTTTGTCTTCAATTATCATTATTGATATTTATATTTTGCATACTTCTTAGTAAGCAACATAGTAAAAACTGCTTCTTTAGTTTTGTACATTAGATGTACTTTATGTTTGACATTTGTACTTTATTTCAATTTGAAAGCACAGAATACTATAAAAACGGTTACGTTTTTGTAGTTAAACGTAGCACAATGAATATATTATTTCTCTCCAACGATTGTCAACTGTCATAATTTTCGTAAACAAAAAAATCTATTTGTAAGTTTAGTGTTATCTATTTATATTTTTGATAAGAGCTGGGCTCCACGCGAGGACAGAACTCCGCAAGAATTTCAATTAAATAAGTGTTTAAAAATGAACTTTGCTGGAAAAGTGGTTATTATAACCGGTGCTAGTTCCGGAATCGGCGCCGCTACAGCGTTATTTTTATCAAAACTCGGCGCCAAATTATCACTTATTGGTAGAAATGTTGAAAATCTGCAAAAAATTAATAAAGACTGCGTGAAATCTACTTCGACGTTAGTCGTGCCAGCGGATCTGACTAAAGAACATGATGTCGAGAAAATAGTTAAAACCACAATTGATCACTACGGTCAGATCGATGTTTTAATAAACAATGCAGGTATTATTGAGACAGGTACAATCGAAAACACTTCTTTAGCTCAATACGACCGCCTCATGAATACAAATGTGCGTTCTATTTATTATTTAACTATGTTGGCTGTCCCGCACATCATAAAAACAAAAGGCAGTATAGTCAATGTGTCTAGTGTTAATGGAATAAGATCTTTCCCTGGTGTACTGGCTTATAACATTTCAAAAGCCTCTGTGGACCAATTCACCCGCTGTGTAGCTTTAGAGTTGGCGCCAAAAGGAGTGAGAGTCAATTGTGTGAATCCAGGTGTGATATTAACAGAATTACAAAAACGCGGGGGCTTAAGTGATGAACAATATTCAGCTTTTCTAGAACGCTCCAAGGAAACTCATGCATTAGGCCGACCGGGAAAACCAGATGAAGTAGCAGCAACCATAGCATTTTTGGCCAGTGACTTAGCTAGCAATATAACTGGAGCCAGCCTGCCAGTAGATGGAGGTCGTCATGCCATGTGCCCTCGCTAAAATTTTTGGATTTAGCTGCCACTAAACAGGTGGCTTGGCTGTTAAATAACACAATATCATATTCTACATTTAAGTGAAACTTTTAATCTATATACATTTTAGATTTGTTTACAAATTTTATTATATTATTTGACTATTAAAGAGTTACCATCAATGATTATACTTGTTTTAAATTATCTAAAGTGGTATGAACACTAAAAAAAATTATTTTTTATTCTTAGTATGAGATAGCAAACAGATGGTTGTGCCATTGCTCAAATAGATGCATATAAACTAATAAGCTGTGTCTTTTAGTGCATTTTCTGTAAGAAGGTATTAATCAAGATGCAGTCAAATGCCTACAGTTAGGATCTACCTTTAGAATAGTAAAATTTATGCCTAGATGTCACTAATAATTTTGAGTTAGGTGTCAATAAGGTTTTGGTTGTTGTTTATTATGTTTAGTTATAAAAGGATTTTAAATGTCATTTTATTAATATTCTAACTCATCAATATTATTTAAGTACTTATTTACTTAACCTGACCATAAAAACATTATAATGAAAAGAACAATACATATTACTTTGCAATTTGGAACATATAGACGTTTTCATACTTTCACATACATCAGTTTTATATGTTTGTGATATAGTGTAGTTTTATATATGTATGTGATACGGTGATAACCCTACCCCATTTTAAGAATTTGTTATCAAGAAAATAGAAGTGCTATGGTGCATAAACGTGCAATTTTTGGAACTCTCCATACACTTGGTATTAGTCAAATGTATGCGTACAGCTTTATTGACAGTTACAATGAAACGTCCTCTACTTGTTATAGAAAAAGATCTGGCTGTAGGCCAGTCTTGATCTCAATTCTCTGGATTATGACTTATAGTCAGTTTTAGTGCGTTCCGCATGCTCTAAATATCATGATAATTTGGAGTACCCAAAACAATACACAAGAATAGCAGTAAATAATTTTTCCATGAAGGCAGTGCTTTTTTTTATTGATAGAATGAATTGAAGAATGTCACGGTTCACAGGGCTGTCTATGTCAGTTTAGGCAGTCTAGTCTATGAAGATCTTCATATATTTTAAATTTTATTAATTTAATTAATAGACAAATTCATTTTACAAGAATAAATGGTTTGACAAATCTATTTTTTTTTCTTACGATACATACATTGTTGGCAAAATTTAAGTGTTCTCATTTTTGTTTTATCGACCTTGTACAATGAACGAAAAACCACCTTCCGAGTGTCCCGACTCAGTTGGCAGTTCCCCATCTCACTCCCCCATCCTTTACACCGAAAACAAACTGTCGAACTGTGCTATAACCGAAATCAATTTGTGAAAATATCTTATCTACCCCGATCAAGTCGCTTCATCTATCGAAGTTATTTTTATCAATAAATATTTTAAGCACTCCCAATTCTGTGCAAGTGTATTTAACATTCAATTGCAAAAATTTTGCAAAAAGCAATGCCTTCTAACGGTTCACTTTTAGGTTGGTGTAGCTTTTGGGCAAGTGAAGATACAAGGTAGAAGGTACTTTTGGGCAAGTGAAGATACAGAGCTATGTTATACCAGAGGTATAATCCGTAAAAATAGTTTTGTTTCAATACTTAAAACGTCTTTGCGTGTTCCTCTTTTAAAAAGTTCTGGCCTTGATACAATTCCATTTCCCTATATATTGTGAATGGAATATGTGGATACATTAGTTCTTTCCTAATTATGACAACTATGAAAACACGACTTCCTTGGTACAGGCACATATGAAAATATAATGGCAACATAAAATTCATAAACAAAAAATATGTATGAAAGTTGTTTATTTATAATGCACATTCCATGTTATCATTAACTTATATATAATTATCACAATCGTCTTATCTAGCTTGAACTATTTCTTTATCAGAAGATAACAAGAAGGCGATGTCGTTAGGTCGGCCGGTTTCGTGATTTAATGGCAAAACGTTGATTTAAATCTACATGGGTAGATTAATTGTAATAAATTGTTAGCGGATTATACAAACTACAATCATGTATAATAATACAAATTAATGTTCTCAAGGTTAGTAAGTTTCCTATAAATAAAGTTAAATATTAAAATAAACGTACAATAATACAAAATCAACGCAATAAGCAACTTATTAGCCACTGGGGTTGTAGTTTAAATAACAGTGACGTCACGTCATGGCTGGCTGTTCGTTAGTTAGTTCATAACATTTGTAATCTTTGTCGGATATGAAGTTACTTGCAAAGGAAATTGTAATACCGACACTAACGTTGACCTCTTGCATTGTAGAATTTTATTATATTCCAATAGAAAACAGGAAGTATGTTAAAAATTATTGCAGTTTCATATTACCTATATTTTTTTAAAAACATACCAATAAAAAGAGAACAAGCACCTCTTAAAACTAAAGTTTACTCCAAATCTTAAAACTCATAAAGTTCGTTCTATCAAACTCCCTTTGAGTACCTTAGTATATATTATATAACTTTTATAAGTTAGGAATCAATGTTAACTAGGGTGCCGGCAATTTGTATAATATGGTCTAATTTAATTTCAAATTTTTGTTTACTTCCTTCATGGAAGAAGAAGTTGGTCGGCGGGAACAGCCGCGAAGAGTTGTTTAGCGACGTTGACGCACGCGGTGATGATAGTGTTGAAGGCCGCCGGAGCGATGTCACGCATGACGGGCTCCCAGTGCTCGTTTATCACCGCGTCTATGGTCTTGGCTAAAATATTTATAATTATTTAATTTAGGAACGGTTTTTAATAGTTTTATGTATTTAAGTAAGCGACGGTATTATAGCAAATAATAAGTTAGGCGATTTAATATATATTCTAAATTTAAAGTTAGTTGAGTGATGAGTTGATTGTATCTGTTTCGGATTATGATGAAAAGGTTAGTAAGTGAGAGAACAAATGGTCAATTGCCGAAATGTATGATATTTTGCAAATAGCAATTTGTGTAAAGAGATAGTATCGTAATTAGTAAAAGAAGCAGAGTCGACAAATGATATTAGTAGAGGCAAGGCAGCTGAACTTGTCCATAGATCTCTACCGTCTAGGGCGCGTAGAGCATGTCTACGGGCACTTTGGAGTAGAAGTTCTTGACTTCGGCCATACAACTCTCGATGATGTGGTTGATGGCGGGAGGAGCAATCTCTTGCATGATGATACTCCAGTTCTCGTTAAGGAATTTGATTGTTGTGTCCGCTGTAATGTATGTTTGTTTGCTTGTTTCTTTGGGATATTTAAAAGTTCCGTAATGTATGTCATAACATAATTTACTTATGCTATAGTGACCTTTGCCAAGAGGAAAATAGTCAACTATGTTATTATAAATAATTAAGTCTTTATTGTTTAATAGAAGTCGTTGAAGTTAAATGTTACCTCATTGAATTAACTATTATTAAGTTATTATACATTCATAAGAGGTTTTCCGCGTATCAGTTTTCTATTATATCTCAATTTTTTGTATAGGTATTGTATAGGTACTGAAATATTTAAGTAAGTTGAATTTCCTGCCGCATTTTTCACGCAAAAGAGCATTGATATAACTGCTGCAGGCCTCATTATTGTCACTAAGTCAAACGGGATCTGTTTCGCAATGTACGGTAATAATGTGTCTAAATATTTACAACTACATTATGAATATTTTCGAGCTATAACTCACTCTCTCTTTCTTTTATTCTATTCTTACCAAGATCCTTGTTTCCGTTGAAGAGGTTGGTGAATTTGAAATGCGCTCGGTCCATCTTGTACTCGTCCTTATGTGACGTCACCACCCAGAATCCATCAACAGTAGAATAGTCGTATTTGATGATGATGTTTAAGTTAGCTGTAGAGAAATAAAATATAGCCATGCATAGTTACTTTAAAAATTAAAAATTTGATTGTTTTATATTACTCTTTGTATCGTGTCTATCATAACCTATTTCGTTATTTCTTACTGTACTGACAAAAGAGAAATCATATTATAATTTTAGCTTAATTTTCTTACTAATTTTAATCTTGGCCTGTCCATCTCCTTTGATGGGTAAAATGAGGACCTTGCCATCCATCACGTAGTGTGCTTTCAGAGTTACGTTGGCTGTGAAGTCTATAAGTGACTTTCCCTTCCCTGGGCTTGCCCTAATAAAGATCGAAATATTAATGAAATTGTACCTAGGATTATAGCACGAGGTTTTGAATTATTATTTACTTAAAGTTATTAATCTTGAATCCGCCTAATCCAGTAACGACTGCATCATCGAAGGTGAGTTTCAATGCTGGGTTATTGACCACAATTTTGCCTAATTCTACTGGATCCAGCGGTTTGACTCCTAGCTCTGGAATGCCCTTCACGAACGTAGGCCCGATTTCAGCTATAGTTTTCTGTACGCATTGGTCCAAATTGGGATCAGACATCGAACAGGGCTTGATGAATGAGGCTGTGGAGAAAATATCATTGTGATAATTGCCATTGTAAGAATTCCCCCTTTTATTTTTAAATCAAATGAACAGTGACAATATTTTCAAATTTTTTTATTTTGGTTTAAAAAAATCCGTTATTTTATATGCATGTAGCACATGCATATAAAGAAAATTATATTTAATCATATCATCGTCAACCATGTTTTAGATGGTATTAGATTAATTGTACATTAATGAATATTAAACATTAAGATTATGTAGTATACATAAAGCCGCGAGTTCTCATAACTGACTCACGATAATATTAACATTAATTAATCATTGTAAGGAAGTGGCCGAGTTCTTTTATATATAAAAATGCGAAGTCAGTGGCTTGTCTGTTTGTATTCTTTAAAAAATCAGGTTTATATTTCCTAACTTTTCTTGTGTTACATTACATATAAAATGAAATTATACGACCAATACTATATTGCTAAAGGGGTCCGGATAGACTATACATTAAACCGATTTGTGATAATTAATGTATACCAAAAATACTTATATAAATATAAAAAGAGATGATCTACAATGGACTTTGGGATGTCAGGTTAAATTAAACTAAAATAAATAAGTATTTAAAATATATTTCAAATAATAATAATAATAAAGTACGCAAACGGAGTCAATCTCTATTTTTATATCTTTAGTTTATCGTTAATATTTATTTTAGTCAAAGAAGTGATTCAAGACTTTAGTCTTGAATATATAATACACAGATTTATCTGTGTATGAATCAGACCTCTTGACCGTTTTGGCAGTCAAGAGCCTTCAGTAGATCACTCAAAGTCACGGTCACTCACTTGTACGACCAGTAATTTTGATGCGAGGTTACATTTTAGTATAGTCGAGTTCATAGCCAATGTCAGGCCTTGAAGGTACCGTTATCATTGTATATATCCGCGTTAACATCGAAAATATGTAGAAACCATAAAGTTTTAAATACAGTTGATTCCCATTGCTATCTATTATTATACAAGCTGTGAACGCGAGTCGTTTGCGTGGCTAATTGATAAAAAGTTGACAAATAAGTTATTGTTTGTTTATTGAAATTTTATATTATTATTGTTCAATGAACTTAAAAAAAAACAAAATAGAAAATATTAATAATTCTTTTTGAAACTTGAAGAACTAAACTAAACTAAACTAAAGTGTGGAATATGTACTTCCATATTCCACACTTTAGTATACTTTTTCCAGGGCAAATACTTATTAAAGATTTTTTATCTAGATTTTTTTCAATATATAATTAATTTATACAATGAAAAAGTTAAGATCGTCGTTGACCGTGAAAACGTATATAATTAATCCTAAAAGATTTTTTTATTGAATATAGTTGCGGGCTTAGCCAGTTCATTTCTAGTGTTAAGAGTGTAGATTATTTGTAATGTAAACATATTTTCTTTATTGATTCCTAAAGAAAATCTTAGTATAAATCATTTTTTATTCATAAAGATTTGTATTTATTTCCTTCAATTATTTATGTTGCTATACAGAAGCTTTTTTTTATGTTGATACACAATAAATTGAATTAATTAAGATACCTTCTAATTTATTCTTAACAATACAAACAATGTGTAAGTTCGTCAAAAATTCAACCTCGTATTTTCTCTTCGAAGTTATGTGACGCGTTTATGTTCAAAGTCTGTATTTTTTTCGAAATTTTTGATTGGAGCCAATACAAAACAAATTTTGTGGACTATTTTCTTTTTGTTTTATTTACAAATATAAAGAATCATAATCAAATTTTATTTGTACTCATATTATTCCGAGCGCAATTTCGTGTTTTGTTTCGACCTATTCGTATTCCGATTTTAATTTGCTGTCAATTTATTGCATACTTTTTATTTCGTACTGTATTTTTTAATTGTGATGAACGACCGTGAGGTTGACAGTTTTTTAACCTCACTTAAACGATAGGAAATAAGATAAATTTCGAACTTCGTAAGTCATAATTTATCAACTTCATTCTAGTGAAATTAATAAACTTGTTTATTTAGTCAGGATATATGCGTTTTATAATCATTGGATATTATTTAACATATTCATAATCTTTTGTAAGAATAAAATATAAAATTCCTCAGACATTGTAGAGATGCGAGATGTATATTTAATTAATAAGTATTGCATCAATTAATTTTGTAATGACTATTTATTATGTGTCCTTCATTGTATCGTAATTATAACATTTCTTGTCAATTATCTATAATCCTTATTTAATTCAGATCATTTACTTCACATTGTTATTTTATTTTATTCGTATTTAAGCACGCGACATCATTACAAGTTATTGTCCGTGTCTGTGTGTTTACTTTGAATAACTAGCAAAACTAATCAATTCGATAATTTTATGTTATTATTTTTGTAAAAGTAGCAGTCAAATGTACTTTCTACAGTGTAAGGTTTTTCCTATAACTTTTATAACTTTTAATGTAAATATAAATATAATGTAACTTGTTAATATAAAATACGGATATAAAATGATAAGGTGACGTGTTCGCTCAAACCAGTCCTCAGGTATTATGTTCTTGATACTTATCTGTATCCAGATAATTTTCTGTGATCGATGCAACCAGAAGCACACACACCTTATGGTAGTGCCATCGCACAAAAACATAGAAGTCTGCTAATATAGGGAGATGCAAATGTATTTGCTAATTCTCAGGAACGGGAAAGAATGAGGAAGGGTTTTATATCACGCTCTCTCACGGTATGAAATCTAACCACATCTGATAGTTTGTTAATATCTTTTGATAGGATAGACGTCTTGTTGCAAAAATTACTTATTTTTATACTAATTATCTAAAGAAAAAAAAATGGATGCCTATATACAATTGTGTTTTTTTGTATTTTTTTTTAGCAGTACGCACAGACAACGCACCGACACCGCTTAAAAACAATTTATTATCTATCATAACATGTTTTTCACCTGAAGCAGTCTTGGAAGCTCGTGGATTATATTGTTATCCGTAAATTATTAGCGACATTACCCGTTACAGATTTAAAAGGCTATAATAAAAGACACACACACACATAAATATTTATATAATAAGCAGTTGAAGGTTATTATTAAATCAATATATTTGTTTAATGTAAATTTATTTTATTAAAATTTACAATATCTTTACTATCAAAAAAATGTAGTTCAAGTTCAAATAATAAATATACCAATATATATTAAAATTCGTATGAATTAATCAATTTTTAGATAGCTAATAAATTTAAATCTTTTATTAAATATACTTACGTAATGAGTCCGCCGAGGCGTAAGAAAGGACCGCCGCCATTGCGACCAAACACAAATACACGCGCATCTTTAAATGTATTATGATTGAGAAAATATATAAATAAAATAAATAATTGAGGTGTATTTTCCACGACGGCTATATTTCGACTGCGTGGACTCCGGAGAATCGTTGCGTTATATAGTATGCGCAAGTGCACCTATTATTACATTAATTATTGTAATATCTTTTTGTATTTAAATTATTAATTATAATTGTAAGCAAGAGTTTTATATTTTAATGGTAGGTATAATAATATTTTTTGTTAGAAATAGCAACAAGTGACGGCATTAACAAGTTATGTTAGAATTTTTCGTATTATATATTTTATGGTAGATATTACTAGGTCCACGCAAGCGGGGTTGGCCTCGCGACGCAGCTCGCGCGAAACAAAACCGTTCTATATGTTTACTATATGGGACACATTTTATGAATTATCTCAAAAACTACAATTACGATTCGGCTGATTTTCAATCCAGACCGGGTTTTGATCAGTACGCGAATGTGTGCAAAATTTCGTGCATGTAGCTCGTAAATTGAAGGAGGAGTAGGGTAACAAAGAGTTGAAAATTTGGGTAGTAAAGAGCTTCACTTCGCTCAGCTCAATGATCTTAAACGAAAACACAAAATGGTTTTGTGCTGTGATAACTATAAAACTAAAAATGTAAATTATTAATTTAAAGTATCGGCTAATGGGTACACAACGTCGCTCCCAAAAACTATTGCAAAAGACATTGTTCTGTACCCACCTACTGCAAAGTATGGCTTTACTAAATGTCCTGCAAATCATATTTTTATTGAGTCGATAATTCTAAAAGTAAAATATGTAAATGGATGCACCGGTAATAAGTAATAATATTAAGAAGAAATATAAAGTTGTCTGGTTGTTTTTAAGTCAAGTACCTACAAATGCAAATAAGCTTAAAAACTGTGAAAAAAAAAAGTGTGAATTTAAAAACGGAAATACGTTTATTGGATTATAGTTCGTAAAGTAAAGAGAAAGAATATCAAAATTGGGAAGCAGCACCATACCTTTTTAAGCTTTTCAAATGTACACTAAAATGGTCAAACATTAAAAAAACTAGTACAGCCACTTTTTTGTAAAACAATCTTTATATACTTAACAGACTCTACTAGATACAGATATTCATTATAATAACACAAACATAATCCAACTTATCGCTTTTTAAAAAACTTTTTCAAAGTGTCTAGTAGGAATAAATCATTTTAAAAAATATTTTACATCTCTCTGTTTATATCTGTGATTATCTCTATATATATATATATATATATATATATATATATATTTAATTGCCCGTCTTTAACATTAATATTAAAATAATCCTACCTTAAGTATTCTATACTAATATTATAAAGAGGAAATGTTTATCTGATTAGTTTATCAGGAAGGCTTTTAACTCCTAGTTATCTTAATAGTAAATAAAATCGTTCGTCTTCGGGTGGAGGCGCTTGTAAAAGTGTTTAATATTCTATTCTATTCTAAATTGCTACATTTTCCTGTCGTGTATAATTAAAGTGTTATTATTAAGTATAAAATAGAGGTAACATATAAATGCTTTTTAGTCTTTTGGCGGAATAAAATATGCAAACATATTGATTGCAAGTTTTCCTGTTACGGTTATGACAAATTATACACAATTCATACAATATTATAACAACTTTAATAACAAAAAACTTAACTGAAATGAAATATCCGTTAATTTATTTTTGTCTCCATTAAAATATTTTTCAATTGTATTAGATTACGTGTTTTTATGAAAGAAATAAACATTACAAAAATCTCACGCAATCTGTTAAAGAAAAAAAATAATGCTAGCAATTAACTTATATATAGAATGGACCGTGGACTACAGTTGAAGAATTACATCTGATAATACTTGATTACGACCTCCAGCGGCTGAAGGACGGAGAAACTAACTATCCTATCCTGGTTCATAACTATTCAACAATAAGTCTTTTATAAAAAGTAAAATAAAATTGAGATTTTAAATCCTTCTTTTTATTTTAATACCTGTTTTCAGTTGTTTGCCTTAAAAATGCAACTTAAACGAAATTGAGAGGTGAATTCGGCGGCCTTAGACTCTTTTGACGACTAGTTGTGATAATGAGAGGAAGAGACACCAGAAACTATTCCACTATTCGAGTGACTGTTGACTTTTGATCCTACAGTCTGTGTACTTTGAACTGACGTGACCGCCAAGTTTAAAAAGTTTAATTGAATATATTTTAAATATTCACATGATTTTATGTATTTTGTATGTTTATATATATATATTTTTGTAACATATTAATAATTCCAAGCAATAGCAATAAAACAGTATTGATATAATTAATCTTTAATATCATCAAATTTTAAAATGTGTAATTCCCTGAGGCCACTGATGCTGCTAGAGCTATCCGATCGGGCCACCCGAGGAGGAGTATAAAAATGGGAACTCAATATAATGGGAAATCCGATGTAAATATTTGTAAATAAATTAACGTGAATTGACGTGTTTGAAACGACTTCGGGGCGCAACCTTCTATAATTATAATTATATACACTTAATAACTAGTTTTCTTGAATATTAATTAGTGTTTAAAGTTTATAAAATAGCTAAGAATGTTTTTTGTTGACGAGACAAGCGAAAAATATCTTACCGTCGAAATTATTAAGTTACGTTCAGTTGTTATTATTTGTGTTGTATAAAAGAAAGAAAAAGTATTTTTAGGGTGTTTAGAGCATTTAGAGCATCTCTTGAACACTCGGGAACAAAATGGAGGTTATACATTTAAATAAAATTATGTTATCACAATTTATTATTTTCTAAATGTATATTTTCAAGGTTTTTATTAAATAAATAACGATGAATAAATAATAATGATTAATTGAATTATTAAAAAAATAAGATGAAATATACAATTTATATTACTATTACATAAATGATAATTTTAATTTAAAAAAGTCCTACAAGAACAACTTGTATTAAGATCCGACATCGCGACCTCATAATCCTGTTTTGAATAAACGAGGAAACTATAAAAAAAGAAATAAAGGTACGAAGAATAGTAATATTAAAGGTAAAAAAAATGGCTAAGGTTATAAAATAAAAATATTGATATAATTTATTAGTTTTATTTAAAGTTTCCAAAAACCTAGTGAGCCAAATATTTCAAATTAAATATACAATTTGTTTTCTTTTTATTCAAAAACTTATTTAGAGTCCTAAGCTGAACTCTGAAGATTGTATGATGTTTCAAATATTTCTTCCTCTATATACAATATTGACAAGTCTGATAGTCGTTTTATCGCATAAAAGTCCTTAACTTAAGCTTTAGTTTTTTTTCAACATTTGCAACATTTGCTACAGGAAGGTGTAAAAGGAAGAGTCGAGAATCGAAAGCAAGTTGTTACTACATCCTTAAAACAGAATTTTATCAGCAATATTTCCTGGAGTTCCTTTTAAGAGAACCTATTTAAAGTAATTAATTGTTCGTAAATATCAATTGACGTCTTTACAGTATTTAACAGATAGTTATCCGGTATCATATTTTATTATATCGTTTGAAAAGGAATTCTCCGGTTGCAACAAATCAATTACACACAAAAATTACTCCGTCACAGAAACTCCTAAATAATACTCTTCTTTTTAATTGATAAAACGGCAGAGCCTGCGAGTGTTGATTGATGGGTGTTCTACTTGAGCTTCTGTTCTAAAGTTATATCTAAGAAAATTGTTGAGTCAGTCAGTTCTAGCCTTTGATTTTTAAAGACCAAGCTACAATTTTAAGTTTTAACTTTGGGAAGTGTAAACACATTTTACGACAAAAGGCAAGTCAATAATAAATAAAAATAAAAAGGGGCCAAGAATGGATCCCTGTGGAACACCCATCTTTAAGTGAGAGCCAGCCGATTTATCGGTCTTACTCTTAAGTTAGATCTGTTTTACCCATCTTAATGGGTAAAACAGATCTATCTACAATTTCTGGGTTCTAGTCTTTCGCTACTTAAAATCTGGAAATACCATTAAAAATTAAAAATAAATGTGGGACATTATCATTTAAAATTGTGCTAAGTAATTTAACTAAACTATCGCAAAGATCCGGTTTTTTTTTCGGATATAAAGTTTTAATTGCTTTAACAATTTCGTTTGATCACAATCAAAATTATGTATGTTCATAGAATTTCAGTAAAAAGCAGTTTCAAAAATAGCCGCAACATTTATATCTGTATTTATTTATGTATTTTTAACTTTATGGATTCATTAGAAAACTTATTTTTCCCAATTATACTTTAAAAAATGTCTCAAGTTGTCATTATTTTTTTTTATAACTTTAAGATATTATTTCTAACATAAATCGACTTAGCTTGTAAACAAACATTCTTAAATATTTTAGAGAAATTACTAACTTTATTCAAGAACATTATTATTTCATTGCCTCTTGTCTTATAAATTATATAATTCTTCTCTACTTCCCTATTTTCCGTTTGCAAAATTTTTAAGTTGACAAACACCAAAAGCTAATAATCTCTTTAAAGTATTAATATTTTTACATTCATCAAGTTTCGTATTTCCCAGTATATTTAGCTTGTACAAGTGTTTCTCTATTAATATTGTTTTTATATTGCTAAAATATACACTTGACGTTTGTTCTTTTACACCCTTACCCTCTTTATATAACAATTTATTAAATATATTTAAAAAAATTAAATTTTTCTTTTAAATTCCTCTGCACTGAATTCGGAAACTGTTATAAACTCTAAGAAGGAATCACAGATTGTTATAATTTCTATAGGTTCATTACCGTCGTTCTCTGTTATCGAGGAATATCAAAAAAGCAACGGAAACCAGGTACATTTTTTCCAAAATCATCCCGAGTAATGAAACTTTTTAATTTCTATAACCATATAACCATATTCCTGCAATGTGGTACAAACTAATTATATGTATTTCATTTTGAATCGTAGAGCCTAAATGGTTTATTTGGCCTTTTTGATTATATTTTGGATACCTTTAACGACTCTTGACTTAGTAATACAAGTTCAAGGCCTCTATAGTTCGGAGGCCCATGTCATAGTTAAGGCTGATACGCTTAGAGATACCTTTTTTGTTTCCGTTGGAAAAACCCGTTACGGGTACCCCGTCGGCCCAGCGGGGTGACGGCCGGGGGGTTATGTGGGACTGCCCGGCAGCATAGAGGATGCTGCCATTTTTAAGGCTACCCACTAAAAAACCAACGGTTGCCCTCTTCGCCGTGATGGGACGTCACGGGATCGCGTTAGCACACACCGTGACGCCCCGGCGAGACGCTAAGAGACACCTATTCATTCGTAGATTTTCTTAAAAAGTGAGGAATTGTTGAAGAAAATGGGCATAAGTATTGTATGCTTTGAAAATAGTCTTAAGGGACTCCCGACGACTGTTCTCCTTTGTAAAATAAAGATGAATTCTAGATCTGCTCCTAATCCCTGTAAATAATAAAATACTACGGAAGTATGCAAAAATAATATAATCATCATAACAATGGCAGTTCATGTCTAAATTAAGTAACCGAATATTGCTGAACTTTATATTTTAGTACTGAGTATTGTATTGAGATGAGCGCCACATTGTAATTGTATTTAAACACATATCTATCTACACATATATCTATAAATAAGGTTTTAAATTAAAAATATAAAAATACGTTGGTCAAGAATTAAATTAATTCCTATTTCGGAAAACAAAATAACTGTTTAATTCTCTTCATTTTATGCATTCTCACTTCCTGGGTTTGCTGGTAGAAATTTCTTACAGAGATAAGCTCGCCCTTTGTACATGTGTTGATAAGCCTGTCTTTTAATGTATCTGATGTACAATAAAGTGTTAAATAAATAAATTAATAAATGATAATTTACTACTAACCATGGCAGAGCGACCAGTTATATATAGATTATATGTATAAAACCCGTAGTTTTTCTTTCTACTTTATAAATAAGCGCACTATCATTGGCAAATAAGATTATATATTTTTTATTATACAACAAAAAAAATTTAAATTATGGTTGACATTATTTTTAAACATATATAGGCTATATAGCCTTGAAGCTTAATTATGTAATTCTTCGAAATAATATATCATTACGTGACACAATTTTCTCATAGAGCTTAATTTTTTTTGTCTTGTTTGTTTTGTTGGAACGTTTTTTATATCCAGATTTAAAATTAGTATAATTCATCACTTTATTATTGAATTACTAAAAGGTGCAGGTGTGGGTTAGGCGCCCTAATTTTATGTATATTTTTTTGTTTGTTGAACTTATTCCTAAGTTATTATAATATATTTTACTTAAAATATTATTGTATTTCTTTTAGTTTGCAAGCTCGTTGTTTAAACCTCTTTTTGAAAAAAAATCCTGCTTGTTTTTAGGTCACTACGCGTGATAATTGACATACTACAATAATACTGATATAATGGGTAATACATTAAACACAAAATTCGACTCTCATGGTACGTTTATTGCTTTAACGTTTTACGATTAGCGCTTTGCTTCATCCTGATTCCTGAAGAACTGGAACAGCTTGCCTGCGTCGATATTCCCGTGTGGATACAATGTGGGTGTGTTCAAGAGAAGAGTGAATTTGTTACTAAGTTAATGCGTTTTACCACATTTCCATTTTCCATCAGGTGGGTAGTCAAGCATTAACTTATGATGTGTAAAAAAATTACTAACTAAAAACTTTCTAGACTATGGCTAATACTGTTACATTGAAGTTTACTTTCTTACTAGTGCATCCCGAGGTATTTTTCATTTTCATTTCATTTTTTAATTTTCTTCTGCTACAATGCTTCGGAAAGAAAGCTTCAATAATTTTTTACTATAAAAACCTTAATACGAATGGTATTTAAAAATGGATAATTTAGTCTCGTTTAGTTTAAAACCGGTAGGAATCAGATGTGTCCCGCGGTCGCAGTTGTCTTTTCGTCCCTCCTCAAGGCAACTGAAATAATGTCTTAAGGTAAGTATTAGATAAGTATTGAAAATTTAAGTATTGATAAGTTTGATAAGTATTGAAATATTGTAATTTGCGATAATAAAATTAATTGAGAATGATTAAATATCGCAAGTAACTAAGGAAACTAAATAAAATAATATGAGATACAGAAAACACATATTTTTCTTTTCATTAATTATGTTATAGTGTAATTGATCGTCTATTTGAATTATTTCTGCGCTGATGGTAAATTGCTCGACAACATTATATTTATATCATATTTTTCCTTTTTTTATAGTTCTTATTACATAGTTGTTATTCTCACGTAATTAAGGTACTCGTAATTGAAATAAAAACATTGACTTTGAAACGTATATATCATATTATTTGTATTTAAATAATAAGCAGTAAAAATAGTCATACAACCGGAATTAGTTCATTACTTAGTTCTATTATATTGAACAACTTCTTATTTAATTTACATTATTTCTCATGTAGTAAACAATAATCTGATTCAACGAGTTCAGAACAAAATATTATATTGTGTCAGTAGTTTAAGTTTTCCTTATTAACTGAGAGTCCTCATTTTGTATATGACTCTTCTTTTCTGTCCTTGTTCCTAAAAATCCCCTCTATACAAAAGATGTCCGCCAACTTCGCTCATGATGAGAATTTTTCTACAAGCGAATACTGATGTATTGATCGTCCCGTTTCTATTCTGTTTCTTCAATTCTCCTACTACTATTACCTCTCCTACTACTATTATTTCTTCAATTCTCCTACTACTATTACCTAACTACCTTATCTTTACACAGGGTATACTTGTTAAAAGTTAGATTAAAAACATTTTGTTACCAAAATTAAATTTAATATTTAAATGCGATCTTTACATAGTTTACGTCACCCATTGTTATATTTGTCGTTAAATTATAATCATTAAGTATATAATTTAAAGAGATTGATATTTTTACAAGTAATTTTGTAACTACATACATATGTCAAGTGTTTTTCCGCAACGGTTTAAATTACGACTTGCTAAAATAGATTTTGTAATGATCTTGAATTATTTCCGTAAAACTTTGTATAATTTAATCAAACAGTACAAAAAATCGTTTCCGTTTCGGTCAAATTTATACAGTTTTATATTTAAAAGCCTTCCTTTGAATCTCTACAACTCAACATACAGCAGATAAATATTCTCAGGAAGGTCTCTGAAGATTTTCGCAATTATAAGGATAATTTTTAATTGATTTAGTTAAAAAAAAACAACTTTTTTTTAATTATGTCGCTATCGCTTTCTTTCCTATGCTTAAAAAGAGTAAAATAAATTTGATAGTTGTGTAAAAATTGAATAAGGTGAGTAAATTATGAAAATTTCTTTGGTAGATGAGACAGATACTCCGAGTAACAGATAGGTGAGAACAATGAGTTGCTTTAATATAAACAAACAATAAAGCTCAAAATATATCCTTGGACGATGGTTATAGGTTAATAGGCTTATATTTTCAAATTTATCTTACCTTTAATTTTTTAGAAAATTTACACTTCCAAGGTTGAAAGCTAGATTAGCAAGTTTTAAAAACGGGTTCTAAAAGCCCGCTTCTTATTAAGTCTACTTAATAGGATCGGATTTGATGACTTCGGTTTTGACAAAAATTAGTGAAGTTACCTTAAGTTAGTAAGTTATTGCGGTTCAAATATTAGTAAATAAATATTTTATTTTATTTTGAACAACTGTGTCCTGGGTCCGAAATTATTTCACTATTTTGTTTATCGCTTTATTGTTAAATTAAAATTTTTATGAAATAACAGCCATACCATCTTTCAGCAACAAGATGGCATTGCTTTTATGTCATAGAAATCGTCGTTTACCTTTACACGAGTAAGTAGTAAAATCTCACACTAAACTTACTGTATTTCAAATTATTAAAACAGTAAACAAATTACAAGCAAGACCCCCTTGTAAATTTCGAACAATAGGTTAATTTATAAAAAACAATTAATTAATTTTTATTATTATAGAAGTTAATAATAAAAACATATGGAACGTCAAATATTATAATCACGTATATAATTATACAGACCTTGAATTTGAAGTTAATTATTTGAATAATGAAACGTTCTGTTTTTTTATATCAAGATGTTGTCTTTATACAGCGAAGGATTCATTATGACCTGCACTTTGAATATCTCCAACATACACATATATTTTGAAAGCAAACAATATTCATTTAATAATTTTAGATTTACCGGCTATTAAGGACTACTTAGTCATTTTTCATTGATTTGTTGATTAGAGCCCATATCGGCTCTATTGCACGCGCCATGATCATGTACGCTAAAAATACCAACCTAAATGTTAAATATTAATATAGTTTATATTTTGAACTTTAGTTCCAAATCTTATCAAAACATCATATTTCATAATTTTATAATACTCTTAAATAGATCAATAAGATCTATCCAATATATTAATTTAGAGAAAGTTCGTCAGGGCTTCGGCTTTGAGCATTTTAACTCTTGCTGTTCATGTATTCATATACTAGAGGAGACACACTAAGACATGATATTTGGTAACGTCATTGTCTTTGTACTAATGGAAGGCTATGAAGACTAGAGTAATCGCAAAGTGGCAGCAGAAATTGAAGTGCTGGTCAAAGTAATTGGTAACAAACCAATTTCTTCAACTTTTAGTAACTTAACTAAGTCATTTTAGATTATATCGAAATAGATTGAAATGTTCAACAACAACACAGGATCAACGTATTGTGAATAAAAGGGAGGGAGTCTTGGGAACAATATGCAAGTTTTATTTTGTTTTTAACTATGTTTAAGAAAAGTTTACCCTCACAAGTAACCCCCTACACATATCGTAGTAGAGCTGGTTGCCGCTCAATTGTGGGTGGCTTCGTATGGTTCCTGAAGTACTGGCGAGGCACGAGCAGCTTGTTGTTGAAAAAAGCATGCTTGACGTTCAGGAATTCATCCTCTAGGTACAAAGCATCGCAAAGGTATTATGCACGCTGAACAAAAATGTAACAATAATTCAATATCTTTGAAATTGTTTTATTTAAGTATATCATAGGTACTCCTGTAAATCTTAAAAAATAAAAAAATATTTTTTTTTATGCTAAACTTATTTATTTTACCAAAAACACTTGTTTTTAAATTTTTAAAACCTACTTGATAATATTATTTACCTTACAACTAAAACTAAGAATATATTAGAAATAAATTTTTTTTTAAATCTACTTCAAAAATATGAGTTTTAAAATATAATACTATATACTATTTAAGTCGTTATGAATATGTGCAAGCACTGAATATCTCAGTCTTCTTGTCCTCAGCTAACACTGTGATATATACTACGACTTTTATGTTAATGGAGTTTGGACAATTATTATCGCAATTATTATGCTATGTTGATTGCTTTATTGTCTGTTAAGGCGTAATCAGAATGTCGATTATTAAAACTTTGTTATAAAGATACAATAGAGTGTCTCCAACGGACGGACCATAGATTCCTCTTAAACGTCAATTTGGAAAATAACATTTAGGGTAGAATACATAACAAAAAATAAATGTCTGTTTCAATAAAACTATTTTACGGGTATAATTCGCGTTACCGCGAATTCGAAACGTCGGGTTAAATTAAAAAAAAATGTAAAAATAAACACGAGTTATATCCGTAAAAAAGTTTTATTGAAATGTGGAGTACTCGTGTAAATCTTAGAAATCATTAAATGTCTTTGTATGACAAGGTAAGGCCACTTTTATTAGTACCCTCTTTATTACTCCAGATTTATAATTAAAAGGCAGGAGTAAACACTGGTTGACAAGAGCTACTATTTCCTCTGACTGAGTCGAGGAAAACTCCTTTTAATTTGTTATTTAGTCAATTATAAGAAATAAGGAGTTAAAATTGAATTATTTTAAATACTTTTAATATTAATATTTTTTTTGTTAACACTGGCTTAAAGATGAAGAAATAATATTCGATTACCACCAGGTTAATTCCATACATGATGGTTCTTTAATTCTTTTAAATAAATATAAATTCAAAGAACGTAAAGAACGTACAGAATGGCTTTCGACTGAATACTGTTCAGTCGAAAGCCATTCTGTCGAATGAACAATTAATGTAAGTGTTTATAGGCCACCGTCGTCTAATTTTGAGCAATTTGATAAAATTATGGATGAAGATTTAATCAAACCGGCTCATTCGAATAAACCGTTAATTATTTGTGGGTATAAATTTAATTTTAATTTAAATATTATGGGAATTTTAATTAAAATATCATAGAATATAATTCAATCACTACTAAGTTATTGAATTATATTCTATGAGGACTAATTTGGATAAGTATGGTATCAATATGGACCCTTTTGACTCTTTAAATTGACGTATACAAGGCCCTTTTGACTCTTTAAATTGACGTATACAAGGGATCAGTGATATGGATTCAAAGTAGAAATGAATAAATAAATAAATAAAATGAGTAATTCAAAGAGTTTTAGTTATATTATTATTTATATTAGTGGCATTTCACTATTATCTAAATAGATAACCGTTTTAATGTTGCGGTTAAAATGCATTAGGCCTATATTGATATATAATGCATCTGAGTAGACAACTATTGTTATTTTTTGATGTGTCTGTTTGTAAAGATGATTTTGATCGTGTTGGTAGTCTTCTTGGTGGGAACTGCTAGCTGCCATTTGGGTGAGTACTTACTCAATATATCCATGTTCCGTTTTTTTAACAAATATACCAAACTGAATTAACTTTATTTTATTTATAATTAACTTATTAAAAATATATTTAAATTAAGATCGCAGTCATTATTCTTTATTGGAGTAAGTTTTATACAAAACATTGTTTTATTTTAAAAATTTAGCACCGGCTCGAAAGGTTACTGCAATAGATTCGAGAAAAGCCAATAACGGACACTCAGAGGGCTTGTCTTTTTTATATATATTTTGATACTATTACTTATTGCAGAGTTAAAATGATATTAGATAGAGTAAGATAATAAATCATATTAGTAATAAAAATTACACAGATCAACAACCAAATCGATAAAAAAGTATAGTTATGTTGTTATAAAAAATATTATTACTTTTAATGAACCGCCTTGGCGTGTAGTGTGAAGCTCAAAACTCGGCCCAAAAAAATATCTGGTACCAGTTTGGCCGTGTAGAATTGTACTAATAGTTTTTTGGTGAAAATCGGTCGTTGACTCTAATTTTTTTTTTTCAAATTAGCATACATACATATATACCTATAAAGCTTATTGCTTCTCTGAAACGCTAGATTTTAATTGCTTTATTCCAAGGATTTATCCTTGAAGAAGAACCAATACAGAAACAGATAAATTGTCTTCTATCTAACAGATATGGTGCTTTAATTGATTTCTATAAACAATTGACCACCTGAATCAGAACTCAGAACAGTCTCAAAGTAAGGAACGAAATATGATTTAAATTTTGATAATAACAAGACATATTACGTACTTATTATCAGCTTCCCTCAATTATTTTTATGGATGCTACTTAAAAATAAATTGGAAATATAAATAAAAGAATACTTTTTGATTTTCATAAAGTTGTAAGTGTATTCATATTTTGAATATATTTTATAATACTAGAAAACGAGGGTTGCTAGTTGTCTGTGTACAATTTAAATTGCAATCTAAATAGTTCCTTTTTAATGTCACACTGTATTTATTGTTTCAAATAAAGTTTATCATTATTATCATTATTATGTAAAATAATGTTTTAGAAGTTTATTATTTTCAAATATATATACATATTATAACCACGGTAAACTCAAAAATCACAAAACGGTTTTTCTGCAAATTCAATTAAACCACATACAACAGAAGTGAAACTTTAGAAAAGTAGCCCACATATGTATTAATATAATTGTAAGGTTTATTATATTTTTACCAATGTTACTGGTTTCCATATTTTTACTTTACACAAAAGATGTCATTAGTGCCTTATGATAACTAAAATAGCAATCAACATTAAAAGAACTGTGAAAAAACACTGCGGCTTAACTTCTATTTGGTATACGTATACATAATGTGTAAAGTTAGAGCTATAAAGATTTAATTCGATTATTTGACAAAAGATGGGGACATAAAAAGCTTATATTTACCACGATTTTAATATTTTACTCAAATTATATTGTGTAAAATATTAAAATATTATTGTAGCATGGTGCGGGAGACACTGACAGTAACGTTTTTCTTGACAGTTGCCACGATTTACAAAATTATATTTTACTATTTTCGTTATACTACATTCGTAATATATAATAACTGTAGTAAAATAAATTAAGCCCAAAAAGAATGTACTAGTCTACAAATAAAATGTAATAGAAAGTAAAATTAAGCAGTGTTATGCGTACAATACAACTAGACGTATTTAGTGATGAGATATACTTCTATCATATATAGTCGACATTTTTTTTATAATAAAAAACGAATATTGTGCGTAAATACTTCAATTTTTATTTTTAAAAAGTTTATAATTATATTAATGAAACAACAGGACATATATAGAGTATGAATTCTTAAAAGGTTGCTAAGAAAAAATACATTTAATTCACCTAAACTCATATCAGTCAGTACTAACACCTGTACTGACAGCATCACACGAGTAAACAAAATGCCCGCTGCGCTGATGCGCTACAGAGCATAAATGTTGTCACGAAAAAAAAATATCATCAGCCCTATTTTGATTATTTTATATAAGTAAAGATAAGTACATATACGGAGTTACACTGCACAACTGAATAACATATTAATTTTTATAACAATATTAAAGAGAACTAGATTTATGCTCTGAGTATCGTAAGCGAAAAAATGAAGTGCATAACGTCCATCCCTAGTCATGTGGTACTTACAGACGTCACCCGCACCATACAACGCACAAGGTAACCCCCAACATAACCCCCCTGGGCCGACGGGGTACCCGTAACGGGTTTTTCCAACCGAAAAAAAAAAAAAAAAGAAATAGAGTAGCCCTATATTTCGATCACAGCAGTACGTTGTTCTGTGATCTTAATATATAGTGTCCTATAGGACGTTTGTGAGTTCTGTATTGAATGTCTTACTCGTTCGGAACAAGCTTTGTTTTTGACTTTGTTAATAGTCCTCCAGGCAATGTTATTTGTTTTCTTTATCGCTCGCATTTCAATGACAGTGCGTTTTAAATCACAATCATTTTAAAAAAGATATACTTCGTTTCACGTCACAAAACCTAGTTATAAAGAAAATAAATAAAAAAAAAATGTATTTTAATAAGTTAAGAAAATATGCTAATTAATTTTAATCTTGCATTTTTGATTTGTGAAGTTAATGGATAAAACTGATGTTTTTTTTATAAAATATCACATATTAGTTAAATAATCATTCGTTAAAGTTCTAAAGCTTGTGCTAAAGGTCAACAACTAAATATTTTTAGATTTAAACCTACAATTGATTAGAAATTAAAAAAAACATCTGACACGCGGCAATCGAGCTTGCCGCTATGAAAAATTCCTAATCGGCAAATTATAACTCGCAAATTAATTAACAAACAATAGAAAAAAAAAAAAATTAAAAAAATTAAATTAATTAATTAATTAATTAATTTTTAAATTCTAAAAAATTTAAAAATTCGAAATTTTTTTTCCATTTTTCGGTAACTTCGGCGGCCGATCTGACCACCTTCCTGTTGGACAATCAACATAATTTTGAAAAGTGAATCTTACATTTAGATGCTGATTCCAAATATATCTTTAGTTTTTCAAAATTCGAAAAATAAAATTCGACACACACACAGACACACAGACACATACAGACAGACAGATCGGAAGGAAAAACTGAGTTTTTCGAAAATTGCGGAATAAACTCGCGGATAATTTGGTTACATTTTAATTTTAACCCGACGTTTCGAATGCTTTGCAGCAGTCATACACTTACATCTCGTCTACCCGTGAATACGATTGCTGCAACGCATTCAAAATGTTGGGTTAAAATTAAAATGTAACCAAATTATACGCGAGATTAATCCCTTAAAAAACAGTTTTATTTTAAATATGTACTCGTGAAAATCTCAGAAAATACTACAATTGATTTTTCATATATTAAAAACAATCTATGAATAAATTAAAAACTTGTTATGTACCTATAGCAAAAACAATTGCCTTTGTCTTGGATCATTTTACTTCTAGTATAATTATTGTAATTTAAAAAAAACAAAAAAAAATTCTTTCATATTTATATACAAGGAATAAATTTCCGATTGTTTTTTACTTTTTAGTCTTTTTATTTTAGGAGCTAATAGTAAACCCTCTTTAGTTAAGACTTAAATAAAGGTTTAACATCTTTATATCGAGCCTTCAAAGTTTGTTGTTTATGTGTCTGTCTGCAGCCGATCTATATGCATATCTTATATTTTTATTTTATTTTGTATCCGGAAGCTATTATTGAAACATGACTCCTCCCAAGGGAAGCAGGACCTGGATATGTGGGAATCCCAGCAACATTGAGGATGCTGTCATTTTTAAGGATTTATCCGCTAAAACAGACAGTTGATGTCGCCGTCATACTGGAACACCACGGAGTCGATTGGGCATTCAACCGTAGGTGCTCCAATGGAACCACCACCAAGAGGGTAAACCGCAAAGCAGGTACCCTCCATAAGTCGTTAGTTTGTTATAACGTTAGGAGCTCCAATGTTCCTCGGACGTTAAAACAGACGTCCGGAAAATCAAGTTAGCCCTGCGCTATCCAATCCGACCGTCAAAACCGACCGAAAAATCCCGAATCGAAAATCCGACCGAATCGAAAATCCGACCTAGCGGTTCGGCAAACGCCCAGTCCGCTAAGCCCACAGCTGCCATGCAAAATCCACAACCCCAGTCCAACAAGGGGGCTCAACCACGAAACTGACAATGAGGTACCCGGAGCAACTTGCGGTGACCCTGGTATAGAGAGCCTGTGCAATCCCACCATGAACGTTCAAGTTCACTTTCTAAAGACGGAAGCTGAAGGAAAGAATCTCTAGCCATGGTTCGGGTACAAGCCTCCTGGCGCACCCTCTCTGCGATGAGCATTAGCCTACGGCTATCGCAAACCCATAGGAAATCATTAATCATTGTACAGGGAGCACTGGCCCATACTACTATTCATGCCATAGGACGTATTTGAATGACATCGATACAGGGCAGGCACACAAGGAGGTTACTAGCGCTTGCCCCTCGGTGTTTTTGCTTACCTAAAATTGCCTGTTTTGACCATTTTAATTAAACAGGGCTTCGTACCCAGCGAGTAGCAAAGCATTCTGGTCTGTAGCTAAAGCGGTCGAGCCGACCATCTGCCGCCCAAAGCCTCTTTCACTCCAGAAACCTGATGGATCACTGGCTCAAACCAACGAAGAGGGAGCAAACGTGTTCGTTTCCCTAATTGCGGATTCTTCACGTCTAAATGCTACTAGCACGACATCTCTAGTTTTCCCTGGCAGTTTGTTGGCAATGCCAGAAACTTAAATTTGCTAAAAAGAGGTGCTTAATGTTGACGTGTACAAAGCCAGTGGTCCTGACGATATTCCTACAATGGTACTGAAGATATATGCGCCCGAGTTGTCTCTCATGATGACATGTGAAAAGTGAACATAAACAATTAGGTTCACTTTTGAGATTGGATAAGTATCAAGTTCTTGAAAGCTTGCCCACGTACAGCCTGTGCCCAAAAAAGGTTATCGTGTCTACCCTGCTAACTAAAGGTCCATATCGGTCACGTCCACAATCTATGATAATAAATAGCAGGCTATATTCTCCTGGCATACCTAGAATTGAATGATTACTTTAGTGATCGAAAAACTGGCTTTCGTGGGCCTGATCAAGTGGGGATCCTCCAGTTTGTGTCACAGACATCTAGAATGAGACTGTTGAGAAATTCGGAGACACACTGCCGGTTTCTCTCGAAAAGTTGACAGCAAAAGTTATGATCTTCAAATTTAGGGTAATAAAATAAAAATAGACTACAATAATAGTATTTTCTTAGTGTTTCACTAGTATACATTTGAAATATAACTATTTTTACGGATTACATTTTGATTTTAACCCGACGTTTCGAATACTTTGCAGTAATCGTGTTCACGGGTAGACGAGATGTAAGTGTAACACTTATATCTCGTCGATCAAGAGACTGGCACCGGCCAGAGGTGATTTCCGCGATCCGTAAAAACACAGAGTTACGGAATTGTGTAGGGCAACCTCCAATTCGAACCTTCTGATCCTTCCCACAACTTGTGCTACTCCTGTGGTGTCTAGGGCTGTCGCATCGCGAAAGGTGTCACACGTGCAATAACGAGGGTGTCGTCGGCGTAAGAAGTTACGTCGACTACCTGCAGTTTGGCACCGCACACCCAGACGTAGCTGATGTTTCAAAGAATAGGTCTCGAAGCCGACCCCTGTGTACACCGCATACCTTACTCCGTCGCAATCCATTGCAAGCCGGATAATAGACGACGCGATAGCAGAGGTAATTCTCTACGACTCGCCGCAAGTACCCAGGCACTGCGAGGAACCTTAGCGCCTCCAAAATGGTACCCCAGGGAAGGGTGTTAAAAGTATTGGCAATATCTTGAGACACCGACAATACTAAGATACCGAGGCCTCCACTATGGCCTTTACCCGATCGACGGCGTCACGGGAGAATCTGTCCCTGTGGAAGCCAAATGGTGGTCACTGAGATCGCGACCTGACTACTCCAAGTGCTCAACGAGTTGCGCGAATAGAACTCTCTCAAAGAATTTGGCAACCTCGTCGAGACGTACTATCGGTTGATACGCTGACGGTTCAGCTACCGGCCGTCCGTTCTTGCTCAACGAAACTAGTTTACCACCCTTCCATGCCCGTAGAAACCGGCCTTGTCGCAATCAAGCGATGAAGAGGCGTAGTGCTAATGGCTCTAAGGGCCCCAGTGCCAAAACCCAAGGTTGATCGGGAATGCCGTCGGATTCCAGCACAGTGTTTTTTGACCGAAGCCGAACCACCGCAGCCAACGCTCTCAGCCCCGGAGACTTGCTGAGCTTCTACATCCCAACGCACTTCTTGCTCTTCCGCCTCCGTCATCAGCACCATGATAGGTACCGGATGGTCGGTACTTGGTGGATAATAGTCTAAACTAATCTAACCATTAATAATCACTAGTTTAAACTAATATCGTTTGGATCTTCCAAACTTTTGTTTCTTATATCTATATATTGCTTAATAGAAGTAGCTTGTGAAGCCAAGTTATTGGCGGCTTTAGTAAAATAATATGATATAGCTACCTTAAAATATATGTAGAGATAGGTGATAACCAACATTTGTTAATTACAAAAATTGTGTCAATAAAACTGTTTGTTACCTTTTCTCGTTTAAAGGTTATTAAAGTTAAATTATTTAGTAAATGATATATTTTCAGCTCCTTTCATTAAACCTTGCCACAGCACCGACACGTTATGTCTGATGTCATCTGCTCAGAAGGCGGTGCCCATTATAGCGAGCGGAGTCCCAAGCCTCGACATGAAACCATTAGATCCTATGGAGGTGACCGATGTACAAGCCAACAAGGCTGGTCTATCCATGGAGTTTACAGACACACGAGTCATGGGGTTGAGGCATTGCATCGTTCTTGATTTGGAGTGAGTAAAGATACGTTTTGTTCTATTGTGAACCTATTTTTTCATTCTACTTACTTTGCCTTAAAGTTTTTAACAGATTAGTTTCTCTGTTGACTTCTCTTCCTTCTCAGTAAATTTATTAACGCTTTTAGGCGGAAGAATGACAATACTACTATAACTCTTAAATGTTCCGTGGCGCTGAAGGGCACCTATCACCTAGGCGGCAGGCTGCTCATTATGGAAATCTCTGGCACAGGACCCTACACTATTCTAATCCGTAGGTTTATTAGTTTTAACTTTCAAATTAGAGACCATTTTTCCTACCTTTTTAGTAAAAATTTGAATATTTTGTTACTGCCATGCTTGAGTGGTTGAGAGGTGTAGATTTTTTATTAAATTGTAAAGTTGTATAACGTTAGTCTTCTATTATGAGTTTTAGATCAAAAATAGTTTTTGTCCAGATGATATAGTGGTGAAGGTGGAATTTAAAGTGGGTCAACGCTCTTACCAGGGCGAGCGATACTGGACAGTGATCAGCTGGAAACACTCCGCCGACGTGCTGGGAGGCGTGCGTTACCACTTCCACAACCTCTTTAACGGAGATACAGCACTCGGTGAGATGAAAGAGATTAAATAAAAACCAAATAAAATTTTAATGATCAGTATCAGAGATTTTGATTATACATTTTCTAGATTTCTTTGTTCTTTAGCAAAGTGCATATGACCTGTAGATCTAAAATTAACAAACTCATATAACTGAGAAGTAAATATTATAATGAAATAAATAAAGGCACAATCATAATAAAAACACGAATTATAATCCATCAAAATAGTCTAAGTCAGCCTAATGCTCTTCACTATGTTAAGAAATTCATATTATTCTACTTAAATGTCCTAATATTTTATTTATTTCAGCTAAAAAGGTTCTCGAATACGCCAACCAAAACTGGCACGTGATATTCAAAGAGGTGTCTCCTCCTATCGTGAAGGCTATCGTAGCGCAGATAGTTACAGAGACTTCTAAATTGTTCAATCAAGTGCCAATTAACCAGCTCGCTTTGAATGAATAAAATTAAGAAATGTTAAAATATATATATATATATAATTTTTGATCCGAAACATGTGTACATATTTTTAGTCCTGTTAAGCTCTTAATGGTTCGTTGTTCCGTATGACCCATATCATATGTTTCACTTGGTTTTGAAGTGTTTCTATTAATAAACAAAATTTAATTATCTAAAAAATATTTATTTATAATCAAACCTTAATGAACATACACACACATACACACACACACACACACACACACACACACACACATACAAATTTAAGTCTGTAATATTTAATTTAAGAATTAATTTATTTTGTTATAATTATATTGTTATGGAAGATCGGAGTCTTCTGGCACAGGAATAATTATATTATTCTTAAAAGAAGACTTCCACTTCTTTAATATGTATGACAGTTTGAAGTTGAAATAAATATTATTATTATTATTATTGTTATTATTAATGAAGGAAGTTCTAAATCAGAACTTATATTAAGTGACCATGAGATATAGTAACTAAAAGTTTACCCTTTAGTTGGCATTAGCTGGTTCCGCCAGGGGGCGAAGGTGTAACACCCGTCTGTAGTGTTCGATACAGACAGATAATAGTGAATTTGTATTCACAATAATTAATATTAGGAAACACTTGATACATTAGAAATTAAATTAAGAATTACAACAGTGAAAAATTACATTTACTAATTAACCCTACATGGTTAAATAATAATAAAATAATATATTTTTTAAATTTTATTTAACCCCTCGATAATTGCAAGGCAATTGATAATTAGTTATACATACTCACAAATCAAAATGTTGCGCCACAAAACTATTATTTTCTTTATGTAATAAAATATGTTTAATAGTTTTATCAGACGGATTGTGAAGGTCACTTAAGACTTTTTTTATAAAAACTTCTAATAATAACTTGCGTTTTGTTTCTTTTTATCTTAAGCTTTTTGTATAGTATGTATTGCTATTAATACACAAAAATATTATTTTCTTATTTTCTTTAGTTAATAAAATATTTTTAATAGTTTTATTAGACGGATTGTGAAGGTCACTTAAGACTTTTTTGTAAAAACTTCAAATAATAATTTGCGTTTTGTTTCTTATTTTAAAAGATCATCCTTTTCCATTAAAAAAAATCAAACAAAATATAACAAATTATTTTTTTAATGTTGTTAATGTAAAACAATGTAAGTATTAAACTTAAAACTTGAAAAAAATAAAATAAAAGAACGTTTAATAAAACCAGTCAAGAAGATTTTATGTATGGAAGTTAACGAGAAAGAATTTATTACGAAAATTCTATAATTTAAGTAAAATAAGTAAGTACCTGTAACTTTTTCACCAGCATTGTGAAATTCTCATATGTAAACATTATAACGGTAAACATTATTCTTCAAAGATTTCCATCAATTTCAAATCCTTGCAAACTGATAAATCGTTAACCGACTTCAAATGACTTTATTGATAAGAAACCCTTGACTTCCTCTATGATGATGATGATGATCTATCCGACCGATTTCGGCAATGGCAACCGAATTTTGAATGAATAAAGAAGTGGTCTCAAAAAACAACAAATTATTAATAAAAGAGTCGAATCGCTTGTAAAAAGATTCACCACTATTTGCACATAGGACCGAAAAGTCCTGCAAAGAATATGCCATCTTTATGTCCTTAACAGGCCATTTAGTATCTGATGTATTTCTAGAATTTTTGAAAATACAGAAATTGAGTTACAGACGATCAACTGTTACAGACGATCACCAAGAAGTAGCTATTATTTTCGGCGGCATGTGAAGTCGGCACTAGAGTCTTGTATGACGTGACGTCGGACTCTCAGACGATAAAAGCGGCCGACGGTCTCTCATCTCTACAATCACCATCGACTCACAAGGATGTTAGGTGTTCTGTGTTTTTTGTGTTTAGTGTTTCGTTCTTATGGCGCTTCAGGTAATGTATATAAGCTATAATATATTTTGTTTTTTTTTTATTATTTTTTATTTTTATAATCACACTGAAGTAAATGTAATTGCTTATGATATTTTTAATTTACATATTATATTACACTTTTCAAATTTGTTTTATGAAAAAACAACTTTTTGTAAAAATAATAAAGTGTTGATTCATGGTCTTTCTACTTTTCTTTATAATTTCTTCTATTTGACATCCGAAATATTTTGATAAAATAAAAGAAATGTACTCAGCTTCAGCTTAAGACAAGCCCTAATCATTCATTCTTGCGTAGTCCCTTTCATAACACCATGCAAGACTGGCGACAACACGTGCCTGCTGGCCTCGGCCAGGGCGGCTATGCCAATGCTCGTACAAGGAGTGCCAGAGCTGGGACTCAAACCGTTAGACCCTGTGAACATACCCCTAATTGTCAGCGACCAAAACGGTTTGAAGTTGCAGTTTAAGAACACCACTTTGACTGGCCTAAGTGGATGTACAATTGAAAATATTAAGTATGAGCTTTATGATTATACATTTTTATTGCGACTTTGAAAAATTCATCATTTATATGCAAACATTTGCCAGTGACTTCGTTTACTCCTAATATTTTGCTTCAACACTATCTTATTGTATAGATAAAAATAGTCTTTTACATCAGGTATCCTTGCCTGTGCGATTCACATACTTACTATCTTACATAGATATGAGGGATAAGAATAGGAAAAAAAAACATAATATTAAAGAGAAAATAATGTTCAGACACACAAAAAAAGTACGACAAAACCTTAGATAGTTTGTCTTGTTATTTATTTTTAAGCAGTTCGTAATATTTATAATAAGACTTTAAAAAGCCTGGTAACGATTACTCTCTACCCACGGTGCATCATCTTCTAAGTATTTAGAAGTATTGCAGTATACTTTAGTACACAAAGTGTATAGTCATTAACAATTTCTTTT
The DNA here is from genome assembly GCA_959347395.1 of Mechanitis mazaeus. NCBI lineage: Eukaryota > Metazoa > Arthropoda > Insecta > Lepidoptera > Nymphalidae > Mechanitis > Mechanitis mazaeus. Next base: position 14,928,051 of record OY365746.1, on the reverse strand, counting down.
AGAAGTTTTATATTTAAGACTAATAAATTGTAATTTAATTCAACTTTGTTCATATTGCATGTATCACCTAAGCAGACGAAGTCGGTGGCGGGTCGGCTCAACTTGGTTGCAATATGTCATTGTAATCATTGTTACAAATTTTTAATAAATAAATTTTAACAGAAATCTTGACCCTTAAACTCAACATTGGGATTTTTAAGATATATTTTACTCTATATGTTCTTGAAAATAAAATATATTAACAGGAGTGATTTAAAAAAAATGAAGCAATCGATTACTTCGAAATGCAACTTGGTGTTATCGGGAGACTACAAGCTTAAAGGACAGATCATTATCCTGCCTGTCGAGGGAGATGGGAAATTTAAAATTGATATACGTAAGAAATATATATATATCTTTAAATATGCTCCGTCTTTTCTTATCGATCATTTCCAATACGTATTTAAGCACCGACTACTGTACCATACGTACCATTTGAATGGTTATCATTGGTCGAACTTAAGCCATACTTATTTTTTTTTACCACTTTCAAGCAAGAAATTATAAATATGTATTCTCAAGGACCTCAGGTTAGAAGTCGATTCTAAAAGTTTAGACAGATTCTTTGTTATACGGTAATTTAAGTTATCGCATCAACTCGTAGTTTTTTGCGAAAAGGGTAGATGCATAATGTTTATAAATATAAATTATATTTTATAGGTGACACAAGAGTTAAGGTCCATGTTGACATAACACCGGTGACCTCATCTGGTGCCACTCACTGGCATATCAGCAAGTGGCGGCAGACCAGCGAAGTACTGACTGGAGCTACATTTAACTTTGAGAATCTATTTAACGGCAACAAAGTTCTTGGTAGGTATAAATTTGTAAAAATATGAAATTTTAATTCCTATTACAAAGAGTTACATAGAATACAAGAGTTATAAAAAATGGCTACTAATTAGATCTGCTTTTCCGTTTTATAATAAAATTACTTTAACAATTACTATTTCAGGTGATCCAGTATTAGAATTCGTGAATACGAATTGGAAAGATGTAATGCAAGAAATAGCCCCTCCTATTTCTGAAGCCTTAATCGCTAAGATAGTAGAGGGGGTTGAAGCGCTTTACAGCGCGCTACCCGTCGACCAACTTGTCAAACAATAAAAAAAAATAAAAACAACTGTTTAACAACATTCATATATAATACTGGTTACCGGTCTTATCGTGTCATCATTACAACATTATTATTATAGCTATATCTTTATTTCTATAGTTGTTTTGTATCTTTATTTATAAACATATAAATCTAAAAAAAACTCGACATAAGAATTTTATTTGTTTGTATTTTTTTATTTATTGATTTGAAAATTATTGAAGTATTTCATTTTTATTTTCTTTTTATGTCATTAATTCATAAACGAAATAAATATTTTAAAATAACTCTTCCAAGGAGGCTTTTCAAATTAGACGGTTATCATGAGTTTTAGACCATGAGACCAAACTTAGCTGAAAGACGTACGATAATTCACGAACACTCGTTGTTTCCGCACCGCCTAAAGTATTGGGCATTTTTGGAAGAACCGAAAGTGAAGCCAAAAATAGTTTTTTGATATCTAAAGAATGGAATGGACTTGCGCACTATACCAGTCTCAAGTGATAGAGCGATACAGCCGCATTAAATACAGAGACAACTCAGGCGCGTTGTGACAAAGTACGAATTCTAGAATTCCTTTCAGTCAAATAGCTTTATTCACTTTTAAAGTGTACAGCATATTAAGTACGTCTTTCTGCTAGATGAGAAACTTCATACATCAAATAATCTGAAGATGTAGTCCACAACATGAATTTTTTATTCCAGAGTCTGGAAACATACTTTTTGCGAAAAGAGATTTGTCTAAATTCAGTACGGGCCATTGTACCGTCAGGTTTGTCGACGGAATGGGTGCAGCTTGCGATGGCTGGTTGTCTTGCCAAATTGCAATATTTATTGATTAATATCAATTCAATATGAACTAGATATTGAATTGATTGCGATGGTGCTTGTTGTTCGTAAAAAAAATGTTAATTTTTTTTTTGACGTTTGTAAAACAGTGATAACAAAAAAAATAGCCGGTTGTTATGAGTTGGTTGTGTGGTTCTTCTGAGACTAGGGTGCATTTGGAACCCTCGTAGTCTTAACTCTTAAGTTGGAGGGTATCCAGAAGGGCTTATTTCGATAAGGATGGTATCAATATGGGCCCTCCTAACCCTTCAAATTGACGTACACAAGTGATCACTGATATGGATTCAAACTGGAAAAGTTATAAATAAATAAAATGTCCGTTTAGCACTGCCCATACAACACCGACGCCTGTCATCTTTGATGTCATTCAACAGTTCTTAAGCTATTCATGTTTGACAGTTCTTTTTGTTCAAATTAAATAAAACAATACAAAACATCAGAAAAAGTACTCCGATAATTTTCTAAATTAAATATATTTTTCATAATTTTCATCTATTGTTGGGCTATTAAAGCGTCCATTGGCATAGTTGCAGCCAGCGTAAAAAACCTAATACTAATAATAATAATAATTATTATAATAGTTTCTTATCAAAGCACTCCACGTATACCACTGTCAACAATCCAAGTGAGCACATGTTCTCATTTTTTAAACCATTTTTTTAATAACAGTAAATTGCTAGGAACACCAACACGCGTATTAAGTTTTTATCCGTCACAAAAAATTAATATGTGTACCAACACAACACATAGAAATCACACGTGACGCAGGAGTACATAAAGCAACCGTCGATGTCTCTCCCTCGCAGTTGCATCTAAGCTCGACTTTATTTTATATCTTTTTAAAATGTTCGGAATACTCGCTTTTATGTGTTTTGTAATTAGTTGCTACTGCGCTTCAGGTAAGAACTTCATGTTTTAATATTTTCCATTTTGCATCGTTTATTTAATATATAGAAATATCAACAATACTATATCAAAATATACACAAAATGCATCAATAATATCACTATTATTTTTCTTTTTTCTCTTCCGACAACTACCAATAAACAAATATGAAATCACAAACAAATCATAGGTCCTTATATAACACCATGCAAGACCGGCGACAACGTATGCCTGCTGGCCTCCGCCAGGGCGGCTTTGCCGGTGCTCGTACGAGGAGTGCCAGAGCTGGGACTCAAACCGCTGGACCCTTTGAACATACCCGTCATTGAAAGTGACCATAGCGGTCTGAACTTAAAGTTCAAAAACTCCACTTTAACGGGCTTAAAAGGATGCGCAATTGAAAATATCAAGTAAGAGTTATTAATAATTTATATATATTTCTAGAGACAAACACACAGACAATCACAATTTGAGACAAACTTATCGCTTAAGCAATTATTAAAAAGATGCAAGGCATTAAAAGTGAGTTCATACTTAAATATTAATGTTAAACATTTTGAAATGTCGAAAACAATTAATTCAATTGAATAAGAAGACAAAAAAATTAATAAACAAGGTCTTTGTAAGGAATAAAAATAAGAACTTTAAGAAATAGTAAATAGTCATTGCACGCTCCATACACGACAGTATGAAATTAATTATCACTTAATAGAGTATAAAACGTATTTTATATGATATTTCAAACAGAGTCAAGAACTGTATAATTCTATTAAATTATAATAATTAAGTATTTTACTTAAAGGCTGTTGGTTGTAACCGGAAATGGTGACATTTGCTTCTCGAGGCACCAGAGACTTGACAGCGACTATTGTGATCATAGGGTATTAATTGAACAATAATAATTACAGTATGTATGTATGCAATATGAATAATAAGATTCCGCGTGTGGTGACTTATGTCTATAAAGTTATTGTAATATTTTACTGCACTAACTTATGGAGAAATCTAGTATAAGATTCCCATTTTAATGTAAAGTCGTCTTAAATGCCATGCGGTCGCGACTTGTATTAAGATTACTAATTGTTTTCAAAAATACGAGGGGGTCCTATACCACATCTCCAATATCAAATATTCGGGAAGTTGGCCAACACACGAGAATGGTAAAATCTATGCGATGCTCTATTCTCAAGGACATTCCATAAATTGTCAATAGACAACTGAACTTATATTTATATATGTATTTAAATACCATTTACGATAATTTAAAATACTGTATTTATATATTTTTGCAATAACAACATTGTACTAGCTCTTGACAGATGAATTGGTAATAATTAATACTAATATATAATCTTTGGGTCGAGGTTTTTCCGTTTAATTTGTAACTATTATAATAATTATTGTGCTTAAGAATAATAAATATTTTACGGGATAAGTGGACTTCATGTTTAAATAACAATGAAAAAGGCAAAAATATAAATAAATAAAGTCTAAAAATAAATCTTACAATAAATTGGATAAAATAATGAACCATTTTGTAAATCTATGGTAGTCGGCGTCGCTGTGCAAGTAAAAAAAAATTGAAATATTATGTACAAATATGTTATATAGGTACCCGGTATTAGAAAAGCATATTTATCACATTATCGAGATTTTAGAGCAAAGGTTCCCGACATATTATATGCTACGAAGAAAAAAAATGCTACGCGCCCCATTGTATAAAAGTTATTATACCAATGATATATGTCTACAGCTGGTTCCTCTAGTTGTAGCTTCGCAGACGTATGTGCTCTCTAATATAAAGGTTTCCTCTGCGCAAAACTAAGAAACCGTTGGAGGTAGACTTAACTGACAGACACAGCTCGTGTTTCCCCGAACACGATTGCTGCAACGCATTTGAGACGTCAGGTTAAATTCAATTAATTTGTTATCAAAAATCATACGAGTTCAATCCGTTAAAAATAGTTTTATTTCAATGTGTACTCGTGGAAATTTAGAAAATACTATATATATGTCTGTCTGTAAATATTAATCATCTCAAATTAAAAATTATTTCTTATTTATTATCATTCAAACATACCCAGTAACACCCGCCGGTATTTGATCTATTCGTGTGCAAAGTTTTAGCTCGATTTTTGAACTTTTAATATGGTCATCGAATTTAGAAGCTGACTGTACAACGGCTTAAATGATTAAGAATTTAGAAATGAAAAAAAATTAATAGTAGCCTACATATTGCCTTATTTTTTAATAAAAATGTTATTAGATTATTGTCTTAAGAGTAACAGTAGAGTAACACGTCCGGATTTGTTATTTTTTGGCAAAAATCTCTCTACATTTTTGATAGTATTTATCAGGGAGGTAGTTATGAATACAAGAATCTGATTAAATTCAATAAAATTATTTTACGGATATAACTCGCGTTTATTTTTTTTTTTTTTTAATTTCTGTGACACAGACACTATCATCTCTTCTTACCGCGAACACGTTTGTTGCAAAGCAGTCGAAACGCCGGGTTTAAATTAACAAAATATATGTAAAAATAAAAGCGAGTTATATCCGTAAAATAGTTTTATTGAAATGTGTAGTACTCGTGTAAATCTTAGAAAACATTAATCCGATTAAAGTAAGTTTAAATGTTTGATGGAACAAAATTATTTGAATTATCATTAGAATAATTCTAAAACAAATAGTTCAGCCTCAGATCCGACTAGTATAGACTCTTATTATACAATAAGAGATAAATTTACTTTTTTAAAAGTTCTTGTGACTGGTAACTTTTTTACTCTACCCTCTTCATTTAATCTATTAGTCATCTATCTCAAACAAACCTCACCAAATTTCATCATTCTCTTAGTGGGATTGTTATATTTTCATTTTAGCCTACATCAGATTTTGTGTTCTACGTAAAAATAAAAGAATTGTAGTATTAGTTATTTTGTAAAACAGTGTTTATATTTTGTTTGTATGTAACAAAGACCAGAGAAGTCTAATAACATAAATGTAATAAATTAATAAATATAGCAAATAAACTAAAAGTTAGCTAATTGTTAAAAAGTCCGCAGTTACGGTCACATTGCAGTGGAGAGAGTAGGGACCAAACATGAGCGGAGTAAATAGGGATTTAGTGTTATTCAGTGAAGCAAAACGCGTTATTGAAGAATCTAAACCAGAATTTTGTATTTATTTCGATACTCGGAATACAAAATAAGCTCCAACGATTCAAACAATTTAAAAGGGGATACAGAAATTTTAAAGTTTTACTGATTCAACCACGATCCCAACGAACTGTCGAAATACCATAAACATAGAGTGTATTAGCGTCCGTTCGAGAACAACCAAGCATGTCTATTGCCGCAAAACATCTTTGCATTGAATGTTACCCAACTTTTCATCAGTACAAAATTCATATTGTACAGACATTAAGGTCCGCCGACCATGCACTGCAGATTACAGTTTGCTGAAGATATGCTAAAAAAAAGAAAAAGAGGCTTCAAAAACTATTTTTCTTTCTGATGAGACACATTGTTAAAGTGATAAAATTAACGTTACTGGAACCAATCTACAGAACCAAAAGTTAAACATCTAAAACCTTTACAAGCGCCTAAAGTGACAGAATGGGCAGCATTATAAGCGCCTTTCGCCTATATTTTTATGAAGATCGAAGAAGCCCTGCAGTAGTTACTCAATCGGTTAATACAGAGCGTTATGTGCCGATGCTGCAGGACTTTGACGAAAGACAGTGTTCCTGTTCGAGTATAATGTAATGCAAGAGTGAATATGAAGTTAGAAGTATTCATGCATTTACCTAGACTGTGTAGAAAAAAAAAACACCAAACCTTTTATGTCATGGAAAAATTCCTATCCAGATTACGGAAGTGTCAGAATAAGCAAATCTCACATTTAGATGATGTAATATTCAACAAAAGAAATAAAAAGTTTTTTTTGTTTAGATGTAGATTTTTATTTTATTTTTTAACGGTATTAAATATAAACAAAAATATGAGGATTTTTTTTTCTGTTATTTCTTATTTCAATAAGGCGACGCGAATGTTGAAACTATTTGAAATAATCTTCAATTCAATGAAAGTTAATAACTTACTTTTCTATAGAATATTAATGAACAACTATGATAATGGAAGTAGAATGTAAAATCTATAAAACGAGTATGAGTCTGTTTTCTAATAAATAATATCTAATACGAACAGGCACAATCAAACGAAGTTGAAACAGGTCGTTAGTTTAAAATGCAACTTGATGGTATCAGGAGACTACAAGCTCAAAGGAAAACTTATTATCCTGCCTGTGGAGGGAGAAGGGAAATTTAAAATTGATATACGTAAGATATATTTAATATTTTATTAATTTTATACATTAAAATGTATATTTTATTTTCACAACGTAAGAATACGAATAACTTACAAAAGAACAATTTTTATTGATTGAATTGATATGGTCTTCCGCAGGTGATATATTGTTCAAGGCTCATCTTGAACTAAGTCCAGTGTCCTCATCCGGCGCCACTCACTGGCACATCAACAAGTGGCGTCAGACTTTCAAAGTACTGACCGGAGCTACATTTAACTTTGAGAATCTATTTAATGGCAACAAAGTTCTTGGTAGGTATTTGGATTCTATTGAGACAGCTTTATTTTTGAAATTTAAATATTTAAATTTAAATGTTTAAATTTAATACTACTAATATTGCTATTAACTAATTCCAATGTATTTTTTTTAATACTTTAAGTTACTAGTAACCCATAATAGAAAAATAAAACACTTTCTTTCAGGTGATCCCGTGATAGAATTTGCTAATTCAAATTGGAATGACGTGATGAAGGAAGTCGCACCGCCTGTAGTTGAAGCTATCGCTGAGAAAGTGGTGGAGGGCATCGAGGCACTATACGCGGCCTTATCAGTTAACGAACTTGTCAAAGAATAATTAAATATATATTAAGGATTTACTGGTGACATTATATCTTAAGGTTGAAGGTTTAATAGAAATTATCAATAAAGCAAATAATAAATAAAATGGTAACATTTATTGGCTTTAACGCAAATCTATTTGGAGGGATGGTGCCGGCTACAGAAAAAAAAGATGAACTCGACAACCTTATAACATACCTAATTACCTAATAAAACGTTTTAATTATATTTCCATAAATAAATAATTTATATGATAGGAATTTAAAATTTAAATTTTAGCATTTCCAATTCAAGTCTAATTGGTTCGCACCGACAATAAAACATTCATGTCAGCTGATTAGTAGACAATTCAACCAACCATTTATTTTAAAATTTTTGATAATTTATTTTATTTATGAGAAGGGGTTCTTACTTGTCTAATGGAATCGTATGGATAGAGAAATCGTGTATTAAAATTTATTTTATGAAAAACAATTAATCAGTTAATATGTAACTCTGAAATTGTTATATTAATTTGGTAATTTTATTTTCGCTGCTATTCACATTTTTCAATATTCATTCTCATGTAATAATATCAATCAAGGATGAACACCATATTTAAGTGTCGCATCACAAATGATATGTTCTCTGCAATAATGTTGGTTGTCAATTTCTCTTTAGCGTCAGGTGGATATCCTACGATGTGGAAAAGAGGTATACTACGATCCTTTCCAAGGTTTCTAATTCTATTGATTCTGTTTATTCGGAATGGACGATCAGCAGGTTCCTGTGGCTGGTTTTAGCTCAATGGATTATAATATTCTACTTTCCATATTATTTCTATTTCCACCAGCGGCATAGAAATGGTTCTCATTTTATCTCAGCCGCCGTCAGCAACTAGTTTAGTTTGGGAATAATTCCTTTGAATAGGCTGATCTACAAAATTGGCGTCGACTTATCTGGAACCTTTTGAAATTTGAAAATATCCTCCCAGGACAGCGTTTAAGAGACTTGTCCAGATACATCTTTTATTAAAATAGCGTAGGTATTTTTGTGTATTATGTTTATTTTTATAAGTATATAATTAGTGTATAAAATATATTTATCACATATCAGATGCAATTGCATGCACCTACTACTACAAGAAGCACACGGTTTGACTGGCCGAGAATACTACCAGGTATTAAGTTCATCCATTATATACCTTATTTGATGTATGCAAAAAAGTTTTAATAAATAAAAAAAAATGAAAACAACGAATTAAGAAAATTTATAATCTAGTTAAAAAGTGATAATGATTGACGTTAATAGTAAAACGAAGCGCGCCGTTGTTGAATACCTTCCTACCTACTTCTACCTTCACCCAACAATGCTAAGCGCACTAGATCCCTTTTTCAAATGCGATCTGTGGCACTGATCATAAGCAAGCGAAAAAGGGAATAAAAATGTGCTTACTTATTCACCAGAATGGATCGCTAGCCATCTCAGTCATTACACAATGCGATATGAATACCTAGACCTAACCTAGACCTAATCTAGTATTTACCAAATTGGATAATGTAATGTCTGCATAAATATTGATAAAAGTTGTTATTCAAAAAAATATAAAAGTCGAGAGAGATCAAATAAATAGATGAAATAGATCTTCTGTTGTGTCAAACAGTGTATTAGCATTAATGTGTAAAGATGGTAAATATATATTTTGTTTTTGATTACAATTTTAGTTTACCAAAATAGTTTAGGAAATGAAAACAAATTATAGATAAGAAAACGTATAAAACTTTTCCATCCTATTGGTACTAAAATAAATATTGATTTTATTAGGTATTATATATTTTAATTGTTTTCGATACACTAGTGCAATAGTATAACAGATTTTTTTTTTTAACATAGTTAATTATTACGTTGTCTAAAAATCTTTTCAATAACTCATTTTTATGCAAACGATTATTAATTCAAACTGTCAAATGTCAAGTTAAAGTCAATTGTTATTTGGTAATAATATTCTTAACCGATGCATGAGGGTTTGTTTACTATATAGATAAACTTTTGGAATTAATTTTTATATCGAAAATGTTGTGTCCCGAAGTTTGGGACTTTCCAGCGCCAAAAGTTAAATCATCTCTTCAAAATCATGAAAACTTTCTAAGTGTTTCTAAGGTAATAGAGCTAAACAATTTTTACAAAAGTGTAATTATAACATGCCCAGACGAAATGCACATACCGCAAGATGTTGAAGAAGCCATACTCGATGATACTGATTATTATAGCATTGAAAATTGTCCATTAACTGAATTCCTGGAGCCTACATTTATACAAAGTTTTGTTAAGAAAGGAAAAATATATTGCTTATCAGCTGATACAAACTGTATGACGGATACTTGTGTTGCTTTAACCCCAGATGGAGTGGTAACTATTCATGTTTTACGATTTATTTATCAAAGTCTTGGCTTGGAAGGTACTCAATGTCTTCATGATTATTACCAAATACAAACCAATTTAACAGATCTTAAAAACATTGATAGAGTAAAGAGCGCTTTTAGTAAACTAAAACCATTTAATTTTAATATATCTTGGGATCCAGAAGGGGAAGATATTTGTCCATCATCATTAGCCAAGTATTTTTGTGATCGCAATTATAAAGTAGCTTGCCGAAGTATGATTGTGGAGAAAAAGAAACCAGACATTATATCAATACCAAGCTTAATAAACTCGGAGATTGATGAAGTTGTGGAATGGATTGGCATGTTAGTCCATGGTGCAGACTTATCACCTACTGAAGGTTACATCAGTTCATACTGTGAACCAGTATCTGAAAATCCTATTAAATCGATTAGAATATCTATTTTAGTTGTGAAAGGATTTGTAACTCCTAATATAATATCAAAAACTGGCAAATTTCTATCAAATTATGCTATATCTAGAGAGTTAGAGAACTACTGGGCATGTTTAAGTCTACAAACCAATGAAGACAGTCTGTGGCAATGGAGTCCAAGTGTACCAAGAATGTTTCAGGCACATAACTCATCTTGCAATATATTTTTTAGTAATGAAAAATCAACTATATATACTGTAGCACAATTAAAATATACATAGCGTATTATCCTTTTATTTACTAGCTATACTTTATACTTTACATTATCATGTTCACGTTTTGAATGCAAGTGTAAAGATAATATAGTAGACTCATATCTTGAAATTATCCTATTATCTAATTTATGTCCATATAAATTAGATGTATGAAAAATAAAAAAAAAACGAAACATTCTAGAAGTTTATATTTTATTTTAAAATATATCATGAAGCTGCAGTTTGGTGACCATACCCCTTCACCAAAATACAAACCAATAATAATTTATTAACTGAGACATCAGGAATGCTAAACTTGACTTAAATATACATTTTCCATCTATTAAATTTATATGTGATTAGATAAAAGAGGAATACACACATTGACAACAGGAATAGTTAAATTACAAATGTCTTACCAACATCACTATATCTTTTGATGTATTTGCCAATTAATAGATTAAAGTTGAGCCATTAACCAATTTTTTTTTATTAATGAAATTTTTGTCAATGTGGTTGTTGATAAAATGTTTATGACTTCGCAAGCCCAATGACCCCACAAGCAAGACGAGCTCCGGCGTTGCCTGTTGTCTTGCTGAGTTCATGTCCTCCAATACCCAAATCATCAGGGTCTGCATGAACAACTAAAGTACGTCCAATGATGCTGTTTGGTCCGGACAGAGAGATTTGAGAATCTTGGATGCATACCTGAACAGAAAATCAAGGTCAAGATATTTCAACATTTACAGTAGATGTTAAAAGTATATGAAATACAACTTGAATAGCTACTCTAAGTCAGTCTTTTGTGAGAGTGTCATTACATTTGAAGTGTACAATTAGCATCCTGTTTCAGTTTAATCATTTAAAAAATACCTTACCTTAGTAACTCCACCATCACTTGAAGCCTCGACATTCCCTAGATCCCCCACATGTCGCACAGCGGCGTCTGGGGCACCGTGATCCGCCTTCAAGGGGTTGAAGTGAGCCCCAGCTGATGTGCAACCATTTGTGTTGTCACCAAATTCATGCACATGGAAACCGTGCTTGCCCTAAAAATGGTCTTAGTTCATAGATTTCAATATTTGTTTTCAAAATACATTTATATTAAATACATACATACATTAATATTGAAACAGTTAAGTACCACTTAGTAGGACTTTTATTTATAACTAGCCTACCAAGAGATTAAAAATCTGCTTGAATTATATATGCATTTGAAAATATTGTTTCACTTCCTACAATATAAGTGGTGTAGCAAGACTAGTCTGATTCAATTACAGAAAGGCATTTGAAATGAATTATAAACATTCCTGGTGGAAGATTTAAATGATTTAAATTCATTTTGCAGCTATTACAATGAACTCATAAGTAAAAGCTCAACTGGTTAGGTAATATTTTGTGAAGTTAAATCTTTTAATATGTGACATTGAATTGAAGGTACAGATTAGTTAAAAGTTTATTTCAATTATAACTATATGCAATTGAGTTATAAAAGAATGGCATGTGTTTTTTATTTATGGATGAGGAGGGCAAACAAGCATGCGGGTCACAGATGGAATGTGATCGCCGCCGCCCACGACCTCCTGCAACATCCAAAGACACGCAAAAGTGTTGCCCGCCTTGGAGATAGGAATATACATCTTTTATGAATGTACCCATGTTGTATCGGTCTGAAAAGACCACTGAAGTTCATCTTAGTGGTATGTGGAAGAAAGGTCCTTGAAAACTGCACTGTAGATCACACACATCCAGGTGGTATTGATGAAAATGCAGGGGGTGACATATATGTTGTATTGCAATATTATGATATAGTTCATTATACAATAATAATTGAATTTCATGATGAGTTAATTGCCATAACATAAGGAAACAATTCAAAAAATACAATAAGGTGGTTAATTATACTTTGGACTTTAATGTAATTATTTAATTTACTTAATATTCAATTACCACCAGTGTCTAGTAACAGTATGTTAATCAGATCATTATTTTTAAACAAGGTTGCCATACATAGATAACTGTAGTGTTTTTTTTTAATTATGATATCAAAACATTCAGCTGCACAAGATAAAGAGATTTTCACCAAAATGCTATTACAGGGTATGGTGGTAATACAAAGTGAGCAAAAATAATATACATAAATAATATACTATACAATTGATATTACTAGGACCATACCTTTGAGAGCCCTTTGACTTCACCACTCACTACAACTGGTGATTTCTCATCCTGTAAAAAACGAACTATTTTTAAATATCTTATGTGATGAATACTGTAGTTAACCATCAAAATTAGAATAAAATTGCATATGAAGATTAAAAAACAATTTTTTTTAGAGTAAGTAGGTATTTAGCAGTAACCTATTTACAATAGTAACCCATATCAGTATTACGTCACGAGGGTTCTAAAATCAAGGTCGTGAATATCAAAATGTAATACCTTTTGATCGAAGAAAACTGTGCCGCTAACATCGCCATTAAGAACGCAAACCGCTTTGGCCGGCATTATACAATGTTTGTTGTAGATGAATGTAAGACAATCAATAAGACAATGTGGTATCACGCAGTCTGAACTAACTACTCGATACGCAAAACGCAACTAATATCGCTATTAGGTTTTAACGAGTAAGGTATGAAGTAAATGCACACTACACAATATCCGAGTCGTAATATGAAGTTTGTACTTTGAAGTGAGTTTGCTTTTTGACAGTTGACTTTGACTTTATTAAACGTCAAATAACATTCAATAGAGTATTTTCAATAAAACTTGACGATATTATTTGACATTGGCGAAATATGTTGTACAGCAAGGTTGATAGCCATATTTTAAAGAATTGAATTCATGAAAGTTGAGTTGCAAAAAGCAGAAAATTTCTAAAGCCTTGGAATGTTATGCCTAAATGGGAAACTGTTTTGATATTTACTTATATTTTAAATTAGTGAGTAGATATACCAAGTAAGAAACGCATTTATATTAAAGAAAAATACAAAAATGCACACTAATTAATTTAATAGACAAATCATCATTTAATTTGATATTTAAATCATCATTAGAATCATAATTATCGTCATCATTAGACAGACTTTGAAATTTGATTTGAAAATTATCATTTAATGTTGTACTTAAAGCGGAATATATAATATAACTCAATGCGTTTCCTAAAAACAAACTAATTAAGACTTAAGAAATGTTTTTCAAATGACTTATTGGAAACAACGATGGTATTATTGTCGAGTTAATGTGTGATGTGAATGGTAAAAAAATAAATTATTCCATAAATGGTATATACTTTACAAACCACTTAGTAAGTTTGTTGTGACTTGTTAAGTCTTCAACTAATATTATGGTATTTTAAAGCAGCTTATAATATATATATATTTTATTTTACTCAATTTGCTATGCTTATAAAATTGGAATTTATTACTTTTATCGTCGATTAGACGAAGCTGAATGGTTTTAAACGTTAGTCTGGTTTTTGCGTTTTTTACATTTAACAAATTTCGATGAAAACTGAAAAGTAAAATCGAATATCGAAATTTATTTTATGATTTATTTCATCTTTCATGTTATAAACAATATTTCAGACATTGTTTGCTACTAATTTTAACCCAGATGGAGAATAATGTAACATTAAATGTGGGATCCTGTTCTATGGTAAGCGATGATTTTAAATAAAACAAATTATTTTAATTATTTATTAATTTAGAATTTATATATTTTCAGTTAATTCCTACAGAATCCATCGAAACGGTTATTGAGGAAGGTCCCAGGGTGAGATACTTCATATCTACACTAAAGTGATGTATGTAATAGTATTAATTTGTATTCTGTTTCAGATTTGCCCACTTTGTGGATCTGATATAAGACTATTTTACATTAATTTTAATGAGAAGATGTTAATGTGCGAAAATACAGAATGTGAGTTTCCCTTCGGCCATGAGGAAGTGCAATTAGTACGAATTGAGAATGGTGAGGATAATTATGACAGTTTTATTGGAAAAACCAAACAAAGCATGTCTCCATCAAGAAGCTCTATTATGTCTACGGCAGCTTGGTCAGAAATTGATAAGATGAACAAAGTGAGTGATGATTTAGAAGAAACTCAACTTGACATCCTAAACTTTAATAATTCACGTCATTCCAATAAAAGGGAAATAAAATCATCAAAGGACACGGCCAATGAGATAGAGAAGCATGATAAAGACTTGAAAGGTCTTAATATGGATTTGATGAATGTACAGAGAGACATTAAAATGATAAACAATGAAAAATGGATTAAAAATCTCATGTCACTGCAAGGTATTTCTGGCAAGTCTTTGTTGAAACCGCAAGAGATGATCCAATTGAGTAAACAAACAGAACGTCAAAAGGGGGAACTTAAAATTGATATAGATAATGGTGACGAGGGCATGTCTTCAATAACAATTCATTTAGCTAATAAAAATAACTCAGTTACTTAATGGCAAGATCATTGTAAAATTTTTGATGAAATGAAGATATGGTACTATCCGTTGTTATTAGAAACTAGGTTTCTAATTTGTAAGAAACATTTTATTAATATGTTGTCGTTGGTGTCAGATACCATTTTTGTTTTTTGGTAATTTAAATATTATGTTTCTCAATTTAGTTTTAACTACTGTCAAAGAGACATCTTTATTTTGTTATCATGTATTCAGGGAATAGTTTGTGTTGAAAACAACCATTGTATTGTTGTGATACAATGACAGATATTAAATAAATTTTGAGAAATTGACTTGTCTTTATTTAATATCATAAATTTTAAGTTTGTCTGCTAAAAGTACTATCAAAGTAGTAAATACTGAAAAATTGTAAATAAAATTATATAAGTATATTACAATAAACAAAATATTTTCAAACAACTGGTAAACCAAAAAGCATATATTATGTTCAGTATACATTCATAAATTTAATATTATCTATTTACTACATTGTATCTATTGAACAGTACTGGCAACTAATTGCATATGGCTTTATAAATAAGATGGCATTGGAAGTCGATTTTATATTTCTATTAACTGTACGGAGCACCCAAATCTATTTGCTTGTTAATTTTTATCCTAGGTATTATTTTGGCCCTTTTGTGTGACAACACGTTTATTATAGCGGTGAAGATATAAAATTTGACTAAAAAAAGTCATCACAGCTTAATTAAGTACAAAATTCCCTGTCAGGGACCTAAAACTTGGTTTTTAAATAATTTTTTTTTGGCGTGGATGGATTATGTTGAAGTTTCTTTTTATAATAAAATATTGACCACAAACCCTTTTTTTTTTAATAAACTAACTGCTGCTATGATACTGATTCCTTTTAACAAATAAAAAAAAATATAGTTATTTGCGCGTAACAAAAAATACTAGATGAATTTTTAAGAATCAAAAGAAATCACAGCTATTCTTAATAAAAAAAAAAACATCTATTAAGAACGCTCTTGGCATCTTATAGGGACAATATTTTATAAGACATAGGTATATTAAAGGTCTAAGAAACAGGGTGCTGTGAAATCACTCGGATTCAATTTCACTTTCAATTCTAAGTTGACCGCGAAGATATTGTGACACCTTTCTTTACTTCCTCATTAATTCAATGTATGTTTGAAAATTATAAGTATTTTAAAACACAGATAATATCTATAAAATGTATTAGACATTTAACTAAAACTCATGACTATTGGAATAAAATCATAATTTTTAGTTTAACCTTGCATTCATTTTTCAATTTTACATTAAAAAAATAATATTACAATGCTGTTTAGTTTAAGAAAGTTTACTTATTAAACTTTATTTTTTGCACCTACAAGCTCCTACAACTAATATGTGGCTGTTTCATTTATACTATTTAATGTGTTTGTAGGTACATATTAGGTATGTTTATTATTTGTATCCATCTTATTTTCTTAGTCTACGAGCGATGTTACATACCGGAAGTTTAATTACGGTAAATTCTATAAGAAAGCTAACCTTTACAACTTATGAATCTTATAACATTATAATTAGAATACGTATCGTATATATGTATGACTCTGTCCCCTTTAAAGTATTATTTATTAAACTTATTTAAGTTTGAAAATTAGTCTCAAACACCAACCTTCACCTATATTCAATAGATGAGCTACCTACGTGACGTTCAGTTATTATATTTCAGTTCGAGTATCGAGTAAGAGTTAACTTCCCTATGTGCAATGAGGTTGTGAGCTAGATCGGCAAGGAAGTCGGAAGCTGCAGGACGCGATAAGATTTTTGAACCTGACTTTCGCTGGCGACTGCGATTAGTGCGGCTTATGTACAGCGAATTTGAATAAGATAACTTTCCGTGGATCGTTATATTTGGAGAATAAAAATATTTTTTTCTAATTTTATTGTTATTTATGTTCAGGAAATAATTAATTCTAATCCAAATACCTAGGACTGCTGAGAATGAATATTAATTCTTCCAATTTCACAGCTCCTATTGAAAACGCATTGAATTTATAGGATAGGTGTAACTAAGT
This sequence comes from Mechanitis mazaeus, assembly GCA_959347395.1. NCBI lineage: Eukaryota > Metazoa > Arthropoda > Insecta > Lepidoptera > Nymphalidae > Mechanitis > Mechanitis mazaeus. The sequence continues at coordinate 14,910,700 of OY365746.1, read as the reverse complement.
CCTATGCCTAGAGATGGTGATAGCAATTAACCAGACCATGCTGATTAAAAAAAAACCGAGTACTAATCAAATGACTACTTAAGTTTTTTCTTTTATTTTTGTAGCTTATAGTTATATTTTTGTAGTTCAATAGTTAAGTTTAAAGAGAGATTTGATTAAAGTCGATAATTTGAAATATGTTTTGGAAATTAAAAAATAAAACAAAACAATTGTACTAGCAAGTCGGCACGTGTCGCTCGTGCCAGTTCATTATCCCCAAGAGCTGCTTGAGACAGATTGTATAAAGGTAACCGCGGAACACACTCAGCAGTTTTGTGCTTCAAGACTGTGAGTGTATTAGTGTCCTCGATAACACGGTAACTAATCATATTATTGATAAGATCGTTTTAGATCTAAATGTTTGAACTTTTTGTTTGTTGCTAACTGCAATGTTTTTGAAAAATGTAAATATATGTTTAATATGTTCCAGATGTTACTGCTCTTGTATTGCTGTCTTTGCTTGTTTCCAGCTGTGCTTGCAGCTGATAAGGCTTCTGGTAAGTCCTTTATTAGTGTCTAATCTAAGAACCTACACTTGCTACTGGTAAGTTCTTCATTAATAAGTCTTACGTTTTAAAGTCGCGTAAAGCTTCACTTCCGCTATTCTCGTCGGTTATTGTATTTAAACTACAAATTCTAACAACATATATAACAAACGTATATATAATAGTTTATTTATGTTAAAGGATTCATACTTATACCTATTGGCACATTATTTAAACATTTTGTACACAAATATAAAACTGTGATTTTTAGTTTATTCCAATTTGACCTCTGGAAAAATAAATAATATTCATGTTTTAGTACATAATGATCATAAAAAACAAAAATATAATTAACAGTATGTATATAACACACACACATACACACCAAGGCAGAAAAAACCTGTAAAACAAAATTGTAAGTCTGTGGCCCCAACGGAATGATGACTTCTTGACATTTGCGAAACAATAGAAGTCAAAATTTTTAGTGGTCATTGTTACATCTTTGAGTACTTTCCATCTTGGCCTTTCAATATTTAATTTAAAAACAGTTAAGTCACGTTAAAAGTATGTTTCATTGTTCCGTTATATCACGCGCAGACAACTGTCACCGACCAAAAATATATTCACTTGTGCTTTCAATTACATCTATCAATAATCAAAATTAAAAAAAAACATTAAATATGTCAGTGTACATAGGCCCCGACGAGATTCGAACTCGTGATCTCCTGTTTACTAGACAGGCGCTTTAACCAACTAAGCCACGGCGCCTTCACAACGCAACCTGGAATTAAACTCGTGACTTAAGGGACGTATGATTGTAGTAAATATGAGTTGATGTTAAATTTTTTTGAAGCTCAAAATAACATATTTGTAAATACATTGTAGTTTATTATAAGCTTATTGCTTCTGAGTCTATACGGAGTTACTTTATGTAAAACAAAACCCTTAGTTCTCTTTATTTTGTTTTGCGTACATTTCTACTTATTTGTAAAAATGGAAAGTCGGGCATTGCCTTCTTTAAGTTCAATAAAATTTTACGATGTATGCAAAAGAGGAAGTGATATCCAAATAATTACAGTATTATATAGTTTTATACACAACATGACATCAGATTATTTTAACGACAAATGAAACATGAATTAAGATCATTTCTAAAAATTATTTTTTTGCCACTTATACTTTTTAGTAGCATTGTATCTACAACCCGTAAACAGTATCGCCTTATAATCTATAAATTATAAATTCATTGCGATAAATATCTTTATTTCGTAATAAATTATACTTTTTTAAACGGGACTAACGTTTTTTTTTTGTAATAATTCTCGGTTTTATTTCCTCACAAGATATTGTTCCTGAACTTAAAACTTTGAATTTTAATATTTTTTGTAAACTTTATTTTTAAATAATATTTAAAGAATATACGTTGTTCTCACTAGAAAAAAGTTTCTTAGTTATTTAACTACTATTATATAAAAATGTTGATATTATGTATTTTCAGGTATTTCACAGTTCTGGGCGGACGATATTAAGATCTTCGACCAAATATACGGCAGGACATCGGATAGAGAGCTATATGGAGCCACGTTGCCACCCGCTATTACTTACAATTTTGACATAACCAGACCGATTCAGCTGCAGGCGTCAGACAAGAAGGAGCGTTATCTAGCGAAGGAGAAGCTTTTGGATCCGCTACTTTATAATGATTTTGATGACAAAAATACAAAGCTCTTTTCAAATTATTTATACACCAAGAAGACCAAACCTGCGCTTCAGTTTATAAGTTTTTCAGATTTAAAAAAAATCTCTGAATCTAACGATCCAGACACGTATAATTATTTGAAAAATTTAGAGCAAATGATGAAACAGAAGAATGAGATTCCAACAATAAGTAAAATAAAATCTCACGATGCGGACGCTGAAGCTGATGAGGCGTATAAGAGCATTCAAGAAATCTTGGACGCTCATGAAGCGAATAAAAAAGAGTCAAGTGAATCTAACGAAGACAGGCCCAAAACAAAAAAAGCTAACAGCGTCGATGATTCGAGACATACGAGAAGAAGAAATAGAAACAAAGTTAGACAAATAAATGGAAACAGCTTGAAGTCTAGAGACGTGTCCTCGAGGTTCAGAAAGTCTCCGGCCGCCCTGCGCGTGGCGACCAGACCATACATAAGGAAGATACGTTATCATTATACCAAGTGAGGTTAAGGCTATAAGCATTTATTTATAATCATTATTATTTATTACAAATATGAAGTGTTTGTTACCTTCGATTCGAGATTTGTATTTAACATATTCCATAGACTTAAGATTATCGTGCAATAATTTAAAATGTTTTGAAGTTTGGTTGTATTTTATTATTATTTTTATACAAGTTGTTAATAAAATATTCTTTTATTTATTGGTTTGCCTTCTCCTTTATTGCAATAAAATTAAACTTATTAACTAATTATAGTTATTATGCTTTCTTTTCTCTTGCTTGAATAATAATCGTTAGATACAAGAAAAAAACAATTCGTTGGCTTAAACTAGTTTATTATATAAAACACGTATCCAACATATAAATTAATATACATTAGGCACAACATTTTCGCTCATAGTATAGCTATTGATGGACGTTGCGTAGAAAATAAACACAGCCATGGCGTCCTCTGTGCTTAAATCGAACGCAACGTCACTCACGGGAACAAGCCCAACTTTATTTTAAGTTGTCATTTCTGTTGTTTATTAGATAGTGGGGAAGTCTTTGGCCGGTAAAATTGCAGACTAAACTAATTGAAAATGGCATTCGTACAAAATACTCAAAATTATTCTTCACGGCAGTACAGTTAAACATTGTCATGTTTGATTAATAAATAAAGTTAGGATTTGTATCACTCTGTCGTCCGTTCCTCTCTAAGTCCCTCCTGATCTTGCTGTTCTGTATGCTGGCCAGCAGGAAGGCGGGCGCGTTTTGTCGCTGCTGCCTGGAGTCCAGCTCGCGGGTCAGCTCGTCTACGAACTGCCCGCCCGTCTGTCGGTCTGCCTGTCTGTCCGCATGTCTGTCATCCTGTCGGTCTGTCTGCCTGGAGGAATACACATATAAATTTCTCGGAAGTTAAACTAGTAGTTATGATCAATGGCGTGTTTGATTTGAAATTGAACCTCGAATCATAAAACCTTTGGATAATTTAATATTTTAAAAGCTGCTTAGACTATAAACATAGTATAAAATTAGAAAACAATATTAATGTTGATATTACTCGCCATATAAGCTTTAAATTAACGTAAGAACGAAGTATATGACCATCAAAGTGGTTATCCGATGGTGTGAGATGTGCAAATTTATGAACGGACTGGGTAGATTTGGCAAACCAGTTAGTTGAGGGTTGTTTTTCTGTGTAGTGTTTTAAGTAGGACCGTACCGCTGAGTACCCCGGCCGCTCTCGACGTCGTCGTCAGGCGCCTGGTACATGGAGTACCCGCGCCGAGACAGCTCCTCGTCCGCGGTCAGCCCGGGGTTATGAAATGCGAAGTTCTTGTTAGGACTCATCTTGAGCTTCCTGGAATATTTTGAAATGACAATTCTTTAGCATTTTATCGACATATTGAAAATGTTGCAATATACAATCGTAGGAAGACTCACTGGATTTTTAGGCGGCTGCTATTGGTGACGTCCTGTAACTTGCGCCGCAGTCCAGCGACCTGTGCAAACAGCACTACGCACATCACCAGCAGCACAACCCACGCGCCCCCGAACACGCTCACGATGATTATTGTGTCAGTGTCCTGCCATCAACGTATCACTATTTATACGCTTAATACTTTACTCTTTCATAGTGGTGTAAAGTTGCATGTAGGGATATTATAGATATATATTATAGTTAAATGTATTGACAATTGATGGCGTCAAATTTAAGAGATACAACAATTAAACGTACCGAAAACGTTGATTCGCCATTTCGTAATCATGTTGTACTTTGCATACAGGTGCATTTTTTAGGTTTGCATTGCATTATTAGTACTCTGTGTTGTTACACTACTGCTATTACACCTGGACGTAAAAATACTATTACTATATTTATTTATTATATCGTTTATAGAATCCTGTATTATTGAATATAAATTACAAAAAAAATTAATGATAACAAATTATTTAATTTGTAGTTTTTCCCTCATAACTTCTAGGGAAAATTTTGGCTCTTCATGTGTGTCGGTTTTTTAGATTCAGTATATAGAAATATTTTTTTAAGATAAAAATTTTTTAATTCCCAAATAATATAACGATAATCAGCGCCATCTAGTATTGATATCATTGAAATAAATGCTTTCTTTACATAGAATGTGACAGGTTCCCAACTGCGTTTTATACAATTTTATATGTTCATGAGCATTTTCAGTTTTAAATTACTCTATGAATAAATTAAATATGATTTCAAAATAAATAAAAAAAATTATAATACAGAATATAGCGTCTTATAAACAATAATTTTTCGTTCTAATTAAGGCACTTCTTGTAGGTGCTTATGTCGGTAAGTGTGAGTCAGGCGTCCCTCGCCGTGTTCGTCACCATGATAAAGTGAAGTCAACGTGGTTTATCTTAGGAATTTACAGATACCATCACACCCGCGACTTAAAGATGACTGCGATAGCGAGATGGGCTGACATCATATTTAATATAACTTGGATTTTTGAAGGACTTTCAATCACATTAATCAAGCGTAGCAATACGATAAAGAAGTAATTTTGTCAGATACGAACATGTTTAATAATTTATTATTCAGAATAAACTTGTTAATCAGGAAATATTCCAGTATAAAGTATCATGACGTGTATGTCACCAGTTTATCGTTTATGGTTAGAGAGTGGAGTGCAGTTATTACACTAGTTTTTGTAGAAAGGAAAGTAATCCACGAAGGCGTGAGTCTGTTTATAAAGATATACATATTGTTATCAGCGATCCTATCACGGATAACTAACACGCAAAAATGAAGAACAATAAATATATTAAATTATATAAGTTCTAAAACTAGACACACTACTGAACTTGTTTTAACGAGCTATCCAAGGCAGTCAGTTACAAAGAGTACAGTACGAAGACAAATAAGTAACGAACCATTTTGCTAGGTGTGCGGAGACATGGCTGCGACGAGCTGCGACCTTATCACGATGAAGACTGATAATGGCTACATCTCTTCGTGTTAACTCCTAAATTATCTTATCTGAGAGTGACAATGTGTGGGTAAATCTTGATAAGAACTTGCTTGTGTATTTTTTTGATATAATTAAAATTAAACGATTTTCAATTGTGTGTATGAGAATATGTTTGTTTATAAAACACGGTGTTATTATATTATCAAATATGACTTGTGCTTGATTCTATTTGTGATGTGAAACTTCTTCCAAATTTCGAACCTTTTAGAAACAAACACATCGTCTAAAGTACAAAACACAAGGTTCTTCTCTACGAGTCTAACATTATTGTTTAAATGTTACCACCGTAATCTAAATATAATGCTACATTAGTCAACTTCATCTAGTGACGAGTTTTCGAACTAAAGTTTAGTTAAAAATAATAAACAACCTATATAATTACGGAAAAATCTTAACTGCATGTTTTAAATACATTTTTACTGCAGGTATAGATATATTTGTAACGACATCTAGTGTCGGGAGGTATTGTTGCAGTGGTTCTTTTTATGTTGTTTTCTCTTTTAGTCTCCATAAATTTCTAATGACATACATTTTTTTAAAAGAAACCAAATAATATGTAGGAGGTATAATATATATTATCTTTAATATATGTTATGTAATTTGACAACAAAAAAGCAAAAAATTTTTTAGCTTGACCAAAACATAAAAATAGTAAAATTTACAATTAAGTTAATTCATCTTTCTTTCTGTAGACTTTTGTGAAGTAACACATCTGTTGTGTGCGAATTACAAACACATATTTTTTTGTTTGTAATTCTAAAAATTAAGATACATTATACATAATATGTTCGTGAAAAGTCACAGAGATTGAAAGCGTTTCTTGTGAATAATTATATTCTTTAAAAGAACTTTAACGAACCTCTCTATTTTAAAATACTTTATCAAAATTGTTTTAACTGTTTATTATCTAAATTATTACACAAATGGTATTTAATCGATAAATAATTAACATTAAAAATACCTGTCTCGCTATCAGTGGATATCTATTTGTAACAGATACAGCGATAATGATAACATGAACAAATAATAAATAATACTATCATATTGTCATATTTTAATTTATTAATCGTTTTCAGAAAGACGCAGTTTTCTTTGTCCTAAACTATGTGTTTGGTATGGGCCATCATATATACATCATCATCAGTGTGTACAACAGAGACCATAACAGCAAGATTCCGAAATTTTCAATTAAATTTTTAACTTTAAAATTAAAACTTACTAAATATATATCTAAAATCTGGGATACCGATTTTTCAGTTTATTTAATATCATAATAAAATGATATAGACACATGAGTAAAACACGGTTATAACTAGTAAACTAGCTAAAGAAATATATAATAGTAAAATTAAATTCTACTTCAAATATCCAGTCAGTCTACGACAAATATCCAGTCGTGAAGTTATACTTCACTTTATAGCCTTATAAGATACTAATTGAAACCATCATTAAATAACAGGTAATACAGGAACATCATTATTATTATTTGCAGCCGCATTTTTGAGAACGTTTAGATGCCTTTTATAATATAATTGCAATGAAGAAGTGATCAGTAATAACTGCAAAATATTGTAAGGGTTTAGACGGTTAATACCTTCCTAGTTACTATTTCTTTTCTAATGTCTTCAAACATAAATTATAACATAATCATAAAGTTATTGTTTTGAGTCGCAAATCTTATAATTAACAACAGTCAATTGGCATTTGTTACTTTTGTAATTTTTAAAATTTTTATCTTGTAATATTATGGTTAAAAAATTTATATCAAAAGGGGTTATCAAAAATATAACAATCTTTTTATATTCTAAAAGTTTTGTTCACTCTTTCAGTAAATGTTATTTTGTGTGAGAGCAGCGAGTAATGCAAAGGAAGGTACTTTCTTTAAAAAGTAATCTAAATAAATATATATGTAATTGAGAAATTGATTTTATTTATGTCAGTTGAAAAGTCAAGATCTTTGCAATGTTCTTATTCAAATAATAACTCAATCGAAAACAAAACTCACGACTCCATGACTGACGTCTGTATTATTCAGACAATAGCTGCAATAATACGCGCTCTTTTTGACGTATTTTTAATACGCCATGTTGTTTGTATTTAACTGCTATTGGTGCATCAATTTAGATCAAGGTTATTTTGATCACTTACGAAACAATATTATGATAGAGGAAAAGAAATTAAAATTCAATATTATTTACTATATCCATGGCAAGTTATGGTAATCTAATTCAATAGTACTCATATAAAATTAAAAAGATTTCGAATAGTTATTATTATTGTTATAAATCGTTATGTCATTGAACAGTGAGTGATATGATCGAGTATGGACGTAATGAATCACTTGTGCTACGTCAAGGTTAGAGGTCGAGGGTCATGACGAAACGGTATCGATTCGGCGCGTTTAAGTAGGTACCTCCAGCCACAAGAAGCTCGTTTCCATTATTAACGTCTAGTTTAATAGAATTTACATTAGTCATAACACCCTGGCCTCTCTGTGATTTGCTGGGACTCAGGTACATACATACGGTATAACATTATGTTAATTTGTGATTGTAATCTGTAGGTACGTGAAAAATAGTATCGAACACACAATCAAGTACAACATAGACCCCTAATTGTGTAGGGTCGGTATTTGTTTTTTTTTTCATTTTGGTGTTTAGTTTTAAGTTAGTTGCCATATTTTAATGGCAATGGAAACAAACGCTGGTTGTTACAATGAGATCGAAATTGCAACCAAAATATCATCAGACAACTAAGTGGCGGCGCGTCACTGTCAACATTCCATTTCATTTATTTAAAGCGTCATGCTACGAATTATATATTTGATATTTATGCAACACTTACACAGCTTCTCACATAGTGCATAGTTTAAAATGTATATTAGTGAATGTATTATGTCGTAACGAATGATTCGAGCTCCATGGTATTTACTGATATTGTCTACTCCAGTGGAACGAGTATCTATTAAACGTCGGCATAAAGGTAACAAGCAATCAACCGTACTATCAATAACACCCTATATTTTCTCTTATTGCTACAGTTTTACTTCACAAACACCCCCCTAACCATGGTGAGACTCTGTACCTATACCATGATATAATTAAAAATGCTAATAATTTAAGTTAAGGTAAAATAGAGAAGATATAGCTACAGGGAGGTGCAGGAAGAATGTCTAGACATCCTCGTTCACTAAACCCGCTTCTATAACACATAAGTACTTCATACTGGTGTCGGTGCAGGTCCTTCGCTGCGGTCCAGCTGCTTGCAGGCATTTTGATATTTTATTTAACAAGCCTTGTAATATTTTATTTAACAAGAAAGACGTGAGTAACCTTTCTAGATAATATCTTGAAGTAATCGCCCCCCGGCGCGGCTTTTATTTAGTTCAACAATGAAATTGTTATGTTATGAGTTGATGATGGCTGAATTAGAAAATGGATTCTGTTTTAACAGAACATACCTATTTGTTGAAATATACTTATTTAAATAAATAGAGACATAATTATTAAATAAGTTTCTATAAACTAGATTGTCGTGACATTTTCATCATTAAGATATTTTAAGTTTTATAAAAAGAGAAAAAAAGTTAAAATGTGTGCCAATAAAAAAATAATAAAAAAAAAATTATTCACTTATGTTTAATGCCAAATATATGACAGAATACATTATATACTTTTTTACACGACCATGAGGAGAGGAGTACACATTTAAATTACCTCTAAAATGTTTTAATTACTGCATATGCAGTTGTTTAATATACAATAACAAACATTCTGGGGTTGTGTGATGACATGTGAAGATGTCACAACTTAAAAACTAAATCAGGGATTATTGATTGATTTTACTCTCCATATACCGAGAAACACTGAGAGCGCTATTTAAAAAATTTTCGATATGCGATTGAGAAGAAATTTTAAGTAAAATCCAAGAATAAGTAGATCACGTCTTACATACAAAAGTTCCATTTAGCAAATATTACTTGAAATTTTATAGACATAGTCTTCTGGACTTAGAGGAAGGTTTAAAAATATTGAATTTAATAAAATAATTTTCTTTTATTAATACAGAACATTTTACTGATAACAACACATGAAATGATTTTTCGGTACAATGTCGGATTTAATATTTTTAAAATCACTATCCGATTTAAACGCTTTAAGGCATAAGGCCCTACTGTAGTAATAATACTTATCCGGCTGTCCTCACGTAAATACTTTCGAACTTTGCCCGACTAGTTTCGAGTCTATTCGGGTTGGAAAGGCTACTAATACACAGACATGTACAACGATGACAGATATTTAAAAGAATAAAGAAGTGGATGTGTCGTAATGGACGCAGGGCGTGCTCGGTCGTGATCGCAAAATGTCGGATATAATTATGCGTTAAATGTGATTATATTATAGCATTGCAAAAACCACACTCGCCCCGTCATTAATGTAATTGTAACATCTTATGTAATAGTTGCGACAAGCTCTCAACATTTAAATACAATGATAATGAAAATGTAGTGTTATTATATGAGGACTTTGTTTGTCTTTTATTATTGAATATTTATTAAATATTTTATACATAAAAAAAAGTTAAAAAACTTTGGAGGCGCCGGGTATCGATCCCGGTACCTCTCGCATGCTAAGCGAGCGCTCTACCATCTGAGCTACGCCCCCGTTAAGATTAGTGCTGAAATTAAGATAGAATATATTGAGTAATGATGAAATCCGTATTTTCGAAATGTCGATTTAAAATTATAGTATTGACATTTTCAGCTCACCTTCATAATTGCTTTTTATGAATGATTGATTATAGCGCTTGGCATACTAATATTAAAATAATTACTATGGATGCTATGAACTAAGTCACTCAAAATATGACCTTCGATACAAATTGCACTTGTATGGGTAATTTGTTCAATCCGCCTAATTTAAACGACATAAAGAGCTTAATCCCACGGCATTAGTGTATAGAATGTATAAACGAAAAAAAACTTTATCTAATGCTGTTATGTTTCAAATTGCAATATTTTACAGCAATACTTATTATTAAGTTGATTCATATAACCTGTACTTATTTTATGTTTTGCAAAAAAGTCACTATATTGTCATAAGGGTATATCCATAAAATGTGTTTGATAGGTTTATTATACTGTCATAAGGGTATATCCATAAAATGTGTTTGATAGGTTTATTATAAATCGACGGTTTTTAATATTATATTTGATATCTTTTTATAACTTATTTTATTCGTCAATTTTGAAAAAGAAACCGAATATATAGTCTGTAACAATATACAAGTAGCAATATTATTTATTTTTTATAACATTCATACAAATGACACACATAGCATAAATACAAATGAGATCAAAATGAAGCAATTATTTTGATAAACAGATACCTCTCTATGCTTAAGTTAATTGTTATAATAAAATATATATTTTTTTTTAATTGGTGTGTAACGTGCTTGTGGCGTTCAGTAATTTGAAACATCCGTCGTAATTGGTGTTATTTATAAGTTATTATTGATAATAACAGTAGCCTTGTATAGCGCAATTTATTAATATAAAATAAGATATTATTTTATTTATACATTATTAATTTTATTAGAAAACTTCGCAGGCCCACTAACGTTATCTCTCCTTCTTAAAGCAGTCAATACATTATACAATTTTCTAAACGCATTGTGAAGTTGTTCATTGTTGTATAATTTTATACACTATTTTTGGGGCAAATAGCTCTTACTAAACTGGATAGTGTAATAGCTACATTAGGGCTGCAGATTAGCGATATTTCTTTTAGAATTAAGTCTTATATAAATATTGTTTTAGTCATATTAAGAACAACGCCATCTAGTTATGAAGTAGTAAATTGAGAAGTATGTTGACAGCGCCGCCATGTTGTGTATTCTAAATCTAATGCTACATCGACATGTCTTGTGTCTACCCTTTTGTTTGAGATGTGTTTAAAATCATTATCTCTTATATTTTGTGAACGTGTGAATTCATGACAATGCACTATAAGTTCCAAACAAAACAGATCTCTTATGTACATTGTTTCAGTACACTTATAAGAAGTTATTATATGAGAAACTACAGTATATTTTTATATTTGGTATTTAACAGTTGGTTCATACACAATATTAATTACAAAACATTGCACCAAGCACAGAAAAGTCGTTTATTAGCTAAATAACACAAAAGCGTAAACATCCGTTTCATATTAATTTATTTTCCCACACATTGTTACAGAATTAACAAAAACTAATTTATTTGTAATAATTAAAGTTGAGTTTAATTATTCACATATGACAGCCTAGTTCACATTACTAGAGGTCACTTGGACATTATCAAATAATAAAATAAAGTTCTGAACATATTGTTTTATAACATCTTCGAATAAAGAGTAGACTATAAGACTGTTTCTGATGTACAAAGTTGTTATGCAGATTAAATAGATATAAGCAATTCCCAAGATGGTAAGTTATACTTCAAAATTATTATTTAACTTCACAAATATGAACATGATACGAATATAAGTAGCCCGAGGCCTCGCAATATAACCAATGTTTTTATTATTGTTTCTTTGGACTTGATCAATGTTTTAAATAATTTAACATACTTGTTAATTAAGGTGCATGTCGCGAATGACATTTTTGTTTTTTCAACTAAATCTTAAATCCTGTTTTTGCATTATCAATTCTAATAACCGATTGACCTTTTTTTTTTTTTTTTTTTTTTTTTTTTCCGTTGGAAAAACCCGTTACGGGTACCCCGTCGGCCCATGGGGGTGACGGCCGGGGGGTGATGTGGGACTACCCGGCAGCATAGAGGATGCTGCCATTTTTAAGGCTACCCACTAAAAAACCAACGGTTGCCCTCTGCGCCGTAATGGGACGTCACGGGATCGCGTTAGCACACACCGTGACGCCCCGGCGAGAATAACCGATTGACCTGTGCAAGCTTATCGATGTAGATTTCTACCTCGATCTGAATATGTATTAATAATCGATCCTTTAATGTTCTTTTCGAGATATTGCAGGTTGATAATTTTGCTTTTAATCTGTAATTATCATATTATGGAGAACACTTTATCTGGTTTTGAATCGCACATGGAAAAGTTTTAAGTTGTTGTCTAAAATATATTTCTAACAGAATAAGGCAAGTAATTTCAGAATATATATATTTAAATAAACAATTTCACGAAGTACAATAAACTTAAATGTGACGGAGGCGGCCTTATTCGTTAATCTGAGCCCGTCTAGCCCTGACCGAGAATCGAACTCGCATTGTTCGTCATTGTCCAAAATGAATACTTACCTAACCCTCTGAGCTTAAACACCGTGATTTACCGAGTTTATGAAGGCATTGAAGATTAAGTTATGGTTAAATCTTCGTGATAGTGTTTTATGGATGCATGAACTGTGAAGAATATCGTTTTCCTTATATATAAGGTATGGAATATACCCAAATGTTGTGATAATGTTTTTTCAATAAACCTTTGTTTTCAAAGATGCATTGTATTGTGCATATAGAGACACAGACAGACATCACATGTGTTACAGTTTGTTAATAACGTACAGCTTCAGCTGTGCTCAGGGTTACCACATTTTTTTTAAGGACCCAACTTTCTATTGATATATACTTTATCAGGTAACTTTTCAGAGAGCAGCTAAAATGAGGCGAAGTATTTTTATTCTTGCAGAAATTAAATTTTATATTGTAACGAAGTATATAAGTAATGTTTGATTGTCTATTAATATAAATATTTTTCACTAGTGTATATTGCATAGATATATTTGTGGCAAATATTGCGGTAAATTATCGAATATCTTTGAAGACGCGGCAACCCTGCAGCTGATTGATTGTTCGTTTAATTGTTCCATTATTAGTCGCGACCTCTGCGTCCGGATTGGTTTCGGATATTAGCTAACCTTTTGTTTCTATCTATTGTAAGAAAAACATATTGCATCAATAAATTAACATTAACTTTGCTCCTGACCTCTTTTCATTTTCTTTAGTTGGTTATGTAAAATCAAAAATTTTATTAAACTTTATATCCACCTGGATCATGTGATGTGAACTATATTATCTAGATCTAGTAGTAACCTGGATCTGTTTTAACATTCAAAGCTTCTAAATTGATTTGACATTATCATATCTTAATCATTCGCAAAATACTTCGTACTGATTAAAGCACCATAAAGACTGAAATTACATAAATGTTCAGTAGATCTCTCTCATTTAAATAATTCATGCTATTTTATTTTTAATGTATCTATCTTGGAGTTAAAAGAAAGCGTTCTATAATGATCTGTTTTTTAAATATATATTTAAAAAAAAAATTAGCTTAGCTCAGGGCGGCGTCGTCAGTCTGCTATTATTAGTTATGTAATACAATCAATATCTTGATCTCAAGTCAATTGTATAAGATCATCTTTCCTCAGAGAGTCGCCGCTGATCGAGTGTCGTGACTCTTGACAGATCATATTGTCAGTAATGATTTAATCTATTGCACAAATTGTTGGTATTTAATGTTTCTAGTCCATCTGATGTGATAACGAATCTTGGACTTTTTGAGTTTCAAGTGTTGGGTCTTGAAGAAAGTTTAGAAGATATTGTGTTGTTTTTAACCGATAAATGACGATGGAGTTATACATATACATATACGAACAAAACAGGAGTTCAAAGAAAAATAAAAATATGATTTAACATGAAGAACGATAAGATATAAAAATTCCTATTAACAATATTGACAAGACAAAGCTTCAGGATCAGCTGTACTGTTTTTGATTATAAGATTCTATATATGACTAGGAGCGCGAATCAGACCTCAATTTTGACTCACTGCGCTCGCAAAGTCTCCGTATGTGTTAACATATTGAGCGAAGCGAGGTGCAAACAGCACCGAAGTTGCATTTATAAAACGTCGACGCATTCTGTCCTCGACTAATTTTCAAAATTAAAAAAAATATATAAAAAATTTCGAAAAGAAAGAAAACATTTTAAAAGCTGTTAAAAAATTCAGCACGCGCATGTTATTGTAAAGCTAATTTTACGGGCGAAAAATTTTTCCCTCCGAAGTCTATGGGATTTTAGTTTTTTCGTGAATATTGCTCAACGACATCGAATATTCGAATTTTTTTTACTAAAACCACCACCAGACTGATGTCTATCAGTGTGCAAAATTTTTAAATTTTCGGATATACCGTTTATCATTGATGTTTGCACAAAGGACTCAGAAAAGTTTCTCATAGAGAGCTTCGCTCGCTCCGTTCGCTTCGCTCAATTATTACTAAGTAGAATACTAAACAAAATTGAGTAACATGATTATGTAAGTAGATTTTGAAATACAAAAGACTTGAAGAATTTTCAACATTTGTTTTTCAAAGTGAATTTTAATACTATTAAAGTATTTTTGTATGTGTTTGTATATTGTTATATTTTATTCATTGTGTACTTACAGTATGAGTAAGTATCAATATTTGTTGATATAGAAACAATAAAGAAACAATTAAAATTAAATAAAATAATTTTCATTGACTGACTTTTGACAGACATTTACATCTCGTCTACCCGTGAACACGATTACTGCAAAGTATTAAAATTTAAATGTAACCAAATTATACGCGAGTTTTAATTCGTAAAAATAGTTTTATTTGAAATGTGTGCACGTGAAAATCTAATAAAATACAACTAAAATGTTTTGTTTGAATAGTAAAAGTTACATTTTAATATTATTTATATGGTAATGATGTAGTTAATTACTAATAACGATATGAGTATTACATATTTTTACAAACGGATTAAGTTAAACCTTCTCCGACCTTAATCTCTTGAAAAGGTTGAACATTGCAAAACTAGAGTATGAGCGCCATTCAAGCAATTTGTAAATACCAAATAGAACCGAAATAGTTTTTTTTTTGTCGTCACTTACTGAATATAGTTATAACTTTAATATTGTTTGTTAAAACGAAGAAGCAAAAACACACAGAGGTGATGTATTATAACAATCATCCAAATGTGGAAAAAATATACATACATACATTTCTCAAATAAAATAACGGGGTTAACAACATTAAAACCCCTACAAAGTTGTACGAGGAGGGTACTGTAAGTAGCTTATTAATAGTTTTTAACTGTTTTAATAATTTTAGTTTTTAGTAATTAACTGTGTAAACTAATATATTAATTTTATACGTTGCTCTGCATTATATTTATTATTTTGCATGTGTGTGTCATCAAACACTCCTATTCTATAATATAGTAAGCTGCAGTGGTCGTGTGGAGAACAGTTTAATATAAATATTAAATTGTGATGTATTGTGAGTGCATCGCACCGGTCACATACTCGTATGACCCGCGCGTTGCTACAAAGATGACGAGCTCGCTGTTAAGTTTCAATATTTAAATATATTAATTAGCATTCGAAACGTCGGGTTAAAATTTAAATGTAACCAAATTATACGCGAGTTTTAATTTGTATAAAATAGTTTTATTTCAAATGTGTAGTCGTGACAATCTAAGAAAATTATAAAAGGGAATTGATTTCTTCTTAATTGCTATTTTATGTAAGAACATATTATATTGTATTGTTCTACTTATTGAGCGAGTCTCTTTATTAGAGACTCTTCTGCATCCTTTGTGCAAGCATCAATCAAAAACGGTATATCCGAAAAATTTAATATTTGCACACTGATGGATATTTAATTTCTTTTAAACAACCAAAAAAAAATTCAAATAAAAAAGGAATATTCACGGAAAAACTAAAATCCCATCGATTCCAATGGGAAAAAATTTTCGCGCGTAAAGTTTTTTAGCTTTACAATGACAATTCCTAGTAAATACAATGATTGTTAAGAATCGGTGAATGTGGGTAGTAATTATTAATTATATGATATTAAAATGTATAGGGGACGGTATTTTGATTTGATTTGTTATACATGTAAATGAGTAGGAGTATAGGTAATATTTTTTTTTTACTTTTCAAAATTATTATATTTTTATTTCACTTTTTTATAATTTCATAATATTTTATTATTTTGGAATCTTACCAATAATCTTTTGAAGTATATATGTATATAGTGATATATAATTGCTACATTGTTTATTAGAAATTCTATGTTTAGTAAGTAGAAGGCCAATTGTTTGTATTCTCTCACTAAATGTAATTATTTATAGTTATTAGAAATTAATTTTTTATTTGTTATAATATTAATTCAGATGATCATTCTCTAAGACGTGTTATCTCAGAATAATCATGAGAGTTCTATATACTTATGATGATGAAAGTATCAAGAACTATCGCCTGAATTAAATGATTAAATTGTAAATGGTTCAGTACGTTTATAATATATTTACTGAAGCACTGCTTTTATTAATTTTATTTTTTCTCCGCTGTCTAAATATTGAGTTTTAGACCTAAATCAATCGAATTTCTAAGACAATTATTATTTTTTATTTGCAATTTTTATTTATAATTAAAGTTTTAACTCCGACAGGACCCAAGTTCAGTTCCGGTGTGAATGTATAACAGACACAGTTTATTTATATTATTATCACCGAGTAACATTTAATTGACGTAACAAGCCACAGATAATAATATATGATCTCTAAATGACATTTCATCTGACAGCAGCGAGCTGTTCTTTTATCTTATTTTAATATAATCATGCTAAATAGATTAAATATTTAAGATATCGTATGAAAAGTGGACTGGAAGTTTCTATTTACTTTTAAATTATGGGTCTGTTTCAAAGTTATTAGAAAATTGTTTGGTAGATTTCTGTACTAAAAAATGGGCAAATTTGTACGCGAGCATAGTTTGCGTATGCCACTCCATTTTAAAGCAAAATTAAGTATTATGAAGTCGGAATTTACCCCTAAGTAAGACCCTTATGAAAAGGGTACCCTTTTTGTAAGTTCTGTGGCTTCTGTAAGTAAATATATCAATTGCTTAATGACATATGAACACGTTGCTTTTTGTTCGTAAGTTATTATTTTAAACAGAGAGTGTCTATTTATTATTATTATATTAAAACATTTTCTTGCACTTGCTTTTTCTTGCAACTAGGTCATCTTACCCTTGTACTAATTTTGTGTTTTCATTTAATATTAGTATGGTACTGATATTTTTATAATAATGCTTATTTAAGTTTTATTCATGTAAACAATACTAATTTATGTATATATAGATTAATCTCTTATAACTGGGTTACCTGGAAGAGATCGCTTATAAGCGATAAGGTCGCCTATTGTACATTCATATTTTGTTGTTACTTCTTTCTTTTTCATGTTATAATACTCTTTGAGGATGTACAATAATGGATATTATTATAATTATATTATTAACGGCTAATCTTATTTGAGGATGTCTGAGAAGCCTTGTCATTTAAACATGTGTGTCACAGGTCCGTGTGATTGTGTATAGAAGACATCTTTAAGCTAATGAGCGGAATTGTGTCAAAATATATTTTATTTGTATTTAACTAAATGTGTCAAGTGCGTTGATTATTCATAATCAATAATTATATAAATATTTGTAATTAAGAACATCTTCACACTTGCGACCTTTGGAGATACTAATGTCATATAGTTTTATAACAACATGTATATAGTGTAATATTACCATATATCTGTATTGTTATTTATAACAAGGCTAGTTAGAAATGACGATATTTCATCAAATAAGCTTTAATTTTAATATGAATATTAAATGGTATAATTTATATTTAATAACATATAATAAAAAATAGGTTCAAAAATATTGGCTTCTTTCAATCGTTTTCAATAACCTTAAAAATTTCGTTTTAAGGAAAAAGAAAAAAAATATGAAGAAAATATTTCAATCACTCGCAAGTGAAAGTGATTGTGAAGGGTGGTAACGGTGATGGGGAATGGCTCTTAAAATGTTTATGTCCTGATATCACTGCGATTCACCACAGCTTCTCAACTGGAGACACTGCGGTCTTGAGTGTGCGCGTCTCTACCGCGAGTACATTAATCACGGTTCACTTGTCGACTCATCACACGCAATAGTCCCTGACACGCACTCTGATTACATTAATTAGTGTCGACTTTTTGTCTGTCTGTCCGCCCGGGGCCTATTCTGAACTACTGTGATACCATCATTGCCAGCAGTAATATACCTGACTCTTTTTGGTCGAATGTAACGGGAACAATAGAAAGATTAGGATAAGTATATTAAGCTTTGTTATAATTTTGTTCGAATTCTAATAAACCAGCAGTTGTTTATGTGGTAAATATTTTGGATTTATAAAGATGTCCGAAGAGTTTCTCGACTGAAATACAAACTCAGTTTAAATGTTAAAGCTGCGAGGGGTTCAGTGGGTGGTTAGTTATTACATATTCCCACCCACCTGCACTTATTCATAAACTTCCGAGGAATGTTAACAGACGGACACACATTATATGTTCTAACATGGTATGGGACCACTGACTCTATATAAAAAACTAAAGGTCAGAATTCCTCTGAAGATTCTTTACATTTTTGCTGCCTCTCGTCACTCCTCTGCAAACTCACGTGGATTCATTGCGTATTTGAAAAAAAATTAAATTGATTCGTGTAGTTTCGTTTATTAAAAAGTGCTTTATTTGTCTATATACATATAAATGTCGAAGCCAACACGTCGTCTTATCTTAGAGGAAATAATATTACCTATTTTAAACATGTAAAGATAGAAGACCACGAAACTAATAACAGATCCTTATTGTAACTATAAACCGTTATTTGTGTAATTGGAGCCAATTATTATAATGTGTTTAATAAGTTTGTATAAAGTCATCTATAGTTGGTTTTAAACGCAGGTTATAGATCGATTATTGATAACTTTCTTTAGTAAAAGACCAGATTAAGCTATTACCATATTTTTTTTTTTATCAATTCCGGTATTTCTATTCAATCAGTCTAGAGGACGCAATAAGTCGCGCGACAGCCTCTCCATGTGTAAGAATTCTAAGCAATGTGTTATTAATACATTAGTACAATTTTTACAAATGAGGATACTTGGTACGTGAGAAAATTACAATAAATACAAATACATACATAATCAACATCAGTTTATCTTTGTTAAATTTATATATATAGTTTTATAATGTATAGTATAACATGTATAATCAAATTATATAAATTTATTTTATGTATATCTGTGTACGTAATATTGGATAGATTATATATCTATATTAGGTATTTATATTATTTTACTAACTACACACTGATTGTTCAATAGAAATGTCGTTCTTACTTTAAAATACCTGCAAGATTTCATAGAATAAGGTTGCCTCGCGCTAAAACATTTAATAAAGAAATGAAACGAAAAAAAGATTAAATATTCGACAATATTAATTCGTATAAAGGTAATTTATACTTATAATTTTTTAATTAATATTGAATAATAATATGATTAGCGTATAAAATGCACAAAATTTTAAAACATTGACAAAATAAGCGATGACATAATATATTAGAAATCAATTTTTTAGAATGAAGAACTATTAATATTCGAGACGATCATAAACCTTCCGAAATAGTGAATTAAAAAAAAAATAAAATTGATGAAGAATGTCTGAGAATAGACTATGAGACTTCAAAAATATTATTTAACATTAACATACATCCGTAATAAATTCGTAACAAATTTTTAGCTTTTAAATATTTTTGCTGTTCTTATTTAGTGCGTATATCCTCCCTGTTTGAGTTAAACTTGCAATTTTTAAAGAAAAACACAAAGCTAATATAAAAAATACTATTTTCGAAAGAGCCTAATCTTTCACGGCTCTAAATCCAATAATATAGAGATACAAAGACAGATGAATCTCTTCAAGTAACAATTGTTATTAGTTTATGTGCTACACTGTATATTCCGTAGATCTAAGACTATCCTAAGAGAATGCAGTTACACAGGTTCCTCTATAGTTCTAGAAACCCACTCTTCATACAGACATGTGACCGATCTATTCTGACCCCACGAACTTACGTACTCTCAAGGCCGCGTGGTAGGGCGCGTGCCTCCTCATAGACTGACTAAATGTCAGTCTCAAGCGCAACCCGCGGAGCTGCGCACGCGCATCGATACGGATACATCGAAATTCGATTTGACAAGTGACATTTATTGTGGATCGATTCTATAGATAAAGATTATAATAAATTATAAAGGTGAAGTGATAAGCGATCATCATATATTTTTTAAGAATAAAAATAATAAAAACGCTTTACAGATAAATTAATTTATTCAATTATTTATAGAATTTATTATTATTTTGTACATCTATGATACTGTAGGTACACATTATACCATATACACGATCATCTCTGACAAAAATATATATTTAATTAACTGAAACTTTATTTAGTATAAGATTTGCGAACCAAAAACAAAAAGCTATAAATGAAATACGTAAAAATATGTTGACCTAATTACATTTTTTATTTATTTATTTATTTATTTATTTTCTTTGGTAATCCAACAGTGTTACAAAATTATAAATCTAAACAATATTTGCTTATGACTAAGACCAACAATATCTTTTTGATTATTAACAATATCTTTATATATATTGTAATTTCTCTTGTAGAGTGCAACCGGCCGATGCAGTTAATTGTTAAAGTGATGCATAATGAACTTTAGTTATCAGGGAACTGAGAACATGGCTTGTAGATATATATTGTGGACTTGTGCAGTCCTAGTGTGGAGCTCCCTGGTGGTAGCTAAGGTGAGCTTACATTGTTATTATAAACCGACTTACAGATGAACTAAAATGTTATTAACATAATACTTTGACACCACAGGTTGCTAATTTTAATAATTGTTTTTTTTTCTCCTATTGTGTATGTGTATTTTCAGTTGTCATCAGTTGTAGTCGTAGTTCTACAATTCTCGTTATTATTGGGTTAACTTGAATAATTCTTAATTATGGACAAAATTAATTTTAATACGTTATTATTCGTTATAAATATCTAACTATAATTAAAATAAAATTATATCCGTAAAAAGCTTTGTCTAAAAATATTTGAATATAATTCACAAAATGTCGTTAATGTCAGATTCGCACACAATAATGTTAGATGCGCAGGCGCATGCTGCTCCGTTATAATTTGTGTCACACGCAAATAAACCATTAGGTCACAAAATGATATTGATCATTGTTGTAAAATGTAATAAAAAACTATGCTAATGATAGCAATAAAATAATTATAATATTTTTTTTAATTGTAAATCATCATTATTATGTTTTTTTATGAAGGTATTGTTTTAAAATAAAACTATAATTATTTGCTATAATATTGTTTCAAGGAAAATCCTTTTTCTTTCGATTGATTTCATCGAAAAAAATAAATATTCTTGTAATGTGTGTTAATTTACAAATTTATAAAATCAAGCTTAAAATTTATGAGGCTTATTCCAAACCATCTCCATTGACAGTCCTTTAAATGATGAGGCCAGTTATCAATAGAAAGACTCTCTTTATGTCAAATTGTTTTATGCTATTCTTATAGATGATTTTAAGGATTCCAAAATCGAGTTATATGTCCCAGTGCGGAATCTTCCTGAAAGGAACAGCCTTGGTCGTTTGTAAATATGTTTTCTCACCTCCTAAGTCAGTTTTTAAAATACACAACACGGTTCTAAGTGCTGTATACATTTCCCGAAATATTTTTTTTATTTATTCTTTCCTTCACTGCCTTTATCATTCAAACACTACTTGGATGGCTATCAATAAAAAACTGTACACTGTAAAAAGCTGTACACAAACATTTGACTAATACCAAGTATATGGAGAGTATCAAAAATTGTATTTGTCTTCGTACTTACTTTCTGTAATGCAATTACACATCAATTCGGTTCTCTTTCTCAATCGACTCCATCTTAATATTTCAAAAATATTTAGCAACGATTGGTGCGAATATAAGAAAACTCTGTGGACATTCATATTAGATTGACAAATTTTAAACGCAAATGTAATGTAAATTGTTATTTTTCATTATAAGAGTATTTACGAGTACGAGCAGGATGGTTATAATTATGGACACCCATCAGGTAATCCAACAGGTAATGTTTATTTTGACTTACAGTAATAGATTCTCAGGTTTTAAAAGTAAAATGATATTTTGTAGAAATATATCTTTTTTAAACAAATCCTAGAATTATTAAAACAAGATATAAAAGTAACAAATTATTTTTTACAACTATAATATTTTTTTAAATGACAATTAGAGATAAATAATTGTTGTTTTATAAAATAATTATATTTGTTTATTACGATACTTTAGCATGTCATTGACCTCTTGATAAGTCTAGGCGAACGAAAACAAGGCATTGGTTATCAGCTGTCCTTATTATAATTTGTAGAGACAATTAATACAATAATATACAACGATTGCTCCGTGACGTCGGCGGACTCATTAGCTTTAGTTTGCAGAGCTCAGAGAAAGATGGGAAGTATTCGTTTGTCGCAGAATGCGGAGGAATGAGAATAGTAGCGAGAAGTCTTTAATAAAAATAGGTTAAAAAATTTATAACCGAATAATACACAGATTTTAAATATTCAAGGATCTTATTGTAAGAAGCCTTGACTAAAATCAGCAATGTGTCGTTAGTTCAGTGTTTCGAAATACCCTCAGTTCTAACAAAAATGAATATTGTGTAGACCACGTGGGAGTTGTTCCTCGTGGGACTATTTTCATTCCACTACTTTAATTAAAGAGAGAGAGTTTCTATTTAGAAAAATCATTAAAAACATATTAATATTTATTATTTTTGGAAGTCCAACAACGAGCCACGCTAATGACGAGCAACGACTTGCACAATCACAGATTAAAAGCTCTATCGATTATGACACAGACAATAGACAGAGTTTTAGTATCTTTGCTTTATGCAATATATTTATTATAAAGGTTATTCTTTTTTAATATTTTGGTTAATAGTATATATATATTTCATGATAAAATATTTAGGAGTTACAAAAGTTGAGTTTGTGTGTACTATGTATTATGCAAGTGATAACTGTACGATGTATTCGGTTTAAATTTAGTACTCAGTGTGCACAATTTGTCGTAAGTCTCTTGGTTCGTAAAATGAGCGATTGTGGCCGCCAGTATGTCTAAATACTCTTGTGTTGCAATGTGAAAGTATGTGTGTTTGTTTGTTCACTGAGACTTTTGTATTAGAGAGAATGTTTACTTTTACCATACCTGCCTTCTAAATCTATTTAATATATTTGAGGTTTAATTAAAGTAATCTTAATTAAATATTGCTCTTCAGGATGAATGTTTACTATTTACACTACTACAGACAAGCTGACCCTCTATCCTTGCACATATATACATATATGTTAATAATTATATCAATTAACGACATTGAGTATAAGTCATAATGATCACGTCGCTTGTCTTTGAAATCTTTAACAATATGCTATTCATAGTTCAATAACCTTTAATTTGTGTTTTAACAAAGGGTTGTGTAATGTGGTCGTTATTATATAAGAGAGGACGGTAACGAACTGATTGTTGACTTTCGATAAATTTAAATTACTTGCTGGTTGTCTGTTCTAATACTATGTGAATACAATTTATCATTTTTTATTTATATTACTCTATATTTACAAATAAATCAAAGTTAATTTAATAACATCTTCAAATTTATAAATTGCTAAAGCGATTAAAATATTACTAACCTTTGAAATAATATCAATTTTAATTCGTATCATAGATCACGATTAAGATTTCCTAATCTTATGTTGAGTAACATTATAATAAATATAAAACTTATTTTATTAAATATTTTTATCTTCACATTATAAACAATTAGTATGTCAGTAGTTCTGTTTACATTTTTTGACAGACGTCATGTACATACTTAGCTCGTGTGTCAAACATGGCATGATCTGTATGTAATTATGTGCCAAAGATAGGATTTGTCTGTCGATGAGTGTGTTTATCAAGAAACCTTTATATTTTTTGTAAAAACCTATTTTACGGTGAATCAGTATATTTTAAAAGCAAACTTCCTTTTGTGGTTTCGTAATTCATTATCTATGGAGATAAAACTCGATGACTAGACTTATTTTTAAAAGCGGGTTAGCCCGCGTATATTATTAACACTTTTATAGTAATTTAAACTATTTTGTAAAATAAAGTTACATGATTATTTTGTGTTACGGATTATTTGTTCTGTAGGTAGGTACTGGATTTCTGTTATCCATGCAATTTTTATTGTTTCTTGTTGTGGCGAAATTTTTAGTTATCAGTATAAAAATGTTATATATATTATATACCAATAAGCGTTTTATTATAGAAACGTTTAAAAATATATAAGACATTTTTAAATATTAAATTTTAATGCCTTCCTCTAAATTCTAGATATATTATTTTTATTGCGCATTATACTAACACGATGGTTGATTACGACCATAAATTTTTGAATTATGATGATTTGATAGTGCAATTTTTCATTATAATTGTTAAGATATTTGAGGTCCAAGTTACAAATATAAGTTTGACAATTGTCATTAAATATTGTAACCTAATATTGTAGTTCTGTATGTATGTTCGCAGCCTGAGATGCGCCATCATGACATGTTTATAATTAAAGTCAGTGATCAATATGCGTTCTCTTATTTAATTCAGATGCTATGCTCCAACACGATAAATCTTATAGTAACTAAAGGTCTTTAATATTTTGTGTATAATGTCTTGAATGTTAGCGACTTCGCGTCTAATATTGTTTTGTTTTTTATTATGAAATGAGTCACAAGACACCAGCTAGGAGGTGCCTGCGAATATGACCAATGTTGTTCACTGTAAAAGATGGTAACTAGGTTGTCTTAATTATTACCCACAATCTATCAAAGGTGCATATAATATTTCAGTATTTCAGAGATAGTAGGTTCTTTTCTGCTCGTGTCTATTATAAAAAGTGATAAACAGATTTCTAAGACACGTTAGACAAACGACATCTTATTTCTAATTCATGTTTATAACTCGCCGGGTCACATTGTTTTCATAACTGATTTACTTCTCACTTCTTGTCTGTTTTGTATCAAAATCATCAAAATTAAACCTAATTATGGTATTTTTGTTACACTACACATCTTCTTTAATTATCTCGTTTCGTTTGCGTCTAGGTTTTTTATCCGTCCTCTTAATACTGTTTAATTAATAATAGGTTACATTTTCATAAATTTCTCTTTAAGCTTAGGGCATGTCATGTGGTCAGAGATCTGTCGATAACTCATCCTGCATTGAATCTGTTCCTCACGTCTCCGATAACTTTATCGTTTTTTTTGTAAACTGAAGCGAGGTAATGAAAATCGGATCATATTGTTATAATAAACCCATTTTGGTTAATCATGGAGATATTGGATGCATAACGAACCTTATTTTGATTTTGTTAATACCAGATAATTTTAGTTATATTATTACAAAAAATAAAAATATTTTATATTCATATCGTTTTTTAGTGGCAATACCATTTATCAAAGACGACTCATCATACGCGTGTAATTGAATCACCTGAAGCAATCAAAACTGGAGTGATTTTTAACCTTTAAAGGTTATTTTAAATATAGTCACGATCTAAAAGAACCAGGCAGTATGCGTGAGGACAAAAAATAAACAAGCATAAGATGGTTAACTGATAAATGATAAAATAACAATTATATTGTCATCTTTACAATGTTATTTACCGCAATGCTAGCACTACTGCCTATCACTACGAAACAGACCTAACAGATGTCACCTTTATCCAGACAGAGACGATTTTATAGAGAAATTCATCAAGCAGGCTTAGTTGACAGAACGACGCAGATGTAATTGAGTGCCGCTATTTATTATTTTATAAAAAAAAAATAAGTAAGAAAATGGATAATATTAAAACAGATAATCAAAAATAAAAACAAAAATATTAGCTTCATTTATCGCTATTGTCTCCAAGGAATTTATGTTTTTAGCCAGTACCGCATAACTTAACCTAATGCACGGATCTACCTTTTAAGTAAGGACTGGTGAGTAAGTTAGTATGATCTAAAATATATTAAATAAGAACGTTACTATAGCTCAAGGATATTTGAGCTATTATAGTTTTAACCGAGAACTACCAGCTGGTGTTATCGTTGTAGTTCTGGAGAAATTAAGACTTTAATAGTTGAATTTAATGCATTGAATATTTTTCGAGTTCTGTCAACACAAGCATACGGAAGCCAATATGTCTTTTTCATAAATTAATTATTTTAGTTTCCTACAGGCAGCCCGCAGACGAAAATCAGTTTTGGAAGTAATCGTCTAGATACCTACAGTCACGTAAACACACAAATACAGACAAGTGACAAACAAGCATACAGAACGACATTGAAGACTCAATGCTTTGTTTAAGTAATTGTTCTTTTTTTGTAATCGTTACATAATAACTGCAGACATTACTGTAATAAATAAAGCCGGTGGCGTGCATGAAGCGGAGCCATAAGATACTTTAATATTAGTCGCTCTTCACTACACTTATTTTATTATTCAAATTAATTACATTTAATCAAATAAATTAAAATCTTGGTTTATTTTTATTTATATGAAACTAGGGGCGCAACCAGACCCTCAATTTCGACTTTCCGTGCTCGCGAAATCTCGGGTGCCGTTTACATATTGAGCGAAGCGAGCAATGGAAGAAGAAGTCATTTATTGCAGCGCTCTTTAACACTTATGTAGATGCGCTCATCGAGAAACATTTATTTTAAATAGCTTTCCAGTCGTGTTATTTCGTCGGTCTGGTTGCGGCCTATGGGGTTTTTATATAATAATTATTCCTCAACGCCACAGATTTTTTTTTATGCATTTTAAAACCACCGTGTAGACATGCTTAACATGTGTTCAAAATTTCGTCTTGATCGGATGAGTCGTTTAGACGCCAGCCCCGGACATTAAATCAGAAAAGTCCGCTCGCTTGTCTAACAATGTGATGTTATAAGGACAGCAGTACTTTTAATCTCTTTACCCGGACATTTACAATAAAGGGGTGTTCACATATAAAGTAAATAGGTATTAATCGGGTAAACGTGCCACGTCTTAGACGACAGTGATACTTAACATCAGTCAGGCTGGAGTCAAACTCGTTTTTATTACGCAGTGAAAAGATATGGCATATTACTAATTATTAGTATTTTTGGAAATACATATTTTAAGAAGTAACAAGGAAATATATATTTCTATACGTTGCGTTGAGAGCTTTTTGTTAAAACAATTGTTAAATTCTACGAATTGTTGAAAATGAGTAATTAAATGAACAATACGTACAATTATGTGATAGATATAATATACGTTACGTGCCCGTGTGTGTATTTTTGTGTTTGTGTGTGTTTTGGTTACTGCAGTATGTTGTAGATTAAGATTTTAGTTGGATATTTTAAGACACTGGTTTTAATAAACCTATACATATTTATTTATTTAATTATTGTATAAATATTGTATAATTTTGAGAAACATTTCAGTTGTAACTTTAAATTGAGTCTATTTTTTATGTCAAAATGGAAAGGACTAGTGCAATAAAGATTCCTATTTTATTAAGGAACACTTAGTATTACAACTACAGATAGAAAATAAAACGCAATTTTATAATTGCTATGATTATTCATAGCTTTAACTGTAGAGAGGCTTTACGTCGTCCCGCGTCCTTCCCTCGCGCCGGGGCGACGCGCGGTGACCGCTGTCAGCTGTGATTGACTCGTTTTTGCGGACAATTTCACATAAACAGATACCTGAGAGTATTTTTTGTGTGTGTGTGTATGTGTGTGTGTTTGATTGATGGAAAGTAAATAAACATTTAGCAACTAACAGAAGCTGGAATTAAATAAGTACGAGTACCAAATTTATTTTACATCAGATATTTTAGTGATATTTTAAATATATATAACGGTTAATGTGAGTTAGTTGATTTTAACATATATATGTACACAAAAATCTAATGTGGTCTGGTATATTGTCATTATAAAGTAACTTACGCGATAATAAAAATAAAAAGAAGCTAACAGCCAGAAAATTTTATTATTTTTATCGTCCAAACAAGTTTCTGTTATATTTTTGTTATTCGACAACAAATTTTAGTTTCTCGTTTCTAAATATTATTTTATAGTCAGACTGTACCTACGTGTAGTGATGACCTCACTGTCAAATATATATATATATAATTAGATATTTAAATGACACTACACACGGGACAGTTTAATAAGAAAATTTGCTTTTCCGTTGTTAATTTACTTATTGCGCTAACAAAAACTTTAATTAAATATTTCATATTGCGTTAGGCAATTTGATCGATTACCTTTAACCTCTTCAACCTCTATGTTGTAGCCACTTAATAGTTTTACTAAAAGAGGGATTTTATAAATATATATTATATCAGTAACATATTATAATAGTACATTAAAAATTGCTTCACTAACTTTGGCGTATTCTGAATCACTTTGTTCCCATGAATCACGTGTGCTCTGTGGGCGACGGACAGGCATACATTTATATATTTATAATTATTGCAATATGTGTTTTTAAGGAAAGTTAAGTCGCGGCCTCGGCGGTGAAGTTCACACGTCAACTTGTATAGTTAATAAGAAACAAACAATAATAGATAGTTAGTAACAGAAATGTGTTAATAATAGGAAGTGCATTTTGATGAAGTGAAGGAATGATTTGTTTATTGTTAATATTACTTACATATTACTTTACAATAATTTTATTGTTCGTTCATTATAAAATAATTTAATGTGTAAAGTTTTGAACGAGGACGAGTTATTGTTACTGTCAACAAAAAACATAACAATGAAGCGTATTTATTGATGTTATAAAAATTGTTTGAATTATAAGATTTATATGGTTTGGCTTTGTAATAAATTTGATTTACTCAGCTCGTCGTGGGAGGTATCTAAGGGGAGTATTCTGTTATTTAGTATTATTTATATTTAAAAGTAATTTTTGTAGATCCGGCTGACGACTGCGACGTCCTGGATAATTTAAAGACACAAATATGTTTGTTTTACATAAACGATCGATTTGTAGCCCATTGATGTTATCTAAAGTCTTACAAAATTATCAAAATATAATTATTTTTAAATATTAAATTTAACATTTAAATTTTTATTTTACTTTTTATACAAATGAAGAAAGAAACTTATTATTTGTACTCGCAAAGCATCTAAATTCACGTCAACCGGAACATACCAACATACATACTTAATACGGAACCACGAACGCGAAACAAATTACGTCGCAGATTTGATTCACTTTGTTTACGGAAGCAAGAGATTATAAAAAACTGCTTTAATTATTATTTAATTGCAAAAATTATAGAGTTTAGGAAAAAATACGCGATTTTGTTGTTATTTTTTAATTATTAAAAAAAAAACGTCTATTTGTTTCTGTAATTTGTAAATCACAATAAATTAAACTAAAAAAATATTATAATCGAATATTTAAGTATTTTTTTTTATTTTTTATAAAGTTTATAAAAATATACGAGCCTTCTATAATTAAATCATGTCTTTTAATATTCGTGTACCGCTGTGCCAGTACTTAACGGTTTGAGGATATCCCAGCTTTATTACTATAAGAAATGAGACTTAATTAAAAATAAATATTTTAATACTTTGATATTTATAATAAAAGCTATTAAATGTATTAGCATTATTTTTATAAGATACGATGTATTCTTTAAAGGTAACTCAATGACATCTGCACAGACATACAGCGATTGTATTACATTAAAATTAATAGGATATAACATTTTATTTTATTTTTTTATACTCACTCGTCAGCGGTCGTATAAAATGTTATAAATAATTAAAGTTGTAGAAGTTCTTTCAGCGTTTAATGCTATGATACCTTTTCATTATTTAAAGTACTTTCAATGAATTCTTACAATAATAATATCTCAGATGTTAAATAACGACGACGCGACGAGTTCGCGTCCTAACATATTAGTTATATAAATCCATAGTTATACTTAAACCTTGTTTTATCCACAATGTCATTTAACTTTGAATATCATTGAAGATGCGATGAACTTCGACTCGATGAACGACTCGATGAACTTCGATTAACTAAGATCAAATGTGTCTGAATAAAACTTATAAACGGGTAAAAAATGTTTTCTATAAATACATATTATTTAATGTTATAAGCTTGTGAAAGGACAAGAAACACACCAGAATCTCCTGACATTATAAGAATATGATATAGAAGAGTATTGCATAATTGTATTGAATTGAATGTTCTTCTTATTGGCAATCACTCCTCTGAGACGGAGACGGAGTTCCAAATAAAGGAATATCATCTAAATAAAGTTCACAGGTCAGTCGGTCGACGCAATCTCTATAAGATGATAGATTGGTGTTAGACAAATATAGCTGTAGGTCATGGATTATAAAATTTACAGTTTATTTATATTTCGCAATATCTCTCCTAATTAACAATTTATCAAACATTGATGAAATATAGGACTACCTACGCTTTTTATATTATTTTATATAAGTGGCGTAAGAGGTTATCCTCTAGTCTCATGAATATCTACGAACATGCGTAATTCTGGATAAATTGTTGCATATATATTGCATACCTAAAAGACTGACTTTATGGAATAGAAAGAGATGAAGGGGAGTCGGAGGGACAGGATGGGGTAGGACTTATAGCTTCCTCAACTCTGACTCTTACGATACGCAGCTAAACCAGTTGGTCAGTCCTTAAGAGTTGCCGACAACTGTGAGATATCAGTCTGCTAGTTGGCCTTCACAAAGATGAAAATTCCCAAAGATGGAGTAACTAATAAATTTAACGAAACTTCTTGATCAGATAGCTCGCCCCATATTACGTTCCATTGTCTCGTTGCGTTCATTTTTTCTCTTGTTTTGTAATGTCTTTATTGCGTCTGTCTAAGTATACATGGGTATACACGTATACTTACACAGACACACTGCTTTTAATTTTAACACCTCACATAATATACAAAACTTATTAAATATTCAAGAAATAACTGAGAGCTAGAACTTGTAAAATTATATTCTGAAGGTCACAAGAACTGGAATTCGGTCTCTAGATAACGAACATTTTAAAGGAACTCTCGTGACAAGTTGTTAACTTGTCACAAGAATTTACTTTATAATATGAAATTTATATTATAATAATAATATTCTTATTAGGTACCTATTTTTAGCAAGAGATTGAAGTAAGAGACATTCATTGTAATTATCACATAAGGAATCATCTAATAGGAATATCTTCGCTGACTTGGTTGTTGAGCTCTAAACAACAGATTGCATTACTATTAAATATAATTACCTGGATGTACTCACGTTATTATTATCGTAATTTGCCCGACTAGTTTCGAACCCATTCGGGATTCGAGCTCATGAATGAGGATTCATGAGCTCTGAGCGTGACGGAACTGTCTTCTTACTAGTCGGGCAAATTCGGATAATAATAACGTGAGTAAAGCCGGATAATTAAATTTAATAGTAGTATTTTCTTAGATTTTCACGAGTACACATTTGAAATAAAACTATTTCAAATGACAGACACTTACATCTCGTCTCACGTGAACACGATTGCTGGAAAACATTCGAAAAGTCGGGTTAAAATTAAAATGTAACCAAATTATACGCGAGTTTTAATCCGTTAAAAATACTTTTATTTCAAATTTAATAATTTTAAAGTTTACATACAATAAAAAAAACATTACTTGATGAGGATTTGTTGTCTGTAATTGTTGAGTCATATTATATAATTCTATATCGAATAAAATTAAAGTATCTGTCGTTGAGTGTCCCACTGCTGGGCTTAAACTAACTAACGTAATGCGTAAGAAGCTTCTCTGACTATGGCATATACTTAATATTATAATGTCCATTAATCATGATGTTTCTTTCATTCAAATACAATTGACTAACACTAGTAGTACCAATATAAATATGTATTAGTGATAGAATTAACTATTACGTTATTATATGTTGCAATACTTTATATATATAATTTAAATATAGTGTAGTTATTATTACATAAGGAGCAATTCACTTTAATATTCTTTAAGCGAAATAGATTTGTTAAAGAAGTCAAAACAACATTCGTTTCGTTGGAAATGCAATTAGTGCTTCAATTCTTATTTATTATTATGTTAAAGTTGTTAAATTTAATTTGACATTAAATGTATTTTTAGATAGTTTTATTATTTTCGATGATGCTGGAATAATAACATACCATCTAGATATAACGACCGGTTTGATGACCGGCCGCGCGTCGCTGACGGGACGGACGGATATAAAAGTGCCAAAACATCTTATTTTGCATACGCCCCTAGTTATGATTTTTTTTTATATTTATTAAAAATATTCTAAAATATTATGTCGTATTATATATAGGATCGGTAAAAAACTTGATGCGTCGATTAAAAGGTTGAATTAAGAAGAATATAACTTCGTGTGAATTAAATCCTTTTCAATATTTTTTTTTCCATCAATGTAAAACAAATCGTTATTATTTTAAAGAGAATGCTGATAATTATAATTCAAAGCGGTTACTTCGCTGAAACATTATGTAAAGCTCGTGACTGTGTTACGACATCGAACGGAAGGCGTTTCGGATAATGGACGATTACTGTTACATGGACCAGGCCAAGCCGGCTGAATACACGACCTGCAGTCTTCCGTGTACTGAATTATTTGCATGCTTACACCTTGTATTTAGTTCCACTGAACTTAGTTTAATTCAATTATCTTATGAATATTTATGTGTTATGAAGCACACCCAGCACGTGCCAGGAATAACTTTAATAAATAATAATGTGAAAATCTTTCTGAGCTACATAAAAAAAATATTTTTTTAACCGAGCAACATCATTTATTATTTATATGTAGTATGGTAAGATTGTATAAAGTAAGCAGTATATTACAAGTGAATGTTTTCGGCAGGGGGGCAGTCGCGTGCAGCATCCGCGGACTCATTTCACCTGTCAGGGACGCGCGTCCGGCTACTACGCGGACATTGAGACCGGCTGTCAGGTGAGCACCCGCTTATAATAGAGAAAGATGATTAAGGATTGTGATCGCTACTGCTGTAACCGCATTGGCACAAATAGCTTATGATATTGAATTATTGGAATTATAAATATGTGATTCTGACGTCTCAAGAATGATAACTTTTCACTGCTAAATTAAAACACACTTTCTTCTTTAATTTGTTTTATTATTATTTATCACTCTTGCTAACTATTACAATGTGAAACACAGCACGACTTCGACAACTGTCTTATTGCCAACACAACAAACACTGACGTCTTTTATATCAGCCTCCAGTAAGTTATGTCAAATAACAAGTCCTCAATTGACAATTAGAATAACATTTATCGAAAGTCAAAACAGATTTTAAATAACAACAAATACATTTTTCTTAATCATACTTAATATTTATTAAATACGATAATTAAACATAAAGCAATAAAATGGCAACAGTGTTAATGTGACTCTGTGGCATTGTGAGTCAATCCTCTTCGGACTCCCAGATTTTTATAGATTTACGAAACTATCAGTTTCGTAGTAAAAATAGAAAGTGTGGTGAATATTGATACCTACTGTGTCCGCTGAAACGTACATTGGTCAAGTAGTCTGATTCTGTTACTAATATAACATTGGTCAAGTAGTCTGATTCTGTTACTAATATAACATTGGTCAAGTAGTCTGATTCTGTTACTAATATAACATTGGTCAAGTAGTCTGATTCAGTTACTAATATAACATTGGTCAAGTAGTCTGATTCTGTTACTAATATAACATTGGTCAAGTAGTCTGATTCTGTTACTAATATAACATTGGTAAAGTAGTCTGATTCTGTTACTAATATAACATTGGTAAAGTAGTCTGATTCTGTTACTAATATAACATTGGTAAAGTAGTCTGATTCTGTTACTAATATAACATTGGTAAAGTAGTCTGATTCTGTTACTAATATAACATTGGTCAAGTAGTCTGATTCTGTTACTAATATAAACAGGGACGCAAAAAGACCTTGTATTTCGAATCACTGCGCTCACGAAATTTCGGGTGCCGTTTACATATTGATCGAAGCAAGCAGAGGAAGAAGAAATCATTACATTAGTGTATAGATGCGGTCATCGAGATACATTTATTTTAAATAGGTAGAAATATTTTTAACATTGCGGCCTATAGTGATTTTTTGAACATTCATTATTCCTTAACGCCACAGATTTTTTAAAAAATTTATTTAAAACCACCGCGTTAACATTTGTGCAAAATTTCGTCTTGATCGGATGAGTCGTTTAGACGCCAACCCCGGAAATTCAATCAGAAAAGTCTCACATAGAGCATCCGCTCGCTTCGCTCAATAATATTTTTTTTATAAGTGGTAGGTAAGATTCTGATAGAAACTAGTGTTACATTAATCAGTAGTCTGTTAAGGCTATTGCTACACATTCAAACAATTGATTCACAAGTGTACGATCGAACGGATTGAGATGAGTCGATATAAAGATAAAGCGTATTGTTCATTCATTTATTGAGCGCCATTGTTATTGTATACAATATGTTCAATGGAACAGCAGCTTGCAATACGAGTGCTCTCTTTATAAATGAATACGTATTATATTGAAGAATATAAAACTATTGTACCCATATCGGTACATGAAAATCTAGTAGTTCCGAATTAATGTTAAATCCATAGTGCACAGAAATAGTATTATAAATATGCTTGAAAATTCTTGCAAGAATGTAGAAAATACAACTTAATTATAATAATTTTTATTATGTGTATTATAAATAATTTATGAAATGGAGATGAGTAAACAAGACGCTAGAAAATAATACAAATTATTTCCGTCAGTTGTAGTTGGAATGTATAATTAAAACATTAACCAGATTGAACAAGATTCTCGAAGACTGAATAAAATATACAGAGAAGATATTTTGTACAGAACATATGTTGTTATTATAGAGTCATAAATTAAATATTGGGCAATAACTTTGAGGAGGTATTTCGCCTACAGTAAAAGCATGAAGGTGATCCACAACACAACACCCACCTTAACACTGATATCTTCGCAATAAACTATATTATTTTAATTAAAAACACAAGGAGCTCCAGGAGATGTCGCCAGAGTAATGATTTCATTGATGACTGGTTACAGTAACAGTTTCTTATAGGTATCATGTGCAACTATTGTTTGCGAGAATATTTACCATTTGATTTCATTGCAGGTTACTATAGGCTTTTTAGAGTTCCGATCTTTTCAAAGATTTTAAAAACTTTGTAGTAAGTATCACAATTACGAAAAATTGGAAATTAATAACATTGTATAAGTTAATTTTTAATGTATTATTTGAAGTTCATGATTACTCGTGTTGTTAGCGACGTACTTATACAGTAGTGTTAGCTCAGAGGTTTACGGCATCTGGAACGACTGTCCAAGAGTTGCTCAACGACATGGAAAAGGCAGCACATAATTGCAGTAAATGGCAAGTCTTTCGGTGAGCAAAAAATGTATGAAATTATAGTAATCTCGTGTTGCGCTTTGTCGGCACAATGGGAGTCTTCACACGGTGTCGAAGGCGGCCTTGACCTACGTGGATCGTGTTCCA
The DNA here is from genome assembly GCA_959347395.1 of Mechanitis mazaeus. Taxonomy (NCBI): domain Eukaryota; kingdom Metazoa; phylum Arthropoda; class Insecta; order Lepidoptera; family Nymphalidae; genus Mechanitis; species Mechanitis mazaeus. Next base: position 14,874,364 of record OY365746.1, on the reverse strand, counting down.
TATATTTTTGGCACTCTTAAAATTCAATTTAAGATAACAACAGGATATTTAGTTTTTGTTTGTCTCGATATATGTATTTGATGTTCAGTAATCAAGGAAAGTTTTAATTGAAAATGAAGATAACATATTGAGACTTGTAATATAAGTTATATACATTTCAATAAGTCTAAAAACTTTTGTTTTAGTTTTTACAAAATTTATTATATATCTATGCGCCATTTTAATTCAGTACTACGGAAATCATTTGTAATAAAGGAAATTGATCCAGTTGCAGCGATTTCGCGAATTGAACCAATTGTGGCGGTGTCTGGTGGTAGGTGACAGCACTGAGGTTATGTTATTTGAGATACATTTTATACATTATTTGTAAAGTTTATACATTATTTATTATTTGATTAAGGAGTTGAAAAACTCTAACAGAGTATTATTTTTATTATTTATGATATATATATCTCATTGCAATAATGAGTTGTCAATACAAAAGTTTCAAAAGATATGTAAAGACGATAGATATTTTTAAACTTAACAAGACACTGAAACTATAAATGTGAAAGTCTAAATCTCATTGCGACTATGATTTATAAAAACACATTGCGTCGCCTCGGCTCGTACGCAAAATATAATTGCATTGTAATATTGTAGATTGTTTTTATAATGACTATATTTTGTTGCCTTATTTTAGACCAAATACTTACATAACATTCGATATTAAATGGAATATTAACTGCTTCTGAATATTTGAATTTTCCGATATATAAATTTTACAAGTTTAATTGTTTTTGGAAATAATTAAATACGTTCATGTGGGTAAGGAAATAAAGTTTGTGTCAAAACTATAATATAGTCCTAGCTTTTATAATTAGTATACATGTTATTCTTATTTTTTTCTGAAGTTAATTTTATAGTTCATTGTTAATGAAGTTATTGTTAAGTAAGACGGATTATGAAAGTGAATAAGATCCCGTTAAGTGAATTAGTTTCAGAATATTAACCCAAGAAATAACACCTTGAACTTCTAGGACACTAGAGAGTTGGTATCTCTCTTAGTATTGACCGATATTTAAGCTAAAGTATTAAAGACCATTAGTAACAGTGCATTTTATTATAAAATATAAATATATTCTCATGAGTGAAGAAAGAAGAAGAATAAAATAGAGTTAAATAAATGGCAGAAGTAAACGATTGCTTTTTATTGATTGCTCATATATTTGGTTTACGTAACGCGCGTGTCTCTGTGTGTATGTGCACTCGGTAGCGCTATGCTGAGATTATTAAATAAATAGCACCATGAAAGTGAGAGCCGCAGCCAAGTCATCGCTCCATTGAACCACTCACCTTGAACTTTACATCTTAGGTAACTCTTGACTCTTTAAATATTTCACTTCGTTTAAGAAACTTATTGTTAAAATACAATATTCTGTTCCCGTCTCAGAGGGGTGATTCTTAATTAAATAAGATAAATACGTAGTTTATTTACTTTTAGTTACTTACCTTTGTTTGAAGAGGAGAAGTAGGTATTGAGTATTGGTTTTAATGATTATTTTATAATGGAGTCGGGGATTGTGACTTGATACTTAAAGTCTGTTTTTTTCTCCATCTGTCTAAGACTACTACATCTTTCTTAATTTTTCTCGGGTGGCCTGGAATTTAACTATCTTAAAATTTTTGTTAATATCCAGAAGTATTGTGAAGTGGGTCGTCAATCAATAAGAGAGAAAAAACTTATGGCTTTATTCTTTAAATATGACCTTTAATATATTGCTTATAATAGTGAAAATATTATATTAAAAATTATTATGAATTCTTAGCTAAGGTCGACATTTCATTAGCAGTGTATTTTGGAAAGTCTCGAAACAAAGAAGTTCTTAGTTGATGAATTATTCACTTCGTACTCCTATAACATCTATTTGTTTAATTTATTATTATCTAAACATGGTCATAAAACATTCTGATATAATATATTAAATACATTGTAGATCATATTGTTAGTCACAAGAATTAAGGAAGCTTGTATTTAGAAACAATAAATAATTTGTAACCAACAGTAGCGAATTCATTTGTAATGTTATTTCTGTGGTGTGCAGTTGAAAATTATTACCAAGTCAAGGCAGCATCTTAAATATAATATACATTAAAAAAAGTTAAGTATTTTTTTATATTTCCAGGTCAAGGTCTAGGTCTGCACTAAATTTCACGAAACCGGAACAGTCGGTCAAGTTAGAAATGTAAAAACTTATTTAATAGTCGTTGAATTATTCATGACTTACTTTCGCTTAAAATTTAAATCTTTTAAGTTGCGTCAGTGAATACCATTAGTTCGACCATAGCTAGTTCGTTTAGGTTCTTAAGAAGGTCTACTGGAATATAAATGTTTAAATCTTTGTTAGCATTTAAATACCACTTACAGGACAATAAAGCTAATCAGAGTTTACTGCTACCAAGTTTCCAGTTAAACCAAATGCTTTATTTTAAGATACTGCCTACTCTTTTACTACTTGATTTGAGGACGTTGAGTACGAAAATATTATTTGTATTTTATTGTTTATAGCATTATACTTACTAAGTTGCGGTTTTTAGCTACAGACGGGTTTGACACCATCGCAAATGGCTTGAGTCAATAACGCTCGAAGGAGCCGTAGAGAAATAGTGCTCAGACGAGTTAAACCACAAACAATATTGTTCAAATAGTATTTTCTTAGAATTTTACGAGTACACATTTCAAAAAAAAACTATTTTTTACATATTAAAACTCGCGTATAATTTGTTTACATTTTTATTTCAAACCGACGTTTCGAATGCTTTGCACACACGTAAGTAAACACACGAGATGTAAATCTCGTCACACACTTTTATCTCGTCTACCCATGAACACTAGTGCTGCAAAGCATTCAAAACGTCGGGTTGAAAGAAAAATGTAACCAAATTATACGCGAGTTTAAATCCGTAAAAAATAGTTTTATTTGAAATATTGTTCAAAATACCCTCGGCGTTTGATAATTACTTGAAATGAGGAAGAGTCTTGAATCCTTGAAGTAACAAAGAATATTTACAGTCGACTAATAATCGGTGACCTCACACACAGTTAGAGATAACTAGTGCAAAAAGTCAATTATATGAATTATATGTCGTTGCAAATAGTATTATAGCAAGATTATTAAAGGATTTCATTGTGACATTTTAAAATATATTTCGTTTGTATCGGTTTGTGTGAGAAAAGACCAAACCTTCAGAGTTATTGGCAAGTAATGCGGTCGCCGATGGAAATCTTGCAAAAATATAACTTTAATAAAGATTTTTACATCCGGAGGATATACAGAGAGAAGAGTAGCCTGTTTGGGCATCCATCTCTCTCCTTCACCGTACGAAATCTCAATACTTATCTTCCATCATCATCTTCTATAATAATGACAATAAAATTTTATTGGTTTGCTTTTATTATTATCCGTTAGGAAAATCAGGACTAGACATACTTCTATGAAATATTAGATAATACCGCTAATAACCTAATACCAAATTCATTAATTTAATTTATTAAAATATTAAAAACTCATCACACACGTGTTTCATAATAACAGACAGACTCATCACAAATGTGTTTTCCGCAACTAAAGGCCGCCGAAAACTAAGTGAATAAAACGCAACTAATTATAACATTTAAAATAACTTCCCCGTGTCCATTCAAAACACCACTTAAAAATCATTATATTACAATTTAGGATTGTAAAAAATATAAAACGATAAGTGAATCGCTGCGCATTATAATAACAGCCGTTTTAATAAACAAGAACTTCCATGTCGGCCTGAAATCCTTTTTATGATGATGATTGAATATTCTATTAAGCAACTAAGGAGTAAACACACCAAAAATATTATCATTGAAAATAATATTCTTAATTCTCAGACACATAATTTAAACTATAATATCTACCTGTTCCAGGTGTACCACATGTGTGATGGTCTCGGGCGTCAGTTCAGCTACTCCTGCCCTAACACCACGCTGTTCCAGCAACGTATGTTGGTGTGCGACCACTGGTACATGGTGAACTGTTCCAACTCCGAAAACGATTACGACGCTAACCTACTTATTGGTAAGTTGTTTTGGTCGATATATTTTGTCAACTTCTGCTTTATGAAAATATTGTCTTTTGTCTTCTAAATAAGAGACTCTTAAAGTTCTGGAGGCGATAGATAGAACAGCGAGGTTATAAGACTGTTTATTATGTAGTTTTAGTAGTGGAAGTAGAGCCACGGTAGATGCTACTCCTCTCAGTGATGTGAACTTAATTGTTGTATGTTTTGTTGCCTTCAATGTGAGGTCATAATTGTAACGTCTTTAACCCACTCCCGACGACCTTGATAACGCACGAGCCGCGAGCCTAATTCTAACATAATTTTATTAATTAGAAAATATCACGATGCATATATTTTATTTTATATAAGTGAATAATAGGAAAGTGTTTAATGACCATTTATTTCTCATAATAACTATTATATTTTATATTTTATATTATATATACTAACTGTATGTTATTTTATTATGTATTTTTTATATTCTTATCACTTAACAAAACGGAATGTATTCGTAGTCCTATACCTTAGTTAAAGAGTATTAAATAGTTATTTGTATTTAATAAATTATGTAATTTGTTTTCTTAGAATTATGTAAGGAATGAATGCAATCAAGTTCAATGCCCTTGACTCTAGTCTTGTATAACACATGAAGGCGCTATACGACCTCTGTATTTGCACCTACATGGCAGCTGATAATGGACCTCGTCTACCACAATAGTGTCAGAGTTCAGGATGAATTGATAAATTATTATATCATTTCTGAAGGTTTTTTAAATTAGGGTCTATTGTTCAAAACGTACATTTTTTTTATCAGGCCAGAGAGACAAGCCGTTCGTATCCGACGAGGACATGCGTCTCCGAACACCTCGACCAGACATCCTCAACGTGCCTACCAACAACAACTATTACGATGGTTTGAAAGAAGCTGAATCAAAGGTGATAGCAGACAATTAACTTGAATTGTAGAGACTGACATATTATCTTAAAAGAAATTCTACGATCACTTGCCAAGAGTGACTTGAGGTCTTAAAAAAGCAATGAGCAAACTAGTCTCCTATAACACCTGACTAAAATCATACAAATATTTGATTTCACTGTGTAGTCGTGATAAACATTTTTCCTTATAATATTTTATTTTTTTATTACAACCAAATGTTATCCTTATATTATGAGTATCCAATTACAATATTTGTAAGTTAACATATAAAAATTCGAATTATTAAAATATTTTTTAAATATGTACAAAATATATATATATGTTTATAAAACAGGTTTTATTTTTCTTATCTTATATATTTATTCGTTTTTTGATGTGTTTTTGCAGTCATTTCCAATTATTATTTGTTTCATATCACCTAATCAAGTATTTTTTTTTTGCAGTTTCCAATACATCCTGGCAATAGTATAGTGGGTATAGCGGATACATTATCTAATGAAGATAACGAGTTAGACGATGAAGAGGTGAATTACAGGCCACCAAGTTCGTGGTCAATGAAGTTCTTCAAGCCCACACCTGCTGTCAGTATAGTTGAAGACGTCAACATTAAATACCGCGTACAAAACTTCGACAAACGGAAGAAATCTAACCAACAACGCCCAATTATTAAGAATAAACGTCCCCACTTCCGAACACCATCACAAGAGTTAAGTCCGCCTTTTTCATCGACTTATCAGACTGACTCGGCAGAACAAACTCCAGACCCCGTATACAAATTCATCAAACGGTTTGATCCCAATTCCCCAGATTCAATAAAGACTTCAATGACAAGATCTGAAATTATAAATCTCAATAAACATTTACCCGATGGACAGGCAAGTTCTGAGGAGGACAAAACACCACGCAAAAATAAAAACTATGGAAACAACTTTAATGTTCTCGATGGTGATAAAAAGAAAGGTCTAGAAGGCACAAAATTTGAAAGTATAAACATTAAATCTAATACAGAGCCTATATTAGAACCAGCAACCACGAAAATCCCGGAACCGTCCAGAGATTTATTGCCTCCTAAAACAGAATTTAACTCACCAGTATCAACTACTATGGGACCGCCAATATATTACGAATGGAAATGGGCAGTTCCAGCCTTTGACTTGGAGCCTCCCAAACTAAGTAACGAGACCAACACTACTCATATTAAACCTGTTAAAGCCATAGAACGGCCGTTTAGCGTTGTCTCCACGACCACTCCAAAGGTTGTAGAAGTTACACCACCCAACACGGAATACAACATAAGTTCATACTTCGTGCCCGATTACGTGTTTCCACTTGACCGACCTCACCCTGGATACGGCGACGATGACGCACAGACGTCTTTCCAAGTGCAGGTATCTAGGCCAGGGAGGTCAAGTTATGGTGAAAACCCGTCGTGCCCTCAATGTCACCCGGCGTATCTAAACCCCGGTACTTGCGAGCCCTGTGTCGTAAAACGGTAACAAAGAAGTCGTTTCGTCGATTAGTTCAGCCATTACGTTATGCCATTCAGATTTTAAATTGCGACTCTACTAGCGAACTTCGGATTATGGTTTATTAGAGTAACAAATTTATAATAAAATCTCAGATATACTTTTAAAGACTTGTTCCGAATTTCCAATAGATATAAATTATTTACAGACACTTACAAATTTGGAGTACTACATATATTTGAAATAAATAGGTTATGTGAAGTTTCTGCTTTCGTCCTTATTGATTAAAGGAATTTCATTCATCCGATAATGAACTGTAATTATAATAATTATTTTATTGAAATTGACATTCGATTTAGATTTGAATAACAAAATTTTATGTCCTAAAATAGAACTATTAGAGAAGTATAGTAAGTAAGTAGTAGTTTGTACAGAGTTTTAAGCTGTTTTGCCTTACCTTACCTCATAAGGAGTGTGGATATAAAAAGTGTATATTATATTTTGAATAATAATTGATTAAAACACTATGTTCATTATAGTGTTTAAAATATCGTTATTTATAAAATAAAAGTGAACACAGATCTTAATAATCTCGTCACAATGGCGTTTCCACACAACGTTATATAGTTTTCTGTTATTCGCGTTAATGATAATGGTACAACCTGTAATATATTAAGATAGACCTAAATATTTATAACTTTGTAAACATGTATACTATGTCTGTTATAACTATAAGTTTTAAATAAATAATTTTAAAAATTTTATTGGTATTTATAATATTCCTGACAGTAAGTTGTTTAAAATTAAAATTGATTTCACTAGATTGGACTTAACTATTAATTTTAATGTTAACCGTCTAGTAGTATTAAGAACTTCTAAAGGCTTATATAACTTATAGTTCTCTTTGATTCCAACGCTATTATAGACATTTATACCTACTTCAAGGAATTGTAACACCAGAAAATTTAGTGCTTTGGAATAATTTACATATTATTCATATTTAAAGCAATCAAATTAACAAAACTCCAATTAATCAATTAATATTACTTCTTATTGAAACTAATAGGAGAAGTAACTCGAACCGTAAGTTTACCAAACATAGTCACTTGCTACCTCAATTTACTATTTCTTCACATTCTTGGGTTACCTTAAAAGAAAATCATTGAATAAACAATACATACGGGGCTTAAAAATGTGTGGGGACACATTTGTGAAAGACCACTTACGGCGGTTTATGGCTCCAAACGTCGGCATCTCGATTGTCATGGTGATTGGCCTTATTCTCAAGGATTTGGCAGTTTGTAGTTTAACATGAAGATGTTAATTTTTTTTATTATTTTATTATAAGTATTCCCAGTGTTCTTGTATTCATGTCATAATTGATAAAGAAAGTTTAGTACTCCTTTCCTCTACCCTTTGTAGTACTTACTACTCGTGACGTTTCTCAGTTTAGCTACTTTAAGACTTTACTCTATGACATCCACAGTCTTATAAATTATTGAAAGCCACAGCGTAGAAACGATTAATTATGAGTTTCGAGCGTCATGGCTTGCAGTGTGTATAAGAAAAGAATACTGTTTATAATTCTTGATTCGTGTAAAAGCGTTTAATTTGATATTTATATCTATAATCAATATGAGTAAAGCGAATCCCTTAGGATTAATTGCAAGTTACGGTGATTCTGACGAGGACTCTGATGATGGTTCACCTTCAAAACGAGATGACCGGGCTTACTGCCCTGGATACGATACTAAAACACCGACAGTGCCACCTGGAATTCACCCATCTCCGATACCACATTGTCGTAAGCACGAAATATTAAAGTAATGTTAAATCTCAAATTAAAATTTGACGTTTGTTTGAATTGATATAATTGTTTATGTACTTATCGTAAACTTGATGTGTTTTCATCTGGGTGCAATTTCACTAATCCTTAATTCATTTATCAATACAAAATATCTAGCGTGGTCGGCGTGCTACGATGAGAACAGTGGCTTTACTTACTACTGGAACCAGCAGACTAATGCAGTTACATGGGAGGCACCATCCGAGTACCTACTAGCTTTGAAGCTCGCTCAGCAGCAATTGACAACAGCAGGTAAGTTTTATTGATGGATACAGTATTTGATTTATGAATTAATTGATATGAGGAATAAAGAATAATTTCTGTTATTAAAATATGCTTAAATACATCGATAAAAACTAATGTGTTTTATTGTATTTATTTTGCATAAAATCATTATTTGGGACTTGAAACTGAATTGTATTTACTTGTTTGTATACTAATTTCTAACAATTGATGGCATCACTGTTAGAAAGATCCAATTTTTTTTTCTTCAATAACATGCTATATAATTTTACAAATCCCATCAATTCCGAAAGTAGGTTGCATTTTTAAAAATTTTAGATAGAATAAATATTTATCACTGACAATTATAAAATCCAATCCAGGATCAACTGAAGTGTCAGCAGAAGAATGGCAGCTTTATCAGCAGGCACTGGCCGAGAAACAAACACAGAAAGTAAAGCCTGTGACTAAGTCCATATTGAAGAAACCTGAGAAAAATATAAAAAACAATGCCAAAAAACGGTTAGCCAGTGATGAGGAGGATGAGTGAGTAACACATACTTTATATTACTGATATGTAAGGGTGATTTTTGTTTGGTTTGTAATGTATTTATAATAGATTATAGTTAGTGGTTTATAAAACATCTAATCAGTCGTTTTTAATGTGTTTTTAGTGTGTTAGTAAATTAAACTGTTTTTATGGTGATTACACCGAATGGCTGGCTCCTTATAAATACACATTAATTTAGAAACACACTGTTGTATTTGTTTTGCATACATATTTAAATATTTTTGTGTCTAATATAATATAATAATATAATTTATATGCATAACCTGAAATACAAATATATATTAAAAGCATGCAAAATAAAATTTTTATTTTATTTTTTTTCAGGAAAATAGAATTAATAACCTCATACCACAATTCAGATTCTGAGTCTAATGATGAAGTTGAAAAACCAGCAGAAACACCAAAACCAAATAAAATACCAAAAGTGGTGCAAAAGAAACCCAAACCTGCTAAAACCTTGGAATATGGACCACCATTACCTCCAAATCAAAATTACACAGTTCCTATTGGACCGGAACTACCTCTAGGATTGGAAACCAAGCCACCATTACCCGAGGAGACAAGACCCAAGACAGTTGATGAGGTCAGATCACTTTTGGTTGAAAACAAATAACCTTCTTGTTAAATATTAAATTATTATTATTTTTATCTTAAATTAAGTATAATAATAATTTTTATTCAATTATTAGTACGTCTGTAACTTTATATAGATTTCAAATATATATTGTAGCTCACAATGTGTATGTACAAACATGGTATATACAAATTATGTAAAATGAATGATGAGAAATTGCGTCCTGAAAACAGCCTTTAATAACTATGCAATGATTTTAAAAACCTATTTAAACAACCATATTAGAAGTATTCTATATTTTTTATGTTTGTAACTTAAAAAGTCTATTTGAAACCATATATAATGATGTCACATAGACTTGTGTTTTTAATGTTGTTTTCTGATAAAAAGTAAAGGTTTTTATTTTTATTGGAAATGTTATCAAGCTCTGTGATGGTTAAAGTTTTCAATCTGAGATAACATAATAATAATATTCTCGTAGAAAAGTTTAAAACTTTTGCCTCAAACTTCCGTATTTCATGCTTCAGGAAGTAAAATTACCCCTAAAAGTCGTCGACGAGGACCGTCAAGAGGAAAAAGTATTGCTTAAAGAGTTAAAGGACAAAGCTAAGATTTTAGAAAAGCTGGGAGGGGAACTGCCCTCCGAACTACAGCAGATTATCAAAGATGATCCTCAATCGGTCACGGCGTCTCCTAAGTCAGACAAAGAAGCGCTCGACATTGACGTCTTGTTGGACGAAATAGAAAAGAAAGAGTTGCCAAAAATCGTTAAATCAAAGAAGGATGATGGCAAAACTAAATCTAGTTCTAATAGTATCGATAATTCTCCCGGAGGTGACAGAACACCGCCCCTTGAGGTGGACCCCTCGCCGACTGACAGCGGAGTAAGCTTGTTCCCGAGCGCTGCAAATATCGAAAAAGTGAAGTTAGAAAAAGATAATTCCTTACCAATTGAAAATCAGAAGAAGGAAAACGTGTACCTGTTGAATATTGAACCTGCAGAAAACGTTAATAGGAAAAGGTTGCGTCTCTCCAACTCTGTGCTGCCTGATCGGAAGAGGGACAAGATCGAAGTCCCCGCCTACACCACGAAGTACGCTCAGCTGGTGGAAGGGTTCTCCACTGAACGGACCGGTTTGGGCTTCGTTAAGGACGAGGAAAGTGTAAATAGTCCCAAGAATACAATAAGTTATGGGAATGGGTTAACATTTACTAAGGGAGAGACGTTAAACGAGGAGAAGAAAGACGAAGATTTAGATGACTTGACAGATCTGGTGGAGGCCAAACTAAAGTTTCTGAGTCAAATACAGCCTTGCTCGTTGACTCCCGTCCACGAGATGATGATACAAATGCAGGTCAGTAGTGTTTAAAATATTCATTGTGTCCGTCTAGCGTCCTTCAAACTCTGTTGTACAGAGGATGCTAAATTCCTCCTTCACATATAGACATGAAAGAAATATCATGTCATCTATCTCTTTCTATTTTTGGTACAGGTCCGTTAAAACAACGCATCAAAAAGGGCTATGCGTATTTTGACAGGAAAATTATGTTAAATGTGGGATTTGCCGAAAACAGAATAAGATGCAATTTAACTATTTTAGGAGTGAAATATTTTATCTGAAAAACTAGTTTTGACAATTATTGACAGATTGACACATAGCGGCGACACGATGCATGGTGACGCGATGGTTATTAAAACAAATGACCATAGCAACGTACGTCAGTAATGACAAAAAAAAAAATTGCATCTGGCTTTGTTTTTTTTTTAATAATCTTCTCAAATAAGCATTTTCGTAACATTAACACTAAAAAGTTAAATATTAGCAGAATTTTTTGTTACATTGTTTTTAACAGACTAGTACACTATTTTTTTATAAGCATTATATGTTGAGAAAGACATCAGTGTGTTAGTCACAGTTTTGTTCGACTAAAATTTACGTATCCGTCGCAAACGAGCTGCAGCCGAAAGGGCGCAATATTTTGGCATATTTTCTTTATTTTTTATTTATTTTAGAATTCACTACTCAAATATTATTAAACAAATTTTGGGCCGTAAAGGAAATAAAATTTTAAAATATAATGTTTCATGTATAGGGAATACGAGGACAACAAAATTTTAATGACTTTTTAAATATAGGCTTCGAGAAGGTCACGTCATTATTAAGTCTTGCAACGGAAAGAAAGTCAATATTACTGAAATAAATACTTATTTTTAATCATTTTTCCCGTTGGAATCAATGTATGATATGTTCGAAACCAACATGTCAATAACCGTGCAATATTACGAGTGAATCTACTTTGTGCATCTCAACCGGGCGTTCCCATGATTCATGTAATCAGTTTACTATGTGACAGGATAAGTCTGTCCGTGTCATACCAGTAAGTGTGATAAATAGAGCGCATTGTGTACGCGACACAGACGCTGCTGTCGTCGTTCCGCGCGGGCGCGCTGTCGGCGTCGTACTGGCGGCGCTGGGCGGGCGGCGCGCGCGCGGCGCTGGCGGCGCACGAGGCGGCCGCCGCGCCGCCCGGCTGGCACTGCGTCTTCCTGAGGTACGGCCCGCTTATATACCGCCCCGCCTCCCGACTCTAATGACACTCTGTGCTGTGACTCTCCGCCGGACGCCGAAATCGATCTCGTCCCGCATCTCGAGGACGGCTCCGTCGATCTCGTTAAATTTTCTATTCTCGTTTCCGAGGATTTTGTTACGATCGAGTTTTTATTTTCCTTTTCTGTGAAATGTGGGTGTATGGCTCTTAGAAATATTTTATGAAAACGTATTTGTTTATTTGCTATAAATACTGTAATTTTGGATTAGTCGTGCTCGGAAAGGATGTGCCACAGGGATAGAGAAATCACTTTCCCGATTCAAATGATCTACCGTGTTCTCTTCTTGTCTATTGATTTGATCGTCGTAACGTAATTATTTCAATTAATTTATTTAAAATCCTCTTTCTCAATTATTTGTGTGAGAAAGTAATAACGGTGACGTCAATACATTCTAAATATTTAGATTATTCTTATATTTTGTTACTCGCGCTCCATTCCACGCATCGTAATAAAATAAAAAAAATTAAGACCCATATTTATTTATATACACAGACAGACTTTCGAACTGCATACGCTATTATTATACTTTTAAATTGACTTAATTTCTTTGCTCTGATGGTACATCTTGTGAGCTCCGCTCAGCTGACGGTTTAATATACGGGAAAGATATTAATTAGAAAAAGTATAGAACATTAGATAAATGATATTAAAATAATGTATGTTAATAAATATTTTGTATAAATCATGTTTCTACCATCTGTGATAAAAGTACCTGATAATGTTATTTAAATAAATTATTTGTATAACAACGACTTTCCTTGTTCCCAATTCCTAGTATAAGTAATAATATACTGTTAATATTAAATTAAAGCTCCTTAACCTATTGCAAAGTAGATATGTAATACATGTACCATAACCGAAGAGAGAAAACGAAGACTGGAAGACCATTGTAGATGTAGAAGAACGAAGACATCGCGCCGCGGAATTTGGTAAGAAAATATGAAATATTACAAAAAAAGTTATTTCTTGATAATGCACTTTGGTCTTTTCCAGGAGCAGTCAGGGATAGAATTAGTATCTCCTACCGTTCTATCGATAATTGGAATACGACGTATGCTTCACAATCTGATCGGGAAAATTATTCAAAGCCTAATAAAAAAAAAACAAACACTTAGGTTATCGAATTGATACAGACAGGATTGTATTTAAGGGTTAAAGTATGAATACACTTCTACGTATATCGAGTGACGCTAAAACTTTTCCAACTCATACGTTATTATTTTGGTTAGAACAGTTTTTGGTGTCGTAATTTCGTGTGAAGCAATCTGTGATCTGTGCCTCGTCCGTTCAAATTAATGTTTGGTTGTCTTTATACCGATTTCTACCGGGGAGTGGATTACTGATAGCTCGAATATATTTTGTGGAAATTGAAACATTTATTATTCGGTATGTAGCTATTTCGTTGATATCAATTCCAAAAAATAAAATACCGCAAAATCCCCAAAGAAATAGAATTTGAAGACATCCAAAGCCACCTCACGCAGTCACGACCCACATACAGTATTATACCTGGCAGGTCGGAGGCGCGCTACTGCTACTCGCGCGACGCGGACGGCTTCGTGCAGTTCGAGTACCCCGCCGTCGCCACCACTGACATGGACATATGCACCACCCCGCCCCACGACGACAAGGTAAGTAGGGAGGAGAGATAAAACTGCAAAATTGACTTTTTTATTATTGAAAAAGTTATTTTCTTTTTGCGCCATTCAATGAGATGAACCATTTATTTTGTTTCGAGTTTATAATAATATCGATATCATGCATGTTACTCGTCTTTGATACGTGCTTTTAATTACTAAATGAAGTGCCGATTCCAGCACTTCAGTCGATCGCCGTTACTGCTTCGATGGATTGAGCTACTTATTAACAACCAAATTTGTCTAGGGCAAGAGTCACTACAATATTTGTATTAGATCAAGGTGTTACTTACGGACGGGGCAGTGAGGGGTCAACCGATCTACGGCTGTGGAAACCAAGGTCTCCTTAAGAGACTATTCTTAAATTGTTGAACTATACAGTTTAATAAAGTACATTTGGTAAAAAAGCATTGTAATTGAGCTATGAATCTTCCCGCAGGAGGAGACGCCGTCCTGGCGCGCCACGCCGCCGCCGCCTGGCACTGACGACGCGCCGACTGACGGGGTCAGACACACTGACACACACAGACACATCCAGACAAACTGACACACGCAGACACATACCGACACACACAGACACATCCAGACACACTGACACACGCAGACACATACCGACACACAGACACATGCAGACACACTGACACACACACACAGACACACTTTCACACACACACAGACACTGGCAGAGACACTCTCACACACACTATTATTACTATTAATTATAAACTCTGCTACGGTCGGATATTGAAGCCGACATTAATTTAAGTAACGGGTGTAATTCCTATCTAAGTCTCGAACTTAGCGAAAATATGTTTCGAAATAATAAAATAATTAATATGGTTACGACAATCTAATGTACTTGTTATATATTTCAGAGACACCCACTCTTCACCCAAATTAATGAAATGTTTTACTTTAACAGATTGTAAAAAAAGAAATAGGAGATGAACTTCAATCATTCTACAACGATATCGCGGAAATAGAGAAGAGCTCGGGAACCGAACCCAACTCCCCCGAACCACCCCCGCCGCCTCCTCCACCGGAGATCAGCGAACGGATGAAAGAGCTACGGGAGAAGAGGGAGAGGAGTAGAGAACGGGAGGTTAAAGAAAAGATTAAAGAAAAGGAGATTAAAGAGAAGAGTAGAGAAAAAGAAATAAAAATGCCGAAAAAGAAGTCAAAGGTAAATTTGTATTTCATACTTTACATAGACTACATATTGTCACCCTTCCGTCCGTCCATAAAAGAGACATGTTATTAAGTTGAGGTCGTTGTCGTTGTAACACACACGAACATGTCGAATATAACTAGAGTGGTTTCCTCGTCGTGGGACTCAATCAATACCTTTCATATTTTAATGGAGCTGCGACCGACGACACGACATTTATCAGATTGTTTTTTTTTGTAGTTATAACTGAATTACACACACATATGACAAAGTAAACTGAATGACAGACGTTCCATTAAATAAATATAATAACTAAACTCAAATTAAACAACCGCAGACACTTTGTACCTTTAATTTAATTACGAATTCCTTTGAGGTTATTGATTAATTGATGTTAAATATATAGTATGTATGTAGAAATCATGATACGATATCATTTATTACAATGAAATTATAATAAATGGACAAGCGTCCTGTAGTTTTAGTTTATCTCAAAAATTCATTTTATATTTTTCCCTACACTTGTCTATTCCAGGTGAAGCTATCTTCGTCCATCGCCATGAAGAACAGGTCGGTGTCTCACCTGGTGGCCAAGTGGCAGCAGGTCGCCGACGAGATACACTCCGACTGACGACGGCGCGACCGTACAAGACGACTATAGCAATATATACTCTCTTGTGAATTATCTTTTTGCATTTTAGTGTTTTTTCTTTCACTGTGTATATACATTGATTGAGGATGCGTGTTGTACATAATAATATAATTTTATACCTTACTACATGAATTGTAAAATAAAGTAATGTAAAATATATTATTTGGTTTTTATTTATGCTGCTCGTATTCGGTATATAATCGGAGTTCTTTTGAAGTATAACCCAATATCGAGTTTCGAATTTAACGTTATCAAAGCTCCCCGTATGTACGCGTCTGTCCGTCCGTCGCCAGTAAATTAGATTGACAAAATATTCAGCGCGGTTTACCTTCATCCCGAATTCAATGAATAACGATGAGTCAATAAAGTTAACTTTTCTGTTTACGCGAGTTTATGGAAATCGAAACCTTACGACATTTACTTAATTGGTTTTAAAACAAGCTGATGTTTCGTTGTTTTGACGATTAATCTATAGTTTTAAAAAGTCATTATACATTCCACGACACTAGAAACCATAGTCCCTAACCATCAAGACAGTTATTCTAAGAAAAGCTTCCAAAGCTTGGTTTAAAAAAAATAAAAGCCACCTTATTGTTGTTACTTTAATCAGGTTTCACAACATTAAAATAAATTCTTAGATTAGAATTTTCAAGACCGAACTTACTCGAAAGCGGTTTCAACTATTTCTCGTCGGGATTTTTTAAACTTAGTAGTTAATGCTATTGAAAATACGATAAACATTTTAATAAGACTAAGAATATTTTAGATATCGTAGTGAAAGCAATTAAAGTAATATTCGCAAAATAATAATTACTTATTCTCAGTTAAATTGCATTCCAATTTTTATCTTGGCCGCGTTGAGTACAGTTTTATAAATGTAGGAAATATAAAAAGTGTTCCGTGTAACCTGTATTAAACTGACTTAAATATTCTCAATGCTCTTGTAATTATTAATGAATTATATCTAGCTAGATGTAATAGTCGACAGCTTAAAGTAATCTAA
This sequence comes from Mechanitis mazaeus, assembly GCA_959347395.1. Taxonomy (NCBI): domain Eukaryota; kingdom Metazoa; phylum Arthropoda; class Insecta; order Lepidoptera; family Nymphalidae; genus Mechanitis; species Mechanitis mazaeus. The sequence goes on along the minus strand of OY365746.1, from coordinate 14,857,606 downwards.
TACAGGGTAGACGATTTACAAATTATTAACATCAAAAAAGCTTGGATATGTGGCAATTATATAACAAGAAATTTAAACTGGCCTTAGTTAGTTTATCATTTCAAAACCCTTTTATCAAAGTTAGATGCAAGCGTAATGAAGACATTGAATTCGGGGCTTGGGTAAGGACGTTTAGCGCACTTATCAACTTTATTTCGAGAGAGAAAAAAAAATTTCGAATGAAATTAAAAACACCATCGGAGCTCTTTAAACATCTAAGAGTTAACAAAAGATTAAATGATAGTAAAATCTCTCCCAAAAATGCATTAGAGCTCAAGTCATGATTTCAATTTCATAAACAGTTTATGAAATTGAAACAAACAACAAACAGGTTTTCAAATAAATAAAGTAGGGTTAGGATTGAGTAGAAAAGAAAACATAGACCAACACAATAGTTTATTTGGCAAGATGAAACCGTCAATTATCAAATGTACGCGATGTACCTAGAGATACAAAAACATGGGTGGCCATAGCTGACTTTTGTATTCCACTAACTTTAAGATGGCGAAACTTAGATACCTTACGATTGGTCCCCAGACGTTATAAAAAAACTGTTAAAATAGTTTCCATGGATATCCTACGTCAAACGGAACGGAACTAAACCAAAAAAAAAACCAGAAAGAATAGAACAGACGTATATGAATTCCTTATTTTCCGATTTTCTTTAATATTAAGTTACTTCTTTTTTTTCAGAACACTTTTAATATATTGGGATTTAATAATTGTGTTTTCAGTTACAAGAGTATGAAGTTTATTAAATATTTTATACACGTATATTGTCTAACACTTTAATATATATTTATTTTGATTAGACTATCTTTATTGTGTTTAATATTAAAAAGGACCAAGTATTTTTGAAAAGGGAAGGAGTGTCTTTACGAGTATCAGAGTTTGTGATATAATAGGTCGTATTTACGGTCAAATGCTTTCTTAAAGAGAGGTAATGGTATTTAATGGGAACTATTTACTTTATATTACTCCTATAGAGAACAATTTATGTTTTTGCATTATATTTTTAATTATTTTGAATGTTAATTACGTTTTCTTTTGCCTTTAAAGATATAGTTAAATAGAAACAACACTGACAACATAATTTTCTGAGCATCACAATAAAAATAAATCAGTTTTCTGTATAATATATCGAGGGGCGCGTAGTCGGTTATTTTTAATGGAATCAATCCTTTTTAATGGAATCAATCCAAAAAGAATCCCCTCGTTCTTATGCACTTATAAAAAATAATAATTAAAGCGTCGCTCTCATTACTCTGCCTCTTTGTTTCCTTCTTGACAGTAGCCAGCTATTTTAGAATTAGGATTCCGATAGGTATCATTAAAATAAGTACTGTATATAGTACTCACTAGCTATAAAAAGAGCAACTGTTGAGTTTCTCGCCAGCTCTTCTCAACAGAACAGCATTCCGAGCTGGTGGTAGCTTAAGGACGGACTGACTATACTGACATTTTTATAATGTAATAATTGACGATTCAAAAGTGCGTGTAAATGCCTATTTGAATAAAGATATTTTGAATTTGAATTTGAATATAAAAATAAATGCATTATTTTTTTGAAATTGCATTAACATTATTGTCATAGTTCATCACATACATCTTTACTTAAATTATTTTCATGGTGTCATTTCGTACAGCACTGTTAATACAATAGACATTGATTTTATATATTTGTACTGCAGATGAGGGCTGTTCGAGCAATTAATACTAGAAAAAAAAATGTTATTACTCTGCCCATCATTACAATCCATAAAGTAGATAATTCATTTCAAGATAATTGTATACGTTTGGACGATAAAATTCTAGTGAAGCCTTTTTTAGAGGTGAACAGAAAATTTTTATGAAGATGAACAGAAAAATAACTGCGATGTATTCTAATACTGGTTTTTCACTATTTTACCCTCCTCTTTAAATTATAAGAATACAAATTATAAGAAAACAACCGAGTAATTCAGATGTCAGAGCTGATTTACAGATGAGTCAATTAAAAGAGTCGGTGCTGGAACTGAAGCAGTGTGCACTTTATTAAAGTTACTGAAGAAATATTCTTTTTAATTAAAATATATTTTTGTATTTAAATTATCGTGATCTATCATTTCTCTAATATATCATCTCTGGCTGTACCTACTAACGGCGTAAGTTAACTAGTTTCGAAACTTTTCGAGGTCCTTACTTAAGAGCTCGTGAGCATGCAGCCAAACGACATCAGCTACTTTCAGCAGATCTTTCGGCGTGAAGCGACGATTGTGCGCAGACATAAATGGGTTAGAACTCAAAGTGAACCCTTGTGGGTACAACCGTGTATCGTAGAAATTGGCTTTCCAAATGCTATCCATATATTCATTCGTACCAATCCTAATAATGTAAATATTCTAGTGTTTATGAATATGTAAAAGGACTTAATAATATTATCTAAAAGGAAACTACAAGAAAAAGAGCTTAAAATTGAAACTGAATGGGAATTACTACCATATTGGAACACAATTGATGTTATGAGGGATTCTGGGTGAAATCTGGAACGATACCAAACTCTTGTGTTTTACATCTATTCACATTCTGTAAATAGAGAAATATATATTTACAAGAGGTATATTCATATAGGTTATTTAAATTTAGACCTGTTCTTCGACTCTCAGGACTAACCGTATTTATTAATGCTTCGACAGCTTTTTTGCTCCGCAATCAACTTCACCGAGAGCGTTTACTTCTAACTTTTCGGTAGGTATATCTATTTTTGTCTAAAAGTCACCGAACTGCTTGTCACCAGATGAAGCGATAAATCATTTCCTTTCCGCCCATTTCCTTGTAATAAAATAATATATAAAAATTCCCGAATATATGGTTTAATTATGTTTTTTTTTTCGTGATAAAAAATGGTAAAATAAATGGAAATGCTTACTTAAACACAACAGCATCGGTAAAAAAAGGTCACATTACACAAAAATTACTTAAAATTAAAACATTAAAAAATAAAAAATAATAATGTACATATATTGTTTATATCAGAGAATAAACTGTATGTATCTACGGATCTCATTAGGAGCAATAAAAATATCGTAGTAATAATAGCAACCATGTCAAATTGCACAAAGCAATATCAAACAGCGTTAAACAAAACAATAGCGTTAGATACTGTATTGTTCAATTTTCGTAGAACACATATGGTTTTGTTGGAAATATTTAAATTATCCTCACAAAATTAACTCTCACACACCCACATCACGTCAAATCAATCTTGTCCACTGGGTATTAATCAGTGGTGGTTCCATGTGGTTTTCAGGGTATTAGGGACTACCCTCACAGTGTCTAGACTTCGACGGGTCTAGACACAGTGAGGGACGGGTCTAAATGTATCCCGGGTCCAAACGGACGTATTCATTAAGCATGTTATCAAACTTACAATATTATAAAAATAGATATATGAGAACTAACTATTTCATGATTGTGGCTTCCTTGTTAATAAATAAAATGTTTTCTATCTATATATGTGTATCTATACATTTTAGGGAGATATTTTATAAATACTTTAAACGAACTTTGATCAAATTGCCTACTCAATGCAACATTACCAACGTCCAGTCTCCCAGGACGCAGGACGTTAAAAGCATTAAGTTGCTATAATCAGAAATACATTTACAAAATTACTTTCCATTGCATAACTCAAACGCTATCGTTTGCGATCCAGGCTCCTTGATATTAACTGTAAAGTAGGTTACATTACATTTTTAAAAATTAAAATAAATTAAAAAAAAAATATCCAAAGATAGTGATAGTCGTATAAAATCATATAAAGTATATCACATCAGAGAATGTTTCGTTTAATGAAAATTTATTTTTCGTAATGCTGTAGTGAAGTGATAAAAATTAATTAATTATAAATTATTATTATTATTATTATTATTATTATTAGACGTTCAAATATCTACCGTTGCAGAAAGTGTAACATAAACTGATCTCATAAAAATATTCGTTTAATGTGTCTATTATTTCTTTTAATTTAGTTTTAATATTTAAAAAAGGTTTTTTTTTTAATTTTAATAATTAAAAAAAAATTGTCAATGAGTATTTGTATAAAACTAAGTAATGCGCTTTAACAAAATCATTACAATATCTGCATCGGAACTCTTAAAAATTACATTATTTTAGAGACGTGACGTCATTTAACCCGAAAGGAATGATGAGAATAGTCGGACTGTTAGAAGCTAGTGAATTTTTCAAGGTACTGTGGTTATTGCTCTTAACGTTACCCAGAGCATGATAAGTCACCTCTGCACGTGCTTTTGCATCAACTTACCTAAGCGACATGGAGGACGATCTCGCATCACCAATCGAAGATAAAACCGGTGTATCCAAAAAACTGTTCGACTTCTACCATGACCGCTATGATGCTGGTAACGAGTCTCCTCCTACTTGCTAATCAGCGATTAAACTATCCGAAATCGTTTACATGAAATAGGTCCATGTTCATACTCCACAACAACTTTTGAATTGTTAGAAAAGACATAGGCGGTCATTTCTCAAAGTTATTTTGATTAACTCCTATTTATCAAGAAAAATAGTTGCGATTGTGTAATTCATGGTAAGGATAGATACTAATTTTCTAGTATTTATAATAATAATTTTGAAAATCATCAATTTTGCTCTTTTTTTTCATTTAATCGATGCCGTGAATGTGGGTGTAATGACACAATTTCCAGAAATTATAATTTTCCTTAATTTTTACAAAATATAGTGGTACGTGGTTATCTAAAACATGGGAGTTCAAGTAAAAAAGAATAATCTGGAAGGCTAGATTTGGTAAATATATATATTATTTTTTTCTGATGGAAAGTGATCATCGCCGCCCATGAGCACTTGCAGGCCCAGACGGGTATGAAGTGTATTGCAGTTCTTGTAACACCGCTGCCATGGTTTTATAAAAGGAGGGAGATTCCCCTCCCACTCTATCCTCTCCCATTCCTAAAAAAGAGCAGGAGAGGACAAGGCGAGAGGGGAAAATATTGCTACAATATTTTTTTTTACAAAAACATTCACTTGATCCCTAGACACTGTTGATGAGTATATTTCTCTAACGGAGGAGTTGCTTGATAAGAAATTTTGGGTCTTCCAAACTTTCAAGTTCTTAAGTTTTATCTACGGATTCTATCTTATATCTTGTCTTATATTGTAAATAAATTTTATATATTTTTCTTTTAGCAGATGAAACTTAAACAAATTTTACATTTTAGATTCAAAACGCACATTTCTATCCATAATTGTTCTATGAAATGGAGCGAAAATATTACAAATCACCTTCATATTGTTAAATGACTTGAGTTTTAATATTAGACAATTTAAGGTAGTTGATCTACCGGATATTAATTCAATAACACTTGTAAGAACCACAACGGATAATGTTCACTGTCGTAATCATAATTTTATATTCATATTATATTCATTTTCCCAAATAATTTATATTTTTGGCAAACATTGCCTCACAGCTTTCTCAATATTAGTGCGCTACTTGTCCGCAAACTTTAAGAGTTTGTAAAACCGACCAAAGTTCGTACAATAGGATCTCTTGTGCCATTGTATTAAATATTAATTATTGACGTCAGGATTGTGTAAAAGGCTGTTTTATTTATTTGTGATATAAAAAGTAGAAGAAAAATAGAAATCTTGGGTAATGGAGGAATAACAATTGAATGATTTAGTTTAATTAAATAAATTGGAAACAAAAGATTAAAAAAATCTTGTGTGTAGTTATGAATTTAAGAGTCCTATAGATTAATAGTATTAACATAGTAAAAGTGAAAACGGCTCGGCATCGCCATTTTCGAAGTCTTGTAATACCAATTTTCCCCAAATTAGTTTAAGTGGTCATCTTCACGAAACTCTGCTGAGTTGGGAATTTTTATTAAATCTATCAACATAACTGACAAGGTCAAAGAGTGCTTAATGTGTTACTTTTTGGATTGTATTTTTTTTTATTTTTCTTAAGAGAAAATTTCATCATAAACAATGATAGACGCACGTGATAAAATTATGTTATAATATGTATTGTTTTATTTTACTACGGAACCTAAAAAAGGATAATTTATATTCAGCCTACAAAAAATGCTATGGCCTTTCGGATTAAATATAATTATTTTATTATTTAATCACTCTGTGATAAAGTTAATAACAAAACAAATTTTAGTTTTATAACAGAACCTACCTTCTTAATCTACAAATATACAAAATAAAAAAAAAAACAATGTTAAATGGACAAAATTTTTCACGAAATATCCTAACATAATCCAGTATCTCGATAGTAAAAATACATAAAAGAGTATCCGATTAAAAATGTAAGTAATATATAGTTTATTATACTCCGAGGAACTCTAAAAGCTATATAAGAAACCAAATGAAGCTTATCACACATAGTATAGCCCGGAGCACTTCGTAGCACTTCACGTCCAGTGTACCTACGACGGCCGCCCGTAGCAGACGTCTACGAGCTACGTAGCTGTCGGCTACATCATTTGGATTAATCGTAACGGTGACGGTGATTAGTTGTTTTGAGATAATTGTTGTGAGTTCAACGACCTGAGACATCAAAGAACTGCTCTTTTCTATTTTATTGATTGCGGTAACATCAATAATCGTAAGTAAATACAATGTCATTAGTTCCAAGTAGTATGGTGATCGGTTGGAACGTAACAACCGGACTTAAAGTTAATTTTTTTTTCTGTTTTGTTAAATTTATTACGCATAGGCTGTAGTAGTGGAAGTAAGTAGAGTATCTTTTAATACTTTTGAAATATACAGAACTATTATAAAAAAACCAAAGCAACTAAGCAACTTTATTTGTAACTGAATTCCAATTACTAAGAAAGCTATCATTTGGTCCAGTTAAGTGTAAGATTATTAAAACTCAACCTTGTATAGATACTAGGAATCATGATCTATATATATCATCTATAAAAATGAAATAGGTAATATAATTTTGTATGGAATATGTTCTGGCAAAAAAAGAAATTATTAATATCAGAATTATGAATTGAGAACGGGCTAATAAAAATATTGAATTACTAGTTTTAAAGTATCGTAATCCATGATTATTATTATATTTTATAAAGGATTATGAATATTATTATCCGACTGTACTCATGTTAATACTATCGGAATTTGTGCGAGTAGTTTCCAATCCATTCGGGGCCCTTATGCATGAGCGAGGAGTAAGACGGAATTACGGCGGGCGTGAACTGAACAGTTGGCGTGAGTACAGTTGGATAATTATATTGAGTCTTTGCAATATTTTATATATTATATTAAATTCGTACTGCTAAGTATCTATGACTGGTACAACAATACAACATACAACTGTCTTGCGTGATTGATAAAAATTACTGTCAAAACGAGACTCAATTGAATCTAATTATATTGTTAATTAACTACAGAATAAATAAACATTAGTATTATTTTTTATCATACTTAGGTTTACTAATTGCTGCATCTCACTTTTGTTAAAAAAAATATAATCTCTTCATTATTAGTATAAAAAAATAACAGTTCAATGTACTCAATTCATAATAAGAATGAATGATTTTTTATAACCCTCTGTTTTATTTAAATAAAACAGAGGGTTATAAATAAGAGGGAAATAAATAAACCATTAATAAATACATTCATAAATATTCTCAGTTTTTCATATCTGATTTTTATATTATAGGTTGTATTGTATTTCTATAGCTTTAAAGGTACATATACTTCAAAATGAAGCCCCACAGCTTACGTTGAAACCAATACATATGAAGGCATTGGAAATGTATATCGCTGCAATATTGTTGTTTGTATACACTAGTGACCTATTTCTGGTCACGCGCCTCCGACCAGCTTTATCAGACTATTTATTCATAAAGGTTTTTATTGCATGTGTTTATCGAAAAGTAAAATAAAAGTGTGAAGTGGGCTATACAATTACATTTTCTGTATATTTTAATTAAGGTTTTAAATAATATTTACCGCAATTTCATAAAAAAAAATTCCTGGCATAGGCTTCTAATAGGTATATATTTCAAACTAATGATTTATGAAGTTATCCTTACAAAAATAATACGTGCACACTTGCCTCTTTTAAAAATTAATTTTCACGCATGACCTTTTCTGCCACCTTCTTCTCTTACAATCCACATTGATACTTAAGACACGTATCTTAAATTATGGGGTGGGTTGCGCTCCTCAACCTGAACAGGAACCACTACTCCTTAGAGCACTAACATTTATGAACGTCTTTTCCAAAGTCTTGTCAATTAAATTTAGAAATTTACTTTTTTTAACTATTTTAATATTTATTTACTTATTTTTATTTTTTCTACTTTCAATCAATATCAGTGATCACTTGAGTACATCAAATGGAGTAGTCAGGAGGGTCTATGTTAATGCAAAAGACGCAGCTTCCTAGCATTCCATGCATTCATTGTGCGCCTGCGAGGTTCACAGCATTGTAGGGAGAGGAGTGCAAACAGTGCCTGGGACATTCCAAGTGTAGCCTTTAAGGGTCCCGATAAAATGCATTTACAAGCTTACATTCACTGCATAGACTGGTCTCTCTACCTAACCAAATTTGAAACGAATCTACTAATGCCACCTTAGTACGTCTTAGTTGACTATAGTCTAGAAAAAATAACAATATTAAGTAGGAAGATAAATTTTATTGATGTTCTCCTCACTTCTATAGCGTATAAATTGACTCCCGCTCAGTTCGTTGGTCAGTTCGTAATACTTGTTTGTGTTAACTGTATGATTTTTGGAAACCAACATTTTATCTAAGGAAATGGTAAGCATCGCAAGTATTACGCACTAAAACTATCTAAAGTTAAGAGACATATGGGATCTGGATAACGATATATCAATATTCTCAAGGTTTTCGTATTGTTTCTCTTAAGTATCCATCGTGAAAGTACAATCGGGAGACACTTTCAGGATAGAATGACATTTCTGATTTATTTTTTATGCAGATAGTTTGGTGATTGTTGTAATATTCTGTGCTTATTAAATATTTAAAGACTAACCGCTTCACGTATGATTTCTAAAACTTTGTCGTGGCAACGTTTCTAACAGTCTCTATCTAGAAATCCCTTACACTGTACTAACAAGTGTTTAAACATTTCTACTGCCTTCCCATAGACGTTTCAAGATTTTTGGTTCTTTACTATATGTTACCATATTGTCTTGATCTGGGAAAATCATTTGGAATGTTTTCACGTAAAATTTTATTACTTCTGGGGTCCAATTACGAAGTAGTTTAATTTTTTGTATTCCACCTGGAACACACGATTTGGTTCCAGGTTGCAGGTTCAAGTTCTGCCCATGTTGATAAATTTTTCACTATGTATTATTAACAATAAACATCATTATTTATTATTTCAAACATCAACTTTGTAAATTGTAACATGTATTATATAGATTATAACCAAGCTTTGTAGAGATTTGAAAATACTATATGATTTAATAAAGTTAAAGGTACAATCAAAGCATCTTAAAAATAATAAAATTAAGGAAATCTAGTCCAGTGATAAAAAAAAATAATTCATTTAAAATGTAATGACAATATTGGAGGGTTGGTCCTTCGGGAAATTATAGTTCATAATAAAAGCCCTGTCCGGCGCAGATAGACTCCCGCCACTGCATCTATATAGGTTGTGTAGACAATAACCTTATTGGAGTTAGTTTCATTCAATATCGTTTGCTGGTAAAACATATTTACGTTTATTTTAGTAATATTAAATCGATTAAGATGATGAAACACTATCATTATTAGTTTTATATCAAAATCTATATTCTGATAATTTCATCTTTCTTTGTAATTCTTATCAATGGCTAGTCTACTTCATTATGAACTGTGATAGTAAATTACACCTAAAAGTAATAGTTAACAAGAATATCTTCATAATTTTTATTTCCCAAAAGTACCATTATGTATTATTAATACAAAACTTTTTCAACTGAACCTTAATCCTTAGAATGATATATCTGATAGTAAGCCTCACTAAATCCCTCCCTAAGGAACGAATATCTGATGTATGCAGTACGTGAATTTTATCAGGATTATGTTTAAATTCATTCGTTCATTCGCTTTTACAACCTTTATTTTGCATTCCCTACGTTTAATTTATTACTTTGAATTTATAGGAGGGGTGAGTCTTGCTTTAAGAGATTAGTATAGTAATAGAATTATATATTTTAAATATTTATTTATCTTTAAAAGGCAAAACAAATTATCTTTAAAAGGCAAAACAAATGCAATACTTATGTTGACAGTATATCGCCTGCTTAGTTACGTAGGCAGTAATGACCGGAAGTAATGGCTGTCGATCGAGTCAAGGTTACGGACTGAACGAAGGTACATTCTAATACATTATACAGATCTATAATTTGTGTAATGTACACCAATTCTGATATGTTTCTATAATTTTGCCTGTTTCTATACATTAAATATACATTTTTAAACTTTTAATGGGGGTATAAGTAATCGATATAGATACCAACAATTTTTTTTTACATTTTGTCTGTCTGTCTGAATGAATTTTTGTGTACACATCACACAAAAGATTGGTAAGGTGATAGAAATGTTCTGGTTAACATTTAAGATAATTTTTATTGCAGGAAAATATTTAATTCCTAAACAATGTGTACGTGCCATAAATAGGTTTTGATTTCCGAAACTAGATGGCACGACAGGATTGTTTGTTTTTTCGTAACTATATAAGAAATAACTTAACCTGCGCTTTCACTACACTATTTGAAATTCGAAAACCTATAATATTTGCTATTGTTAAATAATTACTACAAACTACGCACCTCTGAAGTAACTAAAACACTTATTTAAAACTTATTACTTATTAGTCTTGGGCGTAATAGTTCGCAACTGAGATCGTTCACTCCTAGTTCGCCACTCATAAGTGAACGAGTTCGTTCTTTTAGTTCGTTTACTCCCAGTTACTAACTGAGTATTTAGGACTTGGGAGCTGACTAACTCATGAATTAAAAGAGCGAACGAGTCGTCTTGACTTGCCTTTTATTCAATTAAAAACGGTAGACTGTTCGTTTGTTATTAAAACCATACATATTGCGACAACATTAAAAAATGCACACCTTCATCAAAAACTTTTGGACTTTAAAAACAAGATAAACCTAAAAATTTATAATTAACATTCATAAAATATTTTTTTATATTTAAAATAAAAAAAGTAATTATTTAAATAATAATATATAAAATTAGGTAGACATTTAATATAAAGCATAAGTTATCATCTTATCATTTAAAGAGTGTCGCTCCCAGTTAGGAATATTATTTATATAATGAAGAACTGTCAAGGAATTTGTAAGTCATAATATAATACTAATAAATACAATAATATATACAACAATAAATAAAAGAATATATATACTGATACTAATAGCAATAATAACATTTATGGAATTGCAAAATGTCATGAATGAAAATACAATACTAATCCTCTCTCACCAGGTCTCATGACCAATAATATATCCAAAATTATCAAATGTATCAAACATTTGATAATTTTGGATATATAATATTGTCAAACGGTTACTTGAAATTATAGAATATAAAGACATTTTAGCTTTGTTATATAAATTTTATTAATACATCAATAAAACTGAACTATATAAAGACTATAGAAGACTTCGGTTTCATTTGAGTGATGCCACTTTCATTCTATCAGGTGCGAACTAACTTCAACGAAGTTAATACGAGTTCCGCGTCTTAATTTTTAGATGAACATCCACATGAACATACAATAAAGAAAATTTATAAGTAAAGCCGTCAATTATACAAACAAAATCAATGTTGTCACTTTTTAGATATACAGATACACAGATATGATATACAACATTTATTGACAAAAAAATATATAGTTATTTGCAAAACTTAAATCAGTAAAACTGACGCAAATATTATTTTATTAAATATTCAATTTCCATTTCAGTAATTATGTTGACTACTAAGAAATCGGATTTTATGAATTAATTAAGTATTACATTACTTTATTTTGTTATTGAAATATAAACTACTAATAAATGGATTTATTACATTGAAAAATATAATTATATCTTCTTACACAATTATGTAAGAAGATGAGTTTCATTTTAGGTGTAATTAAAAAGCATGTCATCATTATGTTGTATCCCAACAAAATAAATAATCCTATTTTCTTTCTTTTAAGAAGTAGAAAGAAATATGTAAACAGTGTTTCGTTTACCGACACCGTTTATTGCCAACTCAAAGCTGTGTTTCTTGTTGTTCCTCACGAATTCGACAGTAATCGTTTTCGCCTTGGCAAGTTAATGAAACCATTGTTTCTTTTCGGATTTTAACGACCACATCCCACCTATTCGACGCAAAAAGAAAATTGGTTTTGACGAGAAAGTAGAAACAAAATCCATCAATCTGTGACAAATATAAACCTTACAATGATGGATATTTATGAACGAAATTATATATATTTTCTTGACAGATTTGGTTGTTATATCTATTAGAAAAATGTTGGAATATTTATTAAAATAAGAGCCTTTAAAAAAGGAAAAACTGTTTTAACATGTAGGAATCCATCCCCAGACTGGATATGGAGAGTTTCTCGATATGGAGTTACAAGAATATTTTAACATCTTTCTATATTTGGCCCCTACTAAGAGCTACACGTATATTTGGCGTCACTAGGCAATGAATATTTCATCACGAACGATAATACAAATGTCCAAAATGCTCTGAAAGTACATAGATAAAAGTTCTGTTTTTATCTCTTTTATAAAGAAGAAAAGGATTTGAAATAGAAAATCTTATAACATTACATTTTTCCCATTTTATGTTCAATATAATATCAGGATAAGAGCGGTTTGATATCACACACGACGTAATAACAATGGCTCCGGGATTAGATTGAAATTCTCTGTCGTCCTTTACAACGAACTTTTGTCCAGAATAACTGTTCAGTTAACGGTTGTAGCTATCGTTTTACTTTGCCACTTCAAACAAAATGAATTTATTACCTGTTCTAATATTCAAACATTAAATCGTCGATTACTGTGAACGTACACACAGTTCTGATGCCATAGATAAGTAAAAGGAATGTCTGCTTATCGGAATCCCGCATTGACACTACTGTTATTATTTTAGTTCAATTCATTTTTTTTTTGACATAAAATATAATGCAAACACTGGACGTATTTTTTTTTTTATGGAAAGTACCATGCTTGAATGGTGCTGCCACCAATTTCTCGAGAAAACAGTAGAAACTATTAATGTGTCTGAAATTTATCTATACCTATACATGTTAATTTAACATTGGTTTGAGCAAAGAAGCCTAATACACATAGCCTCTGTCCTTATAAAAACAATAAAATATAAAAACCCTGTTTCATCAGGATTAGCAGTTCGACGTAAATACGTAATAATTGAAATCAACTGGCTGAGCAATGAGAAGATATTTCAAAGGTTTTAAGATTGAGTCCTGCACCTGTGAAGGAATTTTCCATTGTGTACTTATTAATTACAATACTATATTTCAATATGACTACAAAAAGTTACCGTATAACAAGCAACCCACACAGAATTCGTCCCACGCAAGGAAACCAACACCAACGCTGCGAACTGTTACTCCAGCATCCGTAATATTCTGTTGTAAATTTGTGATATATAACTCTATATATTTATATCTTAGGAAATAAAAAAAAAACTCCACGGTAATTATTATTTTAAAATCTAACAGATCACGTCCCAATAAACAATTGAAAAGTTTTTAATAAAACGATATCGTATATTGTATCGCATAGTTTACGCATGTCTTCATCTAAATATTACATCATTTAATCTTTGCTAGGTGTTTATGTTAATTTGTCCATGCATGTACGTGTGGACTCTTTTTTGATGTGAATTCTTATTGCATTATTTTTTGTAAAAAGCATAATTTTGTATTTTCAATTTCTTACAACTCTGTTCTTCTATTTAATTTAGTTTATTTTTCAAATCAATTGCTCTTATTTATTAGGTCTTAAATAGCTACCTTGTAATTTAATACTCTTTTGGTTTATATGTAAGTTCTCTTTCATTGCTTCTCGAAAGGTATATTATCATTTCCTCCATTTCGGATCTCAAGTAATTTTAAATATTATTTAATAAGGTTAATAACTCTTCGGCAACTCGCAACACTCACCTGACTTTGATCTTTTGATTAAAAATTACATCTTTCAACTTTTATTTACACCTAGTTGTGCCCTAGTTTTCGTTTGTATAAATGACGTCTTTACTAATACAATTTATTTATTGTATTGAACTTCCACAAATTAAAAGGCGGAGCTCGAACTAATTGTAAATTAAATGAATTACTAACTCAACTGTACAAAACTCACTTATTCCAACTTAAAATAATTTATTTCCAAATAGAAACTGTACAGAATTAATTTTGGAAGTCGACAAGCAAAAGTATGGACTTCACAAGTATTTGCGTTCTAAGAAACTCCCAACAATACGTTCTAACCTTAAACTTTTTTATAACAATAGAATTTACTCTCTTTTTAATCATTATAATAACACAGTATTGCATCTACAATTTGCATAACATGTTGTTTTTAAATTTAGCGTGGTCAAGGCAGCACAAGATAGTTTGTAGGCATTTGCCAAGTTACTTACGTAGAATTTTCTTACCGTAAGCTAATATTATCAGTATTCGAATTTCAAATTAATGAGGAAAGTCATTTCTTTATATACTTTGAAAACAACTCAAAAACAACCAGTTATGTAAAACCCTGTGGTTGGACTTCAAAAATAATTTATAACACATGCTGTGTATTTTATTTTTTGGGGTACTTTCAACCTTATGATTAAAATATATCACAATGTCTCCTTACAATATATATTTAAATAAAATTAATTGATAGAACTGTTTTTTTTTTATTTTCCTATGGGAAGAAGATATTTTCCTGCACTTAAAATTATCTTAAATTACCATGACATTACCAGGACATTCATTCATCGCCATACCAAATTTCATCAAAATATTATAGATTTTGTGTGATGCGTATGCAAACATACACACAGACAGATAGACAAAATGTCCTAAAATTGTTGATTTTGTATCTATATAGTTTGCTATTTTAAAATTTTAAAAGTTATTTACAGTCTTATTTATAGATATAATTTCACAACTATACTTAAATATTATACTGTTTATACCTTCAAAATACTTTATTAAACTTATCTTTAAAATTATTTTCACAAAATCTTTTTACTCTTTTTAGTTTCGTAATTGAGACCTAAGCAACATGACTATTTCGTATATACTTTCACTGCTGTAACACGTACATAAATGTTTTAAGATGCATTAAACTTTACTTTTTTTAATTTCGTATTGATATATTTCAAAAGAGATATTTAAATTGTTTTAATTTGGCGAATAGTTATAGAATATAATACTGGGTATTTTTTTGCATTTAATGTATAATTTACACAGCAATCAGTAATGAAAGATATAAGCAATGCTGTACAATGATTTGACGATAATAATATTTTGCTCAATGACAATAAGACAAATTGTATTAAGTTCCCTTTTCACACTACCAAACGCCAAAAAAAAATAATACCGACGTAGGGGGGACCGGTGATAGTTGACTATAAGGGTAGATTGACTAATCGCCAAAATCTCGTCAACAATATGAATTTTGAGTTATTCTCATTCTTGTATACCACTTCACAACTCCTTAGATGTCTAAAGCACCCTGTCGTCATCACACGTCGTTTTAGAAGAGTGACTTATTTTTCGCTTTCTTACTACGTAAGTAATATTTCGACAGACACTTACATCTCGTCTACCCGTGAACACGATTAATGCAAAGTATTTGAAACGTCGGGTTAAAATCAAAAAATGTAACCAAATTATACGCGAGTTTTAATCCGTAAAAATAGTTTTATTCGAAATGTGTACTCGTGAAAATCTAAGAAAATACAATATTTCGACATTGATTTTTTTGTTCTGATGTCTAAAAGTTTCATGCAAACTCGTTACTCTTCTAAACCTATACCTATTAATCATATTTCATAGTTTTCGAGTCGATAGCAGTGTTCAAGTTAAAAATGTTATTAAATATAAAAAATGCATCTGAGGCTGGTAGATTAGTTTTTTTCAGGGCTGCTTCAGAAACTCTGCCCCAACAACGTTTTTATTTTTAAAACAAATAATTAATTTACCTTTTTTATTAATTCTTTCATAATTACAGCAATTGAGTTGATAAAGATCTATGAAAGTAACTGAACGAACTAACACACCAACAGATATCCGTCTGTCTGGATAAAAGAAAAAAAAATCATAAAGTATATAAGACATTTAATGCAACTTGTTAGAGTTAGTCAAGAAAAAACCTGTTATTTTTTTTTGGATAATCTCGACTTTCAATTGTCGATCGAAGCGCTTTGTTCAAATTTCCTACACACTGTAGCTATTAGATACAACCTCTTGAGGCATCTGATTACATCTTTTCAAAAAAGTATGGCTAGTAATCCAGGTGAAACAATTGCAATTTAAGCTAAACCTAAGTTACCTAAAATATCACTTCGATTGTGGCTGCTACAATCGTAAGTATTTAATTATTATATAGTTTATATTTACTAAAACTTCACCACTTAATGATTATTCTGACTGCGATCCTTTGATCTTACATGACAGATAGCTCGATTGCCAGCTCGCATGATGTCGTTTCTTTTTTCCACATGTTATGTGGGTACAAATGCTATAGACAATTTTATTAAAACTTAAATTTTAGGATCATATTCATTTCCATATATTGGTTAGATCACTACCGCAATTATAAATAAAAATGTAAATTAAATCGCTAGTGCAAATTAAGGGGCAATTGAAAACAAGCAGAAAGGATAAAAAAGAAAGGAAAAGAAAAACATTATTAAATCCATAGCCACTATAGTAAACTAAGTAAACTAAACTAACTAACTACTTTAACAGTCATTCTATCTATTAAAGTTGTTCTATGTCTTTAAATATTTAATCATTTTTTGTGTTTTAATGTATGATTTAGTAAAAAAGTAGTCGTGCAATGAGGAATTGGGTGTGGACAATTTTACTGGTTTCTTGGGCATTACCTTAGATGCAAAATTGCACCAGGGTTCTCATATATATACTTCTCTTTCCCAGGCTTAATTCCCAGCTTAATTATTGAACACAACCAGCGCCAATTACATGGACAATTATTAATTTAATTCCACAGTCTAATGTAATACTATTATCATATCTTAGCAGATTACTCAATAGAGGATCAACTATTGTCACTGTTCCTCCAACGGCTCTTCTCCTCGTCCTCGAATCAGCTCACGCACTGACTCAATCATCAACTAGTATCTGGTAAAAGGTGAAATAGTGTTAGTATATAAATTTTTCAAATTGCTTGTTTTTGTGTGTAAGTAATCAATTATACAGTAAAATATAATTTATTAGTCATTGTTGGTGTAAATTTTAATACCATAATTCGGTATTTTTTTCCACAAACAATTTGAACCCTAAGAAATATCACATCTCTTCTACCTATATCGCGCTATAAAACAAGATCTACAGATAAGTCATAATATAATTTCTACGACTTCCAATAACAATTGAATAAAGTTCGGATAAGCATGTAAAATGTATGTCTAAAGAAGTTATGTTGATATTTAATTTTAATAAGCCTAATTTTTTGTGAAAGTAATCGGAACATTCGAGAGATTGAGTCGAAACAGACGATAAAATAATATTTTATTATATAAGTTTTATATTTAGCGCAAGTATATAATATATCAGACAACGCCACACTAAAAGTTATACGGGAGACGGTTTGAGACGGCAAATTATATATTATTGCTTTTCCTTGCCAAGCCCCTTGACATGGATGTCAATAAACGAGTCTTAACGAGCAGAATACAATAAGCAATGTGACGTCTACTAAACCCAAAATATTTTACCTCGAGAACGATTCAGTATGGCGCACTAAGGAGAAGCTAAGATTTTTTAAGTATTAATCTTGTGGTTCTGTTTATTGGACAAATAATTATATATTTGACCAAAAAACAAATGCAGACACTAAGAACTAAGAACTAAGATGTATAGATATAGGACATTGCATCTCTCGAATATAATTTTTTGATATTAAATTTGGGAATAGTTGCGTCTATCGACTTCATAGGCCCCGATGTTCAAAATATTTCCGTTAACATAAGAGAAACCGATATGGACTACATTTTCAATGTCGGTCCAGTACTTTTGCCATGATGCAAAATTAACCAAAAAGACGACATTTACAAAAAGAAAAAATATATGATATTTGCTTTCAGTTTTGAGTTCCGTCAATTTTAAAACTTAATAAAGGTAGATCTTGCCTTGTTTCTATTCTATTATGTGTATAAATAGAGAAAACCCATGATTCCGGAAACCAAGGTGGTGGTTTGATCTCGTTACTGGAGAGGGGTCGAAACGTAGCACACACGGCGGCTAATACTTACCTACATGAAGTACAAAAATTAATGACCTCCGTTTCGGTCGACTGCAGTTGATTTGTTTGACTTTCTTTCATGAGGTGACACAGCTTGAAAGCTTTAATAGGTCATATCCATTATAAATTGAATAACTAGTAATCGTTTTACGTCTATACTATTATCTTAAATAGCATAGTTGGTTCTAAAAGTAAAGTACATATTACTACACTAGTATATAATATATATTGGAGAGTAAGAATTAAATAAACTATTCATGTAAGCAATAAGTCTATGTTGTTCAATAAACAAACAAAAACAAAAACAGTTGCTCAACAAACTGCTTAATTATTGAGTTGGTTAAAATATTTTATATAAGGAAATAAAAAAGTCCTTCAATGACAACCGTCTACATCAACGACGAAGCCTAAAATAGAAAATCGATGGCATTTGTAAAGCGACTAATATTGATGGAATTCCATCTGTGCCGTGAAAACAATTATGGCCTATTTATAGACATAAGTGCTACATATTGAATATGAGATTTAATTTGCGTAAATGAATGATTTTATTGAAAATATATTCGGTGAAGGAAAAAGAAAAATAAGTGATTTAAGAATGGTCTTTGTTAATTTATTTTTCAATTAAACTTTATTCTACGAAGAAGTTTAGTCAGTGCTCTAAATGAATTGTCCAGTTATTCAGTAATGGCCATGTTGTCAGGCGGCTTTTTGCGACAACATCAGATTGTCGCCTGAGCCAGCGTGATGTAATGAATTCGTAAAGCGAAGGCGCTTTTTCGTAACAAGCTCATTAGAGCGGTTTCTTCTAAAAACTGTCATAACAACGACCAACTGTGTCAAGACGTCTCTTAAACCTAAAAACGTCCCTTCGTTTAGGATATGACACATGTCGTGTAACTTCTATAAAATGCAGTTGGATACAGCTTTTATAATAAACCTTTGCATCTATGGTTTATGTAATGCTGGCATAAAAGTATTTTTTTTTTTTAATTTAGTTAAGATTCACATAAAAACCTAATTAAATGGTAATAAAATTAAAGAAAGTTTTAAGCAACAATGTCTAAGTGGGAGACTTGCTTTTAGAATATTAATCTTTACAAGGTATTGATATTAAAGGACTACTTCAGTTGATTCAATTAATAGAATGTTTAAAACCGCTCAGCTAATTTGCAAAAGTTACTTTAATTATAAAATTATTTTTAATTTAAGAATCATAAATTTAGCTCTAATTTTTGAGTTCAAATGTGGGTTAATATCGTTTTATATTCTACATTCTTATGTAGAATATAAAAATATTACAATTACTTCTAGTTATTAAATAATTATATTAGAGGGATAAGAAAATATATATAAAATAGCACATATATATATAAAATAAGAAAAACAGCCTAAATAGGCTCTCAAATGACCATTATAGGTCGTTCGTCTGACATATTATGTACATATTATCATTCAGCTAGTTTCAGTTAATTTACGACGTGAAGTTAATCCCTTATTTGAGTTGGTTATCAAAGTCAACAGCGCCCAGCGAGCGGAGCACGACTTGTCACCTCGTATAAACTCACCACTGACATGTAGTTAGGGAATTTGATAACTTAGATCATATAGGAATATCTTTAGCTATAAAAAGGGTATAAAGTTAAAGTAATTACATTCTTATTTTTATTAATGTAACAATAGTTTAATATTTTCTTTAAAAAACGCCTTAGAATAACAAGCAAATATATTCTAAACCCGAAAATAAAACTCTTCACATCTACAATTAAATTAATTAACCTATAAATATATTAACTTAATTTAAGATCTTGCCGAAAAAAATCAAAATGAATAGAAATAAATTTCAACAAGTAAACAACGAGACCAACAACGTGATTTGTTTTATTGGAATTCAGAATAGTTTTTTTGTATGAAGAACAAAAAAGCTCCGACAAAACGAAATGAAAACAAATAGCAGTCGTAGAAATAAAATCAAAGAATATTGAACATTTCTAAATTAAACTGCGAGTTTTTATTACATTTGGTATTTATAAGTATTCGTGTATCAAAACTCATTTGTTTTGCTTTAGTATTTATATATTGTATGTTTCCTATATTAAATGAAGTATGATTATGAATAATTTAAGTGTTTGAAGATCTCTTACTATTGATTTTAAGGATTACTATTAATTAAAAGAGAAGCTTGAACGTCATCACATCGGCCAGACGCGTTATACTTCTTACTGTGTATAAAAGTCAAGAGAAATATGACTGTATCCTAAAAGTTTTAAATATATATTTACATAAATGAAGCAGCATCACCAATGAGGTCATATAGCTGATTCACTGTTGCTGTACCATTGCTAATTTTTCATGACAATACAAATACAAAATGGCAAAATCATGATTTCATTTAAAATGTTAGTTTCCATTATTGAGAATAATTGTGTACTGTTATAATTATGTAACGTAACATAAAAGTACTGAACTAACGCACGAGATTCGCTTTATATAATCAACTTAAGTACATGGAATTATAAATTGCCGGTAAATGTTGAAAGTTGATTCTTCAATTATGTTTCATTGTTCTATCATGTCCATGAACTTGTGACATTGTAATATTTACGTATTTCAGTTGCGATTCCGCTTACGCTACAATTTAACTAATATTATACACAAAACAACAAAACGCTAATTAAAATAAATCGGATATCTATGTTAGAAACAATAGATTTTCGTTTTGTATTTTTATTTTATTTTTAAATTATCTTTTTTATAATTTTAAGAATATTGATTTCATTTTGGTTAATTGTAGTTTTTATCTGAAATAAACTTTACTTAAATAACGGATTAATTAATTCCTGCCGTGTCTGCTATCGGCGGAGTAAAATTTAATAAAATGAAAAATCATTTTCCACGCTGGCAGTTGTCAAAGACAATTTATTGGGGAACTTGTCATATTTTTTAAATAACTGTTGTTGTCATTTTAATTGGATTCGATATCACCGTTTTGAAACAGAGTTAATATCAGCCATTATGATTTCTTTGTTTGTAAGCTTTGAGCTATTGTTTATTTAAAATATTTATTACTAAGCATATACTTAAGGAATAAGAGAAAAATCTTAAAGAACGCATAAAATCTGAGCGTTATTCTCAAGTTTCCAGCGAGTATAGAATATCACAATATTTGTAGAAGCATTTGTGAAATAAACAAAGCTTTTATAAGTGAGGCAAAACAAAGCCTCGACATAAAATATATGACGATGTTCTTCAGGTTTACAAACAAATAATATTATGTGTTGAAATCATTTTTTAAACAAACATCAAAGCTTCCAGATACAAATGACGAACTTTCATTATATTTATCTACAAATATGTGGTTTAAATAATACATATATATAAATGTAAATAAATATAAATATATACATATATTTTTATATATTTATGTTTTATTTAAACTACATATAGTATAAATAGGCTAAAGAGTTTGTGATAATTTGTTACAGGATAGATTTTCGTGGGTTTTCGCAGGAATTGCATGAATTGATTGCTCCATCCCCTTTCCATCATCGGAGGTTCTGACACACGACGAGTATCCACCCTTATGTCGTTGACATTCCATTTGTCCGAACGAAGAACTTTGCCTCATCGTTTTCGATTCACATAGCGAAAGACTTTAATAGCTTGCACGGGTATTTCCATCAGATTATAATGTGGGTGTCTTCAACGTGAATAGGATATAACTGAAATAGTGCCCTCTACCACATACTACTACATTATCACTTATCACCAGGTGGAATGTAGTCATACGTTTTATAAGTGTATTCGAAAAATATTTAAAAAAACACATTTTTATTTATTACTTAACTGATTTGATTCAAATTACTGTAAGTTCTTATATTGTGTTGAGATAACTTAAGATGAACTGCACTTGGGATTCATAAAAGTTAGGACTCAATGAATTAAAGTTAAAGTAAGACTAGGTCGCTGTGAACTACAGAAACATAAAAATACATTATAATCAAAAGTTTAACGGAGGAAGAAATTTCGATTTGCAATTTGAAACAGTTGACTATTTTAGAAAAAATATTTGAAGGTTATTGGAATAAAATCATAAAGTATATCATTGAAAAGTAAATAATATGATTTCAATAAGATAATTAATAGTTTCTGGGTGGTGTATCAGTATTTTCATTTTTGGTTTAAAATATGTCAAGTATTTATATGAGCAACGCTACAAACAAACAGAATGATAGAAAAACAAACCAACTTTGAAGATATTTGTTTTTCTTTTATTTTTTTATCATTAGTTCTCGATCAGTTACAAATTAATAATTGAGCGAAGCGAGCGGAGCGAGCGGAGCTCTCTACTGGAGAGAATTTGCATTGGTTTTACAAAGTTGCCATTAAAACGGCTTAATGGTTCGGTTTCAAATTTTGCACAACTTACCATGCTGAATGTGTGGTGGTTTGTAAAAAAAAATAAAAAAAATTCATTGTCATTGAGGAATAATGTCCAAAAAACATCACTCCCATAAACTTCAATGTAAAAAAATTAGCGCAAGTGTAAAGTTTACAATTACGACATCCCACACCAAGACGAAGCCTTCGTTGGCTCGCTTCGCTCAACATGAAAACGGCACCCGAGACGTCGCGATCGCAGCGAGACGAAATTGAGGGTCTGGTGGCGTTCCTAGTTTATAACTATGATATAATGATAATATGTAAGTATGTGTATGTTACTCATTGCCTGCACTATAATTTAACTAATTGTAAGCAATTAATTACAGGATCTAATGAAAGAGATATAGTTTTTCTACTAAATCTCCCACCTTTATTGGGTAAGTAATAGGACTGTTGCTCTGCACCTTTTACTTAATTAGGTTTTTGTGGAATTGTAATACCTTATGCCTTAAATAGAAGAAAAAGGACCTTTTTTATCTTGGTCTCTTAAATAAGACTAGTAACATCTTTAAAATTAAAACTCCTTAATTATTACATTAAATCAGACTATAAAATAATAAGTTTAGCAATAGATACCGTTCATCTGAATGATTTCAGGTGGTATAAAATTATAGTGCTTCACTTTTACAATATAAATAATTATAAAATTAAATTAAATTAAATATTTAAGACGTTAACATTACGTAATAACTGTTTCCACACACGAGTCGCTGTTTACGTAATTCTCTTTTTGATGAGGGTTAATAATAATTAATAGAATAATGTCGAACTTTGAATCGTTAATAATTTCCAACAAGTCTTATGTCAATATTGACGAGTTCGGTCTTTAATAACTTGGACGAGACCCTGGTGTTTATTTATTAATATTCTACTGAATGTACCATAAAATATCAATCTTATAAAGGTTAATTAAACCTGGCTTCTAGAGTTTTTTTATCTTTATACATCGATAATGTAATATGTAATTCATATGTTAAATTCTTTAATTATTGGAATTTAGGATTTTATAGTTATAATATATTATGTGTATTATATGAGTCGAACTTGATATTTTATTATATAAAAATAATGTAACAATATTATTTATTTGAAGTATCAAAACAGTATCAAAATAATTTTAAAACTCATAATATGGTAAATCCGGTTCTAGATCTGTCCAAGACATATCTTATAGAATCCACTAGACATCTAGTGGATTCTATAAGATTGTGACACATTTTTTACACAATTATATACACAAGTTTACATTTTTAAAATATAATATATCGTTAATCTCACCGTACATATGACGACAATACATCTTTTTCACATCAATAACGAAAATGTCAATAAGGTATTAATTAATGAATGAGAGGAGTACAGAGAGGAGTATAGAGGAGCACATAGCATTGTTAAGTTCTAACAGTTGATAAGATTAAAATAATGTCGCTGGTTCAATTTAAAGAGAGAAAAGTTTGTCCAGAGGAGAGGAGCTCAGCAAAACATATTTTTTTTAAGTAAATAATTATCTGAGTATATATATTGTATGAATATTATAGGTATGAAATGAAAAATACTAAATATAAAAAATAATAAAAACTTTTCAGAGAATTTGTTCTACAGTAAACTAATATAATTAAAAAGTATTATTACTATAAAGCATATATTTTGTAGATCAGCGAGGCGTGAAAGGATAGAATGGTAGGTTTTTCGTGGAATATGGGAGTTACAACTTATTAAATTTATTTTGTATTATAACTTCAATTAAAAAGAGAAGATATAGCTGTCCTATAAATTGTTTTAGTTTAAATTTTATTTGTTGTTGTTAATTCATGAACATATTTTTTCATACAGTCGGCCAGTCAATGAACAGTATAATGGTACAGATAATATTTATTAGTATATCTCGTTATACTGAAGTTGTTAGAACGAAAAAAGATATTTTTTCTAGATCGCGAAATGAAAACTAATAACTTTGGATTGGTATAATTAATTTTCAAAGTTTACAAACTTTTATATTTAACTGACATTTTTAGGTATTATAGTATTATATAATGTGAATGTTAATATAAATAACCTATACTAAAGCTACTCCTATGCCGAATCTATGATTTTAATTGTCGGTTTCTTCGTATTAACATTTTTAATATTTTCAAGGTATATATCGTGCATTTGATTTGCTTGGAAATATTTTAGCTTATCCATATTATATCTTGTTAGAACTGCGGAATAACTTTCAAACTATTGACTTTCAGATAGAGTATAGATAAATAGATTGCACCCACAGCCACATGAGTCACACACGCAGAGTTTAAACTAGAATATGTCTTTGACTTTATGATAAAGGATTTGAATTTTATAAGTTAGACAGTTCCAATAAAAAGTAGTAGTAGTTCCAATATAAATTTTAGAACGATTAACATCAATAAATAAAGTGTGAGTTTTATTTATAATAAATAACTTAGTAAGGCACGTTTAAAAAGTATTATTTATAAGTTTCTATCGTGGTTTGCACTAATCATTGTTCTTAACCAAATACCACAGATCAAAAAGGGACTGCCAATGTAGAAATGAGAGTAATGATAAAGATTTAAATAGCCCTAATACTAATTATGTATTAAGATTTTTTTAAACAAAACTAGAAATCTAAATCATTTCTTTGAATTTCACAAAATTTATTCTTCATCTTTTATGTTTAAATCTCTATATCGTGTGTGTATGTAATATAATTATTCATATTATGTCATAGGCAGTGAGATGAGACACTGACATCTCAAATTATTCTGCGGTTCATTGAACCAAACACATTTGAATACGGAAATGAAAATGTGATTCTCATTCGATAGAGAGATAAAAAGGGGATTCTGATTCATGTCAATTCTACTAATAGTATCATAAAATAAAGATTTTTTTTTGTTTTTATTGTAAGACTTTTTCAATTAACTATTAAGTTCTTAGTACGAGGCATAGAACCACTAGAAATAAGTAAATTGTCTTTCGTCTGTTTCTTTGTACGAGAGTCATTGAAAAACAACTAAATGATTTAATATTTTTTTGGCTGACGTTTGCTTATTTTTAAATCGATATAAGGAACACGACTCAAGTTGCTGATAATAGCTAGTGATATAATACACATACAAACGAAAATCGTAACTTGGTTATAACAAAGTAATAAACTTCATATGTATTGAGATGTTTGAAGGAGCAACCCTCGTGGGAGTGTTCCAGCTCCCTGCCTAAACCCTCACTTCTATTTGTCATTTTCTTGAGTTTGAGCATCGCTTCAATCATTGTAACGTCTGTTTATTTTTGGTTTAAAAGGATTTCTTTCGGACAAATATATCTATATGTATTTTATGTTTTGGTACGCTTTAATTCATTATTATAATGGATAACTAAATATAAATATCTGACACGCGGCAATCGAGCTTGCCGCTATGAAAAACTCCTAATCGGCAAATTATAACTCGCAAATTAATTAACAAACAAAAGAAAAAAAAAATTAATTAAAATAATTAAATTAAGTAATTAAATAATAAATTTTTAAATTTTAAAAAATTTAAAAATTCGAAATTTTTTTTCCATTTTTCGGTAACTTCGGCGGCCGATCTGACCACCTTCCCGTTGGACAATCAACATAATTTTGAAAAGTGAATCTTACATTTAGATGCTGATTCCAAATATATCTTTAGTTTTACAAAATTCGAAAAATAAAATTCGACAGACACACAGACACACAGATACACATACAGACAGACAGATCGGAAGGAAAAACTGAGTTTTTCGAAAAGGTTTATAAAAACTAGAGACGTATCAATAGACTAAATGATCACTTTTAATATTAATAACCCAATAAAGTTAAAGACGCTATTAATATTTTAGAATTATCAATATTACAATAATGATATATTTTATATATCAAATCAAGTATCTCAACTATTTCATAGGGAAATGTCAGGAAAAATATAGGAGATGGAAATACGAGAGCACCTGCTTTAGCTATATATTTCAAGTATTTAAAATTACGATTCGCTTCAACTCCTAAGGAAAATGGACGCCCTAATCTCGATCTCTTGAATATTTTATTATAATCGTGAACAATAAAAAATAACCTTGATAAGTCCCTCTTTGTATATTCAAGTGGTAAATATTTTATATGTTATAACATTAATCGTGTCGTATTGTAATAGCTTTGTTTCTTACAAATGATATATTATATGCATAGAGAATGTTGAATGTGTAATATATATGGAGAAGTTGCGTCGAGGACAATAGTGAATTATATATATAAAATTTCAAGAGTTTCAGTACCATATAAAATTTCAAGAGTTTCAGTACCAGGGGTTATAGAATGGAATGCATATTTCAATTACTTGGAAGAAGTCACTATTTGAGGGCAAATAGTTTATTTAATATAAAAACAAAGTCCGACATAATGTATCATATAAACCTAATTTCTTAAGTTAATAGACTCTTAAGTTGATTACGGCGAACTCTTTAATATTTCAATGTAAAATAAAAGAGACTTCAAAAATGATTTTTGTGAATTGAATAATATAATTCTACCACGAGTTTTAAAGCCACCCAAGAATGCAATTTAAGGAGAGTTGAAGTATTTCATATTTCTGTTATATTGCAAAGATGGGATAATATGTCCGTGCTCGTGCGGCACAGACGTGACGTCGTTTTGTCGTCAAATATTTTGCGCGCTGTGAGAATGTGATACGAGTCCCTGATATATATTATGGGATCTATTTGTTTTGTAAGACCGTGATGTAACTAAGATAAGTATTTGTCTTGAGACTGTTGACATTAGTTGCTCATCTCTACTTTAGTTCCATCAGATGAGATAAACTGTACAATATAACATAAATGTTAAAATTTGTTAATTTTTTTTTTTAAATAATAACTCTAATGAACGCTTCGATTGGAAAATTATATTATGATGTACAATGTGTGTTGAACTTAATACAAATGCAAACCTAGCTGCAACTTAAAATGGGAAAATTTAAAAAAAAGCATAGATCGGCTTGCCAGACTAGTCTGCCCATTAGTCAGCCAATAATCAGTCGACTAGTCGGCTAGTTGGCTAGTCGGCCAAAGTCGTTGTCTGCTCATATCTAGTTTAAACATAATATTATGTCAGTCTTATAAAAATAAAAACTGAATTTATATAACATTTTTATTTGACGCTTAAAATGGCGGATATCTTAAATTTTATGTGAAGCCATATTCTTACTCTAAGTGGGCCATTAGAATGCTTAGCATTAACTTTTAACTGTCAGTTTCAATTTCAATTCACTTTAATGTCAGATTATTTTGTTTGACTCGCTATTGTTATTCACAACTCCAAGCTGTAAAATGCATCATAATACATACTATACATGTCTTTACTTTTTAACCTGATACAAAAATTAGATAAATTTATAAATATTATATAAGTGACATTGTAATTTAGGACTAGAGACACATTTAGGACTAGAATAGATGTCACTTTTGTTTTTACGTTTACGAATTTCAGCTCCCTAAAAGAATTCCCTAAAAGAATTTTGGTGATAGATTTGATTAATAATAATAAAATAAAGAACTTGTCAAAGAAAACAACAAAATAGATTTAAAAAAAACTGTCACAGATTAGATTTTTTAAAATTATGAATAAATATATGTGACATGTGGTAATTAAAGATTTTTTCAAAATTAATTAAAAAAACATAACCTTTCTTATCCATGATTACTATTATATATAATTAATGTAACACAGTTCGTTCATTGTGTAACCCATACCTTACTACAGTGAGTGACGAAGACTTTCACTAAGCCTCTGAAGGCATGGCATTACCTTCTCCACTCGTACAACTTTCGCGACGTACCAAGAGAAATGATGCACGCACCTCACGCCGCAATTTCGCAATGCTCCAAGTTCATGAATGAATAATTGAGCCCTAAATGAGTTCAAAACTAGTCGGGCAAATTCCAATGGTAGTTTCGTGAGTAGAGTCGGATAATTAAAGTACTTTTAACCTGCCTTAGTTGGTTCTTTTCAAATTTGGTTAGATAGGGAAAGGCACATACAATGAAAGTGAAGTTCTCTAAGAACTACACCTGGGTTGTAAGTCCCAGGCACTTTTTGATTGCCTCTCCCGGTACCTGGTTGGGCCCGGCACCTGCACCTGCGGTGAATCCATGGAATCCTATAAAGGATTTTATCGGTAATTATATCTAAGGGGTATTTAGCTGTCTCATTAGATACTACTGATGAAAACGAACATTAAAGTACAACTGCAAAGGAAATAAAAAAAGTGTTTGTTAAGAACGTTCTGAATTTAATAATGAAATTATAATTTTGTCCCTTACCTCCAGTCTTTGCATATTTCTTACATTTTTTCTTTCAAGTATTTAAAATTCTTTTATAATAAGAATGAAACATCACAAACACCGTAGTGAATCATTGCTCATTGGAGCGAGAGGTAGTATTAATGGTTAGAGACTTTCATGAAATAGAGTTAAGAAACTCGTGTGGTTAATTTATAAAAACACTGAAGATCCGTTTTCCTTGTTATTTACTAATAAATTTATCTACTAATAAATTTAGTTATCTACTGATATTCAGGTAAATTTAGTACTTGGTAAGATGTGTGACGCCATTTTAAATACAACGTGGCAGAGCACCATAGACGGCGGAATAGTTACCTTAGTTGCACTTTTACAGAAATGAAGGGACGTCACTCTAAATCCAAAATCGCGGACTTTTAGTAATGCAGACTATGTTTTTAATGCTTCTATCCACAATATGATAAAATAATCAGATCACCTAACTTCAAAATTCCAAACAAAGTCAATATGAATACCCCGCTTTAATCTTGTGACAAGCCTAGAGATTATATTTTACATGTGTATACAATTTCTCGATAATGAAGCGTTATTGATGTGCTAACTGCAGCGCATTGACTTGAAATTGCAATTTGGTACTAGTATATAATTTTATTTATTCAAATTATGGAGTTATATTCTACCTTTGATAATGCTAACGACATTATCAAAGGTCACATTTTTAGCCATAGAATGCTTAAAATAGATTGAAGGTTTTTAAAATATGGTTATATTTTAAAACCTTTGTAGTTCCAAATAAATTCATCAATAACTTCAATAATTCTTATTTATTTGTCTCGTTTCCATTTTGAATCAAGCCAGTGATTACTTGTGTACGTCATATGGAAGTGACAAAAAGGCCAATTTAGACGCAATCGAAATAAGCCATTCTGTTGTGACATTCTTTAACTTAAAGCTAAGGCTACGAGAGTTCTAAATGTGTCCTGATCTAAAAAGAATCACACAACAAACTTTGACGGTTATTTTTTATTGTGATCACTTTTTCACAAGTGTCAAAATATTTAATAAACAATTTGCGAACAACTAGAACAACTGCAATTAATCCGACGTGATGTCCCAATATTTTTAGTAAAATAAATATAGCAGATTCGGCCAGCAAAACCAGTAGCGACCGCCATCAGCACTCGTTCACGAGTATAATGCAATTTATTTAAGTCAAGTAGAGTTAACCCGTTATTTTATAATTACTATTTTAATAGGGTCCCCACATGCATGTTTCCAAAACATTGCTATTTTTTGTTGTTCTTTTTTTATATTAAATGAGGGCAAACGAGTGTGCGGGGCACAAATCAAATGTGATCATCGCCACCCACGAACTGTTGCAAAATCCGATGAATCACAAAAGCGTTGCTGGCCTTGAAGGTAGGAGTATACTCCTTTTTTGAAGGTACCCATATCGTCTCGATCTGGAAACATCGCCGAAGGATGTTCATCCCACATTTTAGTACGTGGAATAAAGGTCCTTGAAAACCGCACCATAGAAGATCGACAATCCGACAATCTGAACGGTTCTTCACTGTACGCGGTCAAAAGGCAGAAGTTGATATTGGGGTGATCCGGAACAGAGATCAGAACAGTAATCCATATGGGGCCGTACCTACGCCTTATATAGCGCAAGTCTGTGGGATTGAAATACTGCTTCGCTCTACTAATCACACCCAATTTCATCGAGGTCAACTTGGCTTTGCTCTCCAAATGACCACGAAACTGACAGTCGCTCGAAATGTCAAGTCCCAGTAATCTGTTACTTTGCTAATAGAAGATGAGATGAAATACAAAAAAATATTTATCTTACGTCATTTATGTAGTTTTAAATATTAATAATAAATAAATTACAAATGTTATGAGGGTCACTGTAGCAAAATATAATTGTTTATAGAAGTAGACGAAAAGTCTAAACATTATTTCCTGTAGTATTTATTTACATAGTAATAGTTTCTGGGTTAATAGCGTACATTGATTTATTGAGGCGTGTGCTTCTCACGCGACCTTTTTTGTGAGGTAACCTATTACTAAGAGATATTTAGTGAGTTTTACCGAACTTATGCTTTCGACGACACGCGATTGTTTTACAAACAAATAGGAAAAAAACGAATTAATATATATTTTTTTATTTCAATTATTTTAAATAACAAAAGTGAATCTATTGTATAATCCAGATCTCATTTTGCTTATATTTATTTTCTCCAATTCTCCAACGGCTCTCTCTTATTACATTACAACGCGTCGCCGCATTTTCCAAATTACAAATTACTTTATTTATAAGTGGAGTGTAATACTTTTCGCTACCTTCGTTCGCTCCACGAATTATGACAAATGGAAAATGTAATTTTATTGCTGTTGTGGGATTTATTATATCCAATAATTTTGAATAGCTCCAATGTAATGAGATTTAGAATAAATTTGCGATATTAAAATACTGTGATAATAGGAAAAAAATAACTAAAAACTCGTTAAACTTATATTAACAATCACGGCTATTCTTTGATAGATAAATTTTCAAATGAAAACTAAGGAATTAATATTTTTGTCCTTGTTTATTTTAAAAAATTTATGCGATCGTAGCTTTAAGTATGATCCAAATTCTTTTAGCTTCCAGATGTCATAAGAGCCAGTTACGAAAAAAAAGACAATAACATTCTACATAACTTATCTGAAATGAAATGCATACTGTCTACTCGTTGTCCTTTTACGATGTGTCAGGAGAAACACCCGGTTTCTGTTAGAAATGGTCAGAAAGACTGTCAGAGTGAAGAATGAGGTATATATATATGATGGTCTGTTTTGCTAAGGTGTATATATATAGGGTAATGACTGAAAGAGAAAGAGTACTAGTGTAAGTATAAGAGACAAAATTAATAAATATGGCATGTATGAAAGACAAAATTTAAGATGAAGTTAATGTGGTATACAAGATTTAGTTAAAAATTTATTTCTTTAGGATGTAGGGAAAAAACAATACTGACGGTGAATTTCTATCGCAAAACTCATTTAGCATTCATCTATAATAAACACTTGATTGAAAAAAAAATACCTCCAAAGGCGATTAAGATCGATTATTATTTAAAAAAAAAAAAGTTACTTTATAATAAATGTAAATTATTACGAGGAGCCGAGCTTATGTTACCTAGCAAAGGCTCTATTTTTTTAGGGGACGGCAGACTACTATTATATAGTCCCCCCTCCTCCCGAGGTTCTACTAATATGATGTTTAGAGAAGGAAAACCCAAATGAAACCCGGAGCGGTATCTCAGTATGGAACCCAATGCACAATGCTCCTTACCCATAGTAGTAGTGCTCTATTACATTGAGCAAAAGATAGTACAAACGAAAGAGTGCATTTGTGGTTGCACGCCTATCTTGCACTTTAATGGTTTTATAATCCTGTGTAATTGACTAATTATGAAAATGAATTCCGATTTGCTTAATTTTATGCGCCGTTGGGCTAAGGTAGAAAGGTTTGATTTGACACAGAACGGGCTTTCGTCTTGGTCATCTTCGTAGATGTGAACGAATCCGCCTTTCGTTTATAAACGTGAATTGGCTTGCAAAAGCGAGGTGACCAAAAGTTTAGTAGCAGCATCACAACCTATTAACAAATGAAGACTGGTTTGATGACAATGAGAATGAGCCCTAAAAGTGGTAATCGACAAGCACCGAATCTTGTGCGGCGAAGAGGAGCTCAAGTAGGTAACAGCACTTTGAAGAGCAGATGGAGCAATCTAGAATTACGAAGGCTATGCTGAGAGACAAAATATAATAGTTCAACTCAACCCATTTCCCCATTGCGGCCTTTATCTTGCGGAATTTTGCTGCTGTTCGTTCGTGAGTTAATAATAAGTGTTATCATAGTACGATTAATCCCGTCACAACCAGTAACCTTAGATGTTATTTTTAGAATGTGTCTTAACATCAGCCTCGCAAACAGATGCGAAATTAAATATTGGGAAATCAGCTTAGTTAGGGTAAAAATGGATTAAAGGGTTGCAGTTCTTCTTTGTGGGACAATAGTATTGGTATAAGAAAAGTGTTGATTAATCAATTGACGTCCACAGATGAAGAACTTTCTAAAGGTTGAGGTTTGCTTATGCCCATGGATTTAAGAAATTTTAAAGTTTCTGCTGCAGAGGAGCAAGTTTTAGTAAAGATACACCGATTTCTAGCTGCCTTATAAACAAACCAAACTATGCGGCTATATACATAATCGTCTGTATTAGGATGAAAACGACATCTATCTTGGTAGATGTGGTTTGTCTTTGAAACCTATTGGATGTTCCGACATTAGTTGTATAGAAAAACATTCAAAAAGATGATATAATTGAAATTGTTGTTATATTGCCTATAAAAACAGCTTATTTAAATTTTATCTTGTTATAAGGACTAGAAAGTAAAAGTCTCAGATTGGAGTCCTGTCGGTGTTGAATTTTGGTGTTGTATGATATATATTTATTTTAAATTTAAAAAAGCTTAACATTTCTGATGATGTTTAGAAATGTTTAAGAGAAATTCTATAACTTCGTACACTATTATTAGCTTTATTCAAGGAAGTATAAAATACCTTAAAAGTGTAATACACAGTTACTTAGTTGGTAATTATTGAAATTCAAATCATAAATTTCAATATTTATGTAATAATAATGTATTATTTAACTTTAAGAAATTCTCAGCCACTATAGTTAGAGTGAATTGGCTAATGAAGGGTATATTTACGATACAATCAAGACTGTAAAGGACTGGATTGTTTCCAATTGGGACTCGAATTTTATTGTCCAATCACAAGACGCGGTTTATTGGTACTTTGATTGTAAATGAAAATGGAATCCCCTTTGAGATAAAGGCTTAATTACAAATACCTACAACGTATTACTTCATTGATTATTAATTATAATATTACTTGAAGGCAACGATTACGTAATTGGATCTGGTCATTTGTAATATAATTTTATTAAATGTACACTAATAATAATAATCTATACTGACATTGTTAAGCAGAAAATTTTTTAGTTTGTTGGTTGAGATGGACGTGCTTATTATCAAAACGATTACCTGGAGTTTAACGTTTTTTTTTATTATGATAGACAGGTTTATGAGAAACTATCTAGCCTTATGCTACTGCTTCTAATTATCTTATTATTAAATAAAATCTGGCTAGTGTAATATAAGAATTTAATAGAGATGTAGCTAACGGCAAAATAATTTAGTTTTCGACGTCAGACAAGTGGAATTCTTTTAAATCGTAATTACAATATTAGAGTATTGGTCAGGCAGATATTAACATTTCATACGTTGTAAATCATTTAAGATTAAGTAACTAAGGTCGAATTAGTTTAGTGTACTAAACATAAGTAAGTCTAGTCAAGTAATAGAGTTTATCATCACCTGTCATGAAGCCAAAAAAAAATAAAAAAATACTCCTTCTGATGAATTAATGTCAGAAATCACGATTAAAATTATGTTAATACA
Source organism: Mechanitis mazaeus (assembly GCA_959347395.1). Classification (NCBI taxonomy): domain Eukaryota; kingdom Metazoa; phylum Arthropoda; class Insecta; order Lepidoptera; family Nymphalidae; genus Mechanitis; species Mechanitis mazaeus. The sequence goes on along the minus strand of OY365746.1, from coordinate 14,822,770 downwards.
TGTCATATGTATAAATAAAAGATAGTGTTGTATAATTTTTTTTTAAAGGTTTTAAATATATTTAGACAGGTTCTTTTTTTTTCTGTTTATTTGGGAATAAAAATAAAGATAAAATGGATGTGGCTATGGCCGATCATTCTCACACAAAATCCAGAGAATTATAAAGATACAAAAGAAAATATAGAAGTACTAGTGGGCTATAACTACAATAGATCTATTTCACGAATTTTATCTTATGATAGAGTTTTATCATGATAAACATAAGAGAAGACGGTTAGTTTGGTTTCATTAAATAGTCATGAGATAAAAGCATGACTTACATTTCTATTTAGGAGCAGTTATTTTGTTAAACCTATGTCTTTTTATTTGGTAAACACACAATAGTATTGCTCATATGAAATGCAACGGGTCGTTCTGATTTCGGAACTTAGGTCGGATCTACATAAACAATTGAATTTAAATTGCAAATGAATTGACCAATAGTGGAGGACTAATGACAAAATGATTTTCTGGAGCACGTAAGACCGGGGTGAATATTTGGTTGTATTGTACGTTAAAAGTTATGGCTATTTAATACGTCGAGAGTAGAAACGATAACTTTTGAGGTTGAACCATACAATTTTTTAAATATTTTATATTGAATAAAGTGATAAATTATCGATAGATGGGTCATATATCAATTAAAACAGTTTAAATAACAGTGGTTTTTCTAAAATATTTTTATTACGTAAGTTGTGAAGACAATTCCAAATATTAATTTTAGTTATGACATCTTTGTGATACTATTCTATAGCAGTGTTAAATTTTAGAAATTAAAATTAAAATATTTATCAGAATTATATTAACTTCATAAATGTTTTTTTTATATATGAAAATCCAGAACTGTTAATGCAGCCAGCCACACCATAATTCAATAGTTAAAAAGATGTTGATAGACTCTCATCGGCCGCAAATTGGAACTTTGCCTATGTTGATGGATTTATCTTAATATTTTATTTATTATAAATTTGTTATAATTTCGTGGTACAAACGAGCGATTTGAATTTCAATTTAAAAAAATATTATTTTGTTGATGACATTTTTACCTATATTTTCTGTAACTCCTAAATAACCTACGACGATATTATATAGAACGATCAAACTCAATTCAATTTAAATGGCAGTTAATATCCGAGGGAGAATAGGAACTGTCTCAATATATTTAAGGATGTGATTATTTGTATATAAATACCTAAAATAAAGTTCGTGAACAAAAAGCGTTGCCGTGTTTCATTCAATGATGTTTTCTTCAATAAAACGCGACGCCATTCGTCTCCGTCGCTGTAATGCTAAATGCAATTTACTTTTTAAGTCTTCTCTTCTATAATTTGTCTCTATTCTAGGTGACGGTGATTTGTCAGCGCTGAAACGTTTTCTTATTAAAAATAATTGGAAATTAAAGAGAATAACGTTAACTCAATCCCCATTGAGAGAAAATATTTATAGAAATTACATTATTAATTTTAAATTTAAATTTAAGAAAGTCTTTTACACCTGACCTCATTTATATGGCAAACATGTTGCAAAAGATTTCGCAAAAGTTTTTAGGAGGGGAACGTCAGCAAGGCGGCAGCTCAAACGAAGTATTTCAGTAAAACTAAGTTTTACTTTTAATAGATATATAATAAAATTACTGTTATAATAAAATACAGGCGTGGATGTTAAATATTATATGGAAATAAATCGATTTCCTATATTCTGCAATCTTTTGTTTTCTGTTTGATCATCTTTCGAAATCAACGTTTTTTTTCAAATATGATTGAAATAAAAACATACCGGACGAGTGTTAGTCAGACTTACCCATCGAGTTTCCTTGGAAATTAATAAGTTATAACTAGTTTTGGAATCGAATTTCTAGTTTGGCTTGAAGTTCGACTTTAAAAAACTATATTTTACTAATATTGTAAACGTCAAATAGACATACATATATTATATATATATATATGTTTATACTATCTCTCTAACTGTTTTAATATTCTTACACTCGTTCCTCTTTTGTTCTAGGATTCAAATACTGCGAGGCTGCTTTTCAAAACAGTAATTTGTTTAAACAAAAATCACGCCATGAAAATTAGTTTTACACAGGCAATTACTACTTAAGATATGAACTGCATACCTTAATTGTATTGGAACAATGTTATGATATGATGATTTAGCAACCCTGTTAAGAGTTGTCATTGTCTTTCTATCTTACGGTCCAAAAATTTGAAACAGTAACACGGGCTTGACTTAACAGTAACACGGGCTTTGAAAAAGTTGATTTTTTAATATTAATTAGCTTTCGATAAAGAGGGTATAAAAGTGTCAACGGATAATTTTTGTGCATCTTATTTAATTTTTTGTCAGACTAGGCTTCCGATCGTAATTAATTCACAATTTTTTTTTAAAGTAAAAACAAAATAAAAAAAAACATGAATGCTACGAGGACTTCAAGTTATGACGTCTGGACGTCCGTGCTCATGATCACAATATAACAGGGTTATTTTTAAATATTTTTGATATATATTTACGGGTCCTATTATAAATTTTCAGAAATTTCTTTTTGTCTGTTATATTTAATATCCATCCGCACAACTTCTCTGACGATAAAAAGCAAAAAAAGAAAAAGATTATTAGAATAGTGTAAACTAATGATCTCGTCGAAATAAATCCCCAACTCAATATTTCAGTCAGGTTCTTGACCAATCTGTGAAAGGGTCCTTAAAAAATTACAATTAATAATGAAAAGGAAATAGGTCAGTGGCGTAGAATAATTCAAACGAGCTCGCTCCGCTGGCTCATGATACTTTTAAATTGTATGAATTTAAACGCAGCTTTGTTACTTTATGTTTATGGAAGCATTGAAAAGCTTTTATTATTGTATTATTGAAGTAACATGTGTTCTATGCAACATTTAAAAGTTCTTTAAGCCTTATTCACTGGATGTAAAAATGATCGTGTTTTCATACGGCATATAATGATAAATAGTAAATAATTTTATTACATTAGTAGACATGTACAATAAAATATTTATTTTATAAAACTTATGAATTGTCATACCAAATTTTAAGTGTAAAAAATAAATTATAAGATTCCCATGTGTGTAACATCCCGAATCTTTTACACACACGACAAAACTAAGTTATATTGTGTTAGGAGTGAGGTTTAGGTCGGTATTGTCATTTCCTGGGAACTTCCTTCGTAGTCTCAGCAACCGGAACTTGTCCCATTATAACTCAACTTCCATTTCCAGAGTTTTTTTTTTCCGAAGAAATATTTTTCACTATTATGTTTTACATTAAGATATTATTAGATGAATCTGCTTATCATTTTCTATTCTTGTTAAAAATTCCGTGAAAATTTCGGTTTATCAAAAATGTCAGAAATATTTAAGAACTTTGTGAACTACTGAAAATTGGTTCCATTTAGAAAAGATCTGAATAATATTGCATCCAGATCACTATGTTAAATTTTTTATATAAAACTTTTATTTTTTTTTAATATTAAGTTAAGGTAGGTATAGCAAATTTTCAGTCAATATTTTATTAAAATTCTAATGATAAACAAATTTATTCAAATTATTATTTTATGGGTTTCTTTTAGTAAAATCCAATATTTTCTGTATAAACTGATTACCAAAGTTATCTTATAAATCTCTTTATATCAGCACACAATATTAAACTTCTAAGGATATAACTTTCGAGACCCACTTTTCTCTTATACACTTTCCATATGAATTTAATGAAATTTCATACGAAGCCCTAAACAAAAATGACTATATGTCAGTACTTTATTCCAATACACCTTTAATGTTTATCTTTACCTTTTTTACAGAACCAACTAAACCCTCAGTAATGTTGAAATAATTGATACCATGCTACATAGAACGTCTTCTTCACGACGTCGTCGGGCGTCAAGAAGTGCTGCGACTTCCCCTCAAACTAGATCTCCTCGACCATCAGCTCAATCTTCTAGAAGAGCATCTCTGGCGACTACAGAAACTGACGATGAGGTAGAACCTCCACCTCCACAAAGAAGTCCAAGAGCTAGCCTTGCTCCTGATGCAGCATTAGAATCATATCACCGAAGCCCAAGACATTCTCTTGTTCCCGAATGTAGATCTGCAAGAAACTCAATTACTCCAGAAACAGCACTAACAAGAAATAATTTGGCTCCTTCTAGGAATAATTTAGGAGTAGAACAACCGTATGGATCTCGATTAAGTCTCAATCCTCAGGACTTTAATAGAAGTCCTAGAAATAGTTTAACACCAGATCTAGCAGCTAGAAGTCCAAGAAGAAGTTTAGTTCCAGAAGGATCTTCATGGAACCAGCCTCGGAATTCCTTAGTACCAGATGTTGGTAGGAGTCCCCGTCATTCTGTTGCATGTATACAAATTGATCCTGCGAGAAGTCAAAAAGATTTAGGACTAGGTCAACGTACTAGTCCTAGAGGAAGCGTACCTCCGGATTCAACATTGAGAAAGGAATGTCCAGAAATAAATAGAAGTCCAAGGGGGTCGTTAATTCCTGATTCACAAAGGAGCCCAAGGGGCAGTATTGCTCCTTCTGAAAGAAGTGCTAGAGGTAGTCTAGTTACTGGAGAGATAGATACAGTAAGAGTGAGCCCGAGAGGAAGTCTGACGTTAACTTTCCAAGAGCCCCTCGTGTCTAGAGAACGGCGTGCTAGTGAAGATAGTCAATGTGCTAGTAAGTTTGTTTACTTAAAAGTATAAATTGGTATATTTAAAATATTTTTTCAATGTCTAACTTACCTATTTATGTTTAGTTAATCGGGGTCGCAGTGTATCCCCTTACAGAGCTTCGTTCGGTGGTCGACAGAGTGGTACCGGTGCTCTCTCTGACACAGGCTCTAGAAGAGCTTCAAGTTCAGTGAGTCAAGTAAGCTTGTAAACACATTATATTAAATAAAAAATAATATTCAAAAGAAATCAATAAAGAGCTAAGAGCTTTAGAAGTGGAAATTATGTAAAATATATCTAAAATAGCCTCTTGATAATAGGTGTCAGGTGATGAACAACGAAGGCTATGTGGGGAACAGGCTAAATACAGCGATCGAAGCGGCCTCGGGTTGGGTGTGGGTCTTACTACTTATGGATCAGTCGCTTACCAGCTTAAGGATGCAAATATGGAAGCTTCCGGCACTGTCGACTTTGTATGCAGAGCCGCTAAGATTATGAACAGAACAAGTAAGTATAGAATATTAATATAAAAAGAAAAGTTATAGGCAATCGTAGATTAAAATATTATTATTGTAAATAGTGTGCTTTTTTTAATATAATTAAAATATACTTTAATAAAAGTGACGTAATCTCGTAAATTTCGTGATGTTCATTCAAAATAAAAAATTGTTTTATTTTATTACTTCTGTTTTCATAACTTAACGTCCAATTTATCGAGGAAATACGCATTTTGTTTTGTTATGACTGTATTTAATTGAGCAGACCTCTCGATGAGAGACTTTTTTCCATTTTTTGTGCAAGCATCAATCAAAAACCGAATATCCCAAAATTTCCAAATTTTGCACACTGTGAGACATCAGTCTCAGTCAGTGGTTTTAAAAAAAATTCTAATATTCGATGTCGTTGAGGAATAATCATGGAAAAACTAAAATCCCATAGACTTCAATGTGAAAAACTGTTCGCGCGAATATTGAGCTTCAAAAAAGAAATTAAAAAAACTATGGAGGACAGAATGCGTATACGTTTTGTAAATGCAACTTCGGTGCTGTTTGCACCTCGCTTCGCTCAATATGCTAACACATACCGAGATTTTGCGAGTTCAGTGAGTTAAAAGTGAGGTCTGGTTCGCGCTTCTATTATGATTATTTGTTACAGTTGGTGTGACTGCATTTCATATGATTATTTGTTACAATTATGACGACTGTATTTAATATGATTATATGTTTCAGTTGTGATGACTATATTCAATAGGATTATTTGTTACAGTTGTGATGACTGCATTTAGTATGATTATTTGTTACAGTTGTGATGACTGTATTTAATATGATTATTTGTTACAGTTCTGATAACTGTATTTAATATGATTATTTGTTACAGTTGTGATGATTGTACAAAATATGGTTATTTATTAGAGTTGTAATGACTGTATTTAATGGGATTATTTGTTACAGTTGTGATGACTGTATTTCTGGCTTGTTTATCAACTTTGCCAGTTATTATGTTAATAATGGGTACGTATTACTTGTTTTTTATTATAAATTCAGACATAATATTAAACGAAGATAAATATTTTGTTCTCCCATAATAGAAGAATGTTATATTGTTTGAATATATCATCTTCAAAGTTTTAATAATTATAATTACATTATAAATTTAATGATATTTGTACATAATTCCATTCATTCTGCACTCCGTTACTACTTGATCAGAATTAAAATTATTTCTTTGATCCGGTATTCATAATCAAGCAATAAAATTAATACTGCACATCGGTCGTCCATTGACAATATGTATTTATTACGAGCAAAGGTTTGTGTTTATTATTTATTTAAGTGGCAGTGCTTACATGTTTAATAGAATATAATGATATTAATGTTTTAAAATGTTAAATTTCTATATTCTAGAGATACTTGGATTTATTTATATTTAAAAGAAAATTAGGTAAAATTTGATATTTGAGTTCACTTAATCTAAGAAACGTTTTAAATAACTCAAAGTCAAGATAATGAAATTCAATCTAGATTTATGTCGAAACAGTGAAATATCGTTGATCTTTAATGAAAAACAACGTTCAACTTTGAACCGGCACAATAGCTTAATTCTATTGGCTCTGAATCGAATTCCTAACGTCTCCGTCTGGATTAAAGGATTCGGTTTATGTTTGTATTTCATGAAATAGTATTACACAGATCTCTTATGATTTATGCTTAGAAATTAATTATATTAAGCTCACAAATAAAAGTATTTGTTAGTTCTTAGAATCTACACTACAGGACCGATAAAATGATATTAAATATTAATATATACGTTAATGATCAATGGAATTTCAAGCAATTTTAAGTATTAATTTTATTTATTAAAGTTATTAAATAATAATAAGTGTACTATGAATGAACAATAACTTATTTTGCCATGTTTAATATTGATATCAAAGCAATATCTAAGTACTTTATAATTATAATATCACTTTTAAGTCCTCTTGAAGATATATATTTAATATGATTCTTTGAATATTCTTTTAATTTTGGAAGATTCACAAAAAAAATATTTTTTTTATAATAAAATTTGCTCGATTACAAGGATATATTTTAGGTTGAAAAATTTTTATACAAAAAAATAAATATTTATTAGTTGGTTTCTGGCGTCATACGAGTATGTAAGAAGTATAGGTGGATTGGCCACCAACTATTTTATTGATCATAAATCGACCTTGAGACGACTCTAACAGATCGTAAAATTTTCAATGCTAACTCTAATATTTACAAAACTTTTATACATAAGATGTGCAAAAGTTAGTTGAGAAATAATAGATTCTGTACCAGACTCAAGCTTTGGTGCACAGGCTTGTGAAATTTATGCCAAGAACACCAATATTGTTTTAAGATTTGCTTACACATGTTCTACATAACTATATTCTCTGTAAGTTAAAGTGAATATGCTACCAAGGCTGACAGTTCTCTATTTTTGTTCTTTATATAGAAAAGGAATACTTCTCTTGGTTAACATAAATAAAAACAATACTTACTTATACCAATCACTTCCAAAAATCAATTTCTATAATTTTTTTAAACACCTTTAATACTTTAAAGTGTCACCAGTAGAGACGTTCGTTATGTGTCAAGGTGTACAATACATTCGTGACTGTCCGGCCGAGCCCCGGTTGCCCGTGTACATGGTGGTGGGCGGCGCGGCAGGCGGCGTAGGCATTTGCTGGCTACTGTGGGCGCAGCTCGCTAGCCGCAGCGCCGGCGCGGCTGCGAGCGTTCCGGAGCGGCTCCTGGCGTACACGCTCTCTGGTTTCCTTATGGGATGGTGAGGAAAATAAAGTCACTTTTAAATTTTGTTAAATAAATATAGCATGAAAGTCTGGCAAGGGACAGAATTTCCAAGGTCGCAGGTTCGAATCTTGGTGCCGAAATTTTTATTCTATAATTGTTTGCAAAGTTACACTATGGTACGCACTAACACATATTGATAATTGAAAGTTATTGCAAATACCAGTTGAAAATAATTCCTAATTTAATATATTCAATTTCAGTCGTTTTACTACATTCGTTTTTTTGCAAGAAAGATAAAAACAGTCTGTTAGGGAATAGAACTTTGATACTTCGTCCATTTTCGTCAAAACTTAAGCGGGACTTATAATTTATTTTATTAAAAGCTCTTGAGGGAAAAAATATTGTGAAGGTCGAGGATTTAACTTTTTAATAAAACTCATCTCAATCCGTCTCACAAGTAAGTATAGTAAATATGTTCTATATTAAAATAATAATAGCAGAAATTATAAATTAATAGCAATATTATTTTTGTCTTTCAATTTAAAATGACGGTATCTACAAAACTTATTTTCCCTTTTTTAATATTATCTTTTTGAATTTATAGTTTTTTCAGTAATTTTTTTATTATCCAAATATTGTTATTTTACAATCATCGTCCTTAGCAAGTAAACATTTTTGAAAAATCAATATTGGTAGTGTTTTAGGCTTTAATACTTTCCGTGGGAAAAGTACCGTAACAATTTCTTTATATAAATTTTCTGATGATGATGATAATAATAATAAAATGTCAATGTGACATATTTGAAATTTTATTTTTATTTTGAAAGTGTTTTACCATGTTAAAAATATTTTGAGTGTGAGAAAAAATTTATTTAAAGATTGATGTGATCTAAACCTATTCCCCGAATGAAGACAATTACTGAAATATACTTCATATTATATGTTACAATACTATCATATCATGAAAAGTAAACAAAAGACCATATCAACATAAATCACAGGTTCGCGTTTGGCAACTACTGGACGCTTGGCATAATGTGGCCGGACTACGCGCCAACCTTGTTCGAGCCCAACCAGTGGTGTCACAGGACGCTCTATGTCTTCGCCATCACACAGCTTGGCGTCGTATGGGGTGTGATTGCACTTGTTCTGTTACTGTTATTGGCCCTTGTGATTTGCCAAGTAAGTGCTTCTTTATAAACATTAATTTTTACAAGTGTATTTTTTAAATGTGATCCAAAATCGAAGATTTGTATTTTTAGTTACGGTTTTCGAGACTTCTGGTAGTAACTTTTAAAAATGTTCAAAACTAGTTACTGCTATATACTCGTAAGTTAAATACTGGACGGTAATTGGATTTATGACTACCTCAAATTAGTTCAGATCTTTTAACGAGTTGACAGTTATTCCTGGTAATGTTACCATTATTTAAGTTATGTTGTAGTTTAGCAGTAATTGATACTATTTCTATATTTATTAGGTATATCGCAATGTTTTCTAAGATTTTCACGACTACACATTAGAATAAAACTATTTTACGGTATTATTTAAGGGTGAGCCTTATTATTTCATTTTTCATTATAACTGTTTCGAATACTTTGTGAACTCAATGACAAATCCATAGATACAGTTAGTGCGTTTAGTGTGCATCCTTAACTCTATGCTCGTAAATTCGGAGGTTTTTAACTATTGGAGGTAGATAACAAATTTACTGATTCACTGACAGACGCCTACATCTCGTATTACCATGAATATCAAATAATATTAACTTACCTAGAAGTCGTAGTAATTTGTTATATAATTTTCATAAGTCACAATTGTCATTGTGATTTATAAAAATTATTAAATAAATATTTAGTACAAAATTAACAGTTAACCTACATCCCTTACTGAATCTGTATTTAAGGGTCATCGTACACATTTAACAAGTTATAATATCTACTGCAACGTTTACTCCTGTAAAGTCTAGGTATATTGACACAATTGTGCACAGTGGTCACACTTCGACCGTTAACGATATGTATATTATCATAAATACATGTAGGTATTCGGTTGCGGCTGGCTGGGGCCGCCGCGGTACAAGTAGCAACGGCGCAGCGTCGTGCTAGAGCTGTGGCACCGTAACATCAACAACACCATGGACGTCGCAGGCGCTCTGATGCCCTTTACGCACATCGTCCGCCCAGAACTCACCATCCACGTACAGGAGGTCCTCACTCAAGTAGACAGAGACTCTGACTCTAAGCTAAAGATACCAGAAATTAATGAGCCCGATAATGTTGATGAAATGAAGAGTCCCAATAAGGAAGTGAACAGTGAGTTAAAGAGTGGGTGCGTCAACGGCGGTCCAGCCTGATGGTTGTTGGTCGTGCTGCCGCCGCACGGCAAGAAACACGTACACTTCGAAGCAGCTGATGAGGTTTACTACTTCTGAATCTTGTGCTTGTTCGCGATCGGACGCGTGCTTTTTGTGCATTTTGAGACGTGTGAGTGTTATGTATGTGATATGTAGTTTTCTATTGATCTGTGTTGCAATTTTTTTTGCTAAACTTAGATAACTTGATATGTAAACAACGAATATTCTATAGAAATAAAAAAGTGTACATATTCGGCCAATGAAATGTATTATTTAATCTGTAAACATATCGATAACAAATATATAATAGTAGATGGTAATATTATTTTGTATAAACTAGTTTACGTGCTGTTCGTATACAAGGCAGTATTTATTATATTTTGTATATTTCTGTGTTGTTCAAATTATAATGAATGTTTATATTTTGAATCTTGAGATAAATATTAAAATGATTGTTGCTTCTGCTACTACTTCTATTACTTCTTTTATCTTAAATGAGAAATATATATCTCAAAAGTATATTCATAAAATATTTCTATAAAAAAGCTATATAAAAGTGCCAAATCATCATTGATAGCATTTTTAAATCACTAATTATCTCAAGATTCAAAGAATTAAAACATAACTGCGTGGAATGGGCTTTAATAGTAATTGTAAAGGAACACAATATATAATAAATAATTAATATCGTTGTAATGAAATTGTAATTGTATGTGGTGTAAGAGCTTTTGTGTGCACAGTTTTCTTATCCAGCTATAGGATACATGATAAATGTAATTTTTATATTTCTTTAACTCTTTGAACCATCCCTTGCTTGTATTTATACTACGTCCGTCCATTTTTGTTTTGATAACACCACAGTCGCCCACACTATCTTATCTTTTGGTATATCTTTCCTATTTATAAAACATTATGCTTAGCTTTCTACTAAGGTAAGTATAGAATAAAGTAATTTAAACAGATGGATAACTTTTCCAATAGCATTGAATTGTACACAGAGCATGCAAATACAGTACACATATTGTAATTGCTTGCAGATGCTTCAATTTATTTGTAATAACTCTTATTCGCGTGTATTATAATTGTTAGCAGTACAGAGCGCAAATATAACAAATATAATGTTTTATATTTACTGTGTTCAATAAAAAAAAACTTTTTTTTTAAATGAAAGATTTTCTGGGCCTTAGCCATTCAAAATATTTCTCTATTCCTCAATAACATTCACCTGGAATTACAACCAACTTACTTAAAATACAAAAAAAAAAAAACGTTCAAACGATTTGAAGGTCCTACTATTACTTATCATCCTTCAATTGTCCTTGAAATAACAGACCAATTTTAGGAAGTTTTTATAATATATTTACCCTTTTATAAAAAATAATGTACCAAATTATTCTGAGATATTAATATTGATGTTTTTATTTCTTTTAAATATTTAAAAAAGATGATTTAAAATTATAACCAAATAGATAATATTAATATATTTACTCGCATATGACTTTAACTCGAACTCCTTCCAATATATTATGTAATTTAAAAGGCTTGCATCGTACATATTTTAGATTCAAGCTTAATATAATTATAAAAGTTATTGTAGTTAGTAAATCATAAATCATCAACTCTGAGCTAGGTTTTGAATGATCCTGTATTCTTAAACAAGCTTTTTCATGTATTACATAGCAGTACATGCTGTCAGTGATAAAGCTTACTGTTAGACTAAGGTATTTGTAATCAGTAGATGCAAACCGGATTTTTACTTGGGAACATAGTTCTTTGTAGTATTTTTATAGCATTAAAAATTTCTTACAAATAAATGTATATACGAATAGAGTTATAATAACAGAAGAAAAAACATTAAAAAAAAATATTTTTTTGTTCTCTTTACGTTTTCTATTAATAGTAAGACAACGTTTTACATATCTTTATATTATAGAAAATATCTTCAGATTGTTTTGGAAAAATATGAGGGTAGAAATTGATAGTATTAAAATAAAAAAAAAAAATATGAAGATTATTCTATATAAAAACAAAATGACAAATTCGTCTCTTGTGGATATAAAATTGATTTTAATGGAATTAACTCTTGGGACGTTTTACATTTATATTTTTTCAGAATCAGGTTTGTAGCGCGGTCACAGACGTATTGGTATTGGTGGTAATTTAGGAGGTTCCTGTATAATAGATAGATTAAAAGCAAGTTCTTTAATTTGATGTTGAATATATTGTTTCCTCGGATAATGGATTAATAATATTTGATAAACCACAAAGTTTATCAAAAATTAATTATCAAAAATAAATTATCATAACTTTATCAAAAATTAGTTATCAATAGTGATAACGTTTGTCCACCGTCAAGACGGTTATGTTTTGTTATTAAAAGAGTTCAGTATTTAGAAAATGTTTTATTTTATTGTATGCTACGTGACAATGATATCTATCGCATATGATTGTTAATTAAGGTTAAATTATTCGTTGACAAATAAAATTTTAACCTTTCCTGACCACTTGATAATATATAATTAACCACATATCTTAATAGTTTTAAACTAATATTTGTAGAAGCCGGCCTTAAGAATTTTAGTTCTATAAAATATCGCCGAAAATTAGATTTTTCAAAAAAAGTTAATAAATATAGTGCTTCCGTTATAAGGAATATAAAAAAAAACATTTATATAAATATCTTATATCTGAATCGAGTATGTATGTAAATGTTGCTAATTTTTCCAAGTCATTCAATTTGGGCGGGTAATAAAAATATATGTTGTATCTCGTCGCATAAACTACAATTGCTCCGGCACTAGAATAATCTCATCGAGCTGTCTCACCGAAACAGAGATATATGATTTTGTATGTTTATCATGTAAGATATTATGTTATATTCAACATCATGTTTACAAAACATAGTGTGTTAATTTATTAAAAAAAAATAATAATGATAATAACATAATACTAATAAAATCAGATGGGTTAGAATAATCGTCTCATGTCAGATGTTAAAGAAAATGGTTAGGTTCGAGTAATATCTACCTATCTCTTTCTAGGAACAATATTAAGTATTACAAAAACAAAAAAATATTAGGAAAGTCGGAAAAAATTAAAATACCTATGTTTTCTGTATCAACGATCATTCTTATATCATTAAATGACGACGTGCCACGTTACGTATGCCACGTACATCTCGCCACATTTAAAGACATGGAAACAAAAATTTCTAGTAGATATGAATATTTATTTCCAATTTAAATATAACTCCACGACGACCACCTGCCTAAGAATTATCTAATTATGACTATATCTCTGGGTCCTGAAAATAGCTAAGAAATATTTCAAATAATAAATTCAATATTTATCAGCAAAGCCCCCACTGTTAAGTGCTTTGTAACTAATGTAGAGTGATGACTTATTTGTTTGCAGATTGAAGTAAATGTAAAGAAAAGAAAGAAAATGGGTGTAGGTGATGTATTAGTTCAATATAAATATTATATCCTTTATATGCTGTAAACACTCTGTTGTGTTATATATTATATATTAATTTATAAATGACCAAAAATATTTTGTGGTATATCTAAGTAACCGTAACACATATAAATATATAAGTGGTTAGTGTAATAGTAATTAAATATTATGACCACATTCATAATCACTAGTAATCTAGGATGTATAAAGACTACATATTATGTACCACTTATACATATAATATTATAGACTCAAATATTATTGTAATCTATATAATAAATAGAGAGATTATAAATGAACAATGTAATGCACTTCTTGTATAAAGTGAACTAATAAATGTGTTTTTTAATTGTGTCTTTATATTTCTTACTCCCTAAGGTTCTTTAAATGTCAATTGAATTGTTTCAAGTCTGACTCTCGGTCGTGGCCTATTTTCTAGATATTTGATAATACGATCGATTTCGTTTTGATAACTTTCAACGCACATTCTCGTAACTTATAGCTAATTAGTTTTCAATCAAGTAGTTTTTTTGTAGGTTTATTAAAAAAATGATTTTTTTAAACACTTATTGCCTGATTGAGTAATCACAATTTGAAAAAATATCTAGTAGTTTTTTTTTGTTCTTATGAAAATATCAAAGTAAATAGTATCAAATTTATTGTAACATTTTAAATGATATATGTTCTACCTGTAATAAGCTCTTTTAATGCCTTTAGTGCAAGTAAAGATTTATTGTGTTAAAAATAATTATAAATAATGATATTAATATAACCTTTTTCTTAAACACAAAGTTAATATGTTCGGTCTCTCTCCCTTGCAGGTTATTTTAATATAAATACTGCATGTACACATAAATATATTTAAAATGTACGAAAGTAAACTTGTTAAGGTACCAAGTTATTAGGAATATTAACAGCAAATCAATTATAATTAGTAACAGCAAAGTTTCAACATAATAATATAGTTATAATACAAAATATCATCTTTTTTCATCATTGAGTCATTGAGTGTTATTATAAAAATGTAACGGTACTTATTCGGTACGATCGAGATCTTGATAGGTTATAATAAATACGTAAGTATATATTCATATTCAGAATAACATTTCAATCACAAAAGGAACCTAAATGATTAATATAATACGGTGTAATAATTTAATGAAACAAAAAGAGTATATTTTGTATACTGAGTGTTGTTTTCATAAATATTAAGCTTTTGGATGCGACGATTAGAAGGGATGGAGGGTGGATGTGAGTGTGGATTGGCGATAAGAGATGTTCCACAAATTGAAAAGTATTAACAGACAGAAGAGAATACATAGACAAATAGTATATGTCAGTGGCCTGCAGGTGATACTTGAGTTTACAGTTTCATTTATTATAGAACATGGTGTTATTGATATTAATTGACATATAATAATAGTTATTATATTTTACCTTGGTATTGTTGGTTTCAAAATATATATTTATAGGGATTATGTTAAGATTACGCTACTCAAGACTTTATCAAAATTACGTTAAATTTATTATTTTTGAAAAAATCCTATTTTATATTTAGGAAAAAAAAATTTCTGTAGGTTATTATATTATTTGCTATAAAAGTTCTTATTTACGTCTTTTAACTTTAATAAATTTTGTGTAATTTTATTTTGATCTTCATCGTGTCCTATCGTATTTTATTTACAAATAAATAAACTTTTATTAACATATATGATACGTACCTTTTAATGATACCCAGGAATTGTCAATAAGCTAAAACAATTTACCTCAGCTGCAATATTACCGTTGGTTTGAACCACCTGGCTATAAATGAATCCCTTGAGAACAATCTCTAGTGAAATGTAAATGTTCCTTTCAGTCTGCTACTCATAATTGTGTGTACGAACAATATACCAAGAAAACAAATAAACTTCTATTTAT
Source organism: Mechanitis mazaeus (assembly GCA_959347395.1). Taxonomy (NCBI): domain Eukaryota; kingdom Metazoa; phylum Arthropoda; class Insecta; order Lepidoptera; family Nymphalidae; genus Mechanitis; species Mechanitis mazaeus. Next base: position 14,807,040 of record OY365746.1, on the reverse strand, counting down.
ATTATAATTTTAAGAATTCATTATTTTACTATTAATTACTTAAATTTAATAACTGATTTGTCAACTTAATAACAAGCGCAAACGTGTAAAATATATGCGATAAATATTTCTTTTATATAAAATGTTATGAATAATTTTATAGTCAAAAAAAAAAAATATGGTCAATAATTTTTGATTTAAATATTTCGATGTATATAATTCTAGAGTATATTTGAGATACAAATATTATAGAACAATGACAAAGATTAGATGAAATATAGTGGGTTTGGTAAATTTGTTTTATATATTAGAGCGTATCATTTCCAGACATTCGAGATAATAAAGTTAAATAAGCTCGAAATAACGCTGTTGATAAACGTTTTTGGGTGAATTGGTAATTTATTGTTGAGCAATTTTACTGATTCAGTTCGAAGAAGGTCTAGCACGATATTTAAATTATAATTAGTTTTGTTTCAACGTTAAATAAATGTTTTATCTTATTTTAGGTATTGTTAGCATTAAAAAAATAGACTACTGCTTTAATATTTCTGCAATGACAAGGAGGAAATATAAGTTTTTTTTTTAAAAACCATCTTGTGAAGTTTTTTCTGTACTTGATGGCATAATATATCTTTAATAATAATCATTTACAGCAATATCTAATAATGTACAGCAACTAACAGAGACAACATACGAAATTCGTGTTCATAAGATGGATATTCGAATATACAATTGATATTGTTTTAGTGGATATTTATTGATTATGTAATTGTAAAAAAATGTTTGGATATTTACATAGTATTGGTGAAAAAAACAGAAGAAATATTATTATAAACAATAAATAATATTTTATAGATACTAGGGGGCTTCTCCTACTTGCCTCGCTTACCAAACCTGGTGCTGCCGCCGGCGAAAACAATTTTTAGATTAATAGATCAACTTCAATTATTGATTAAGTTAGAAATCGTTTGCGCCGTAATTTTGTATAGAATAGAGAGATTAATCATATAAATGTATGTAAAATATCTTAATATTTACATTAATGATTGTTATCTTTATATAAACAAATAAACAGATAAAAAATTAAAAGCTGTTGTAATGTGTACTGTTATTAGCCAACGTTTTTTCGGATATCTTACTTTCTAATCTTTTTAGCTTTATCATATATATAGATAAAACTTTGTGTATATCTTCATCAACAATAATTTACTAATACAAAATAAAATATTTTATCTATTACGCAATATTTACTCAGACTTATATCCATTATATCCCTGCTATTGAAAGTTAGTTTTGATAATCTGGAAATTTTCGATTATGTATGGGCCAAGGCGCAAAGTTACCTTTGTATAGGCTTCTTATGATCAAATTTACCACTAGACGGAGCAGGTCGTTTTGCGCCAGAGTCATGCATGACTTTTGAGCCAGTGCTGTTTCCCCTACATTTTTCCCACAGTCATGGTCATGTAGATTGACTACATTTCGGTATATTCCGTCCAAGCAGGACTCTCTTGCAAGAATATAGTTGGAATCTTCGTAGGAAGGGTTTGAGATTGGGGTAAAATACATTTCGTTCCCATAATCACCATTTTTAAGGCTACCCACAAAAAAAACCACGGTAGTCTTCAACGCCATAGTGGGATGCCACGGGATCGCGTTAGCACTCACTGTGACGTCCAGTGATATCTCCCGTATGGAAGTACCCCGAGCAACTTAGAGCACCTTCAAAATGTAGGCCTATGGTAGGTAAGAGGAGTCACCCTGCCCTCTCACGAAGGCACTACGACTGGATTAGGAAGTTGCGGGCGCGTTAACGCCTCCTTCGACCCAGCCTACCCCTACGGCTATCGCCTATCGCTTCTCGGCTTTTTGGCTAAGATCAAAGTGTAACATCTGTTCCCCTAAGGAACTCGCCAAGTATCGGAGTACACGGTTTCGACATTTTGAGTAATTGAAACTAAGCTTTGCAGTCATCTGGAGAGCAAGGCCTAGACTAGACCATGTCGTCAGGCTAACTCTAGCATAAAACAGGCAACACATGTAATGAAACTTTCTTACTAGATCAGATCATATCAGCGTCCGTGTACAGCCAAGAGGCTTTCAAAGTGACTCTGTGCGGTGTTAACCGCTTCTCCAGCGTAGGACCTCGCATCTTTGTGCATTTTTTACCACATTTGCCACAGGGGAATGTTTCGATGAGTTTTTTGATCTGATTCCTGCAACTTCTAATATTTGTGTACTCGTATAATAACCTCATTATTACGTATTTTACGAACCTTCATCATATATGTATTATAAACAGCATATTGATCTCACGAATAAACAGAATTTAAGTCGTATGTTGACTGATGTTCATTTTGCTTTGTAAATATAAACATGATATATTACTAAAACAAACATAATAGAATATATGTTCAGCCGAATGTGGATAGATGTACAATTTAATATAAATCTATAGTCAGTTGTATATTCAGTCGTATAATATGTAACTTTTTTGTGTACACAATCTATAACGACAACTGAACGATTTAAAAATAAAGATCTTCACACGACATTCGAAGACTACACTACAACCTCCCCAGGGTAATGAATGCGAAACCTGAATGGGTTCAAAATAAAACAGAATATAAGCGAAAAATCAAGTAGTGTACAGACAAATGAGTTTAGATACAAATAAAAGCACAATGTATTAAAAACATTTTAGGCTGAAGATATCAAATAATTTGAACTTGAGTCAAACTTCTGTAAAAATAATAATAAATGAGAATCATGTTTAACTCTTTATTAAAGTATTATATGACCTTATATATATATCGAACGCTAGGTGAAATAATTCATTTATTATTGCGATACCTAAAGTTCTCATCGTTATGATTCTCGAAGTGCGAGGTCTGTGATTAATTACATTACGAATTACAATTATATATTGTCAAGTAACATCTTACTGTAGTTAAATCTAGTTAATAGTAGTTTAGTATTAAATATAAAAAACTCAACAGTGATAAAATCTAAACAGCTAAGATAAGAAGCAATACTCGTGTTATATAATCAGTCGGCTATAGTTGAGATCCGGCACACGCAAGGTAGATCCGATCTGAACGAGGTCACGAGTGTTGGCCGGTGTTGGTTATTTTAAAAAAGACTATAACTTTTAAAACTTTCATTTTGTGATTTTTGTCTTTGAAAGCGTTATTATTATATTTTAATGTAGAATTTTGGAATTGTTATTTTTTAGATTCAAAGTTTCCTCGTTGAGAACCGACCAATGAGACGTCTTAACATAATAAGTTTGTAGACACAAAAATTGTTTTGTCAATTAAATTATTTTCTTTTCTTTTATGTAATAAAATGACCTCTTTACCTTTCTTTAAAACCTAGCGTTCTTAATTATTAATCTTATTTTTTCATCTTTTGTTATTTACAAATAAAGTGGTGTGTAGTTGCAGTTTCTTTGGTTTTCATGTTATTTATCTGAATTTTGTTTAAAATCTCAATAGTAGTAAAATACAAGTTGTTAAGAGAGGTAAGACACTCGCTCTCAATTATTTTTTAGATGTTTAGATTTAGTAGCTTATCTTGTATATTTTTATTAAAACAATTATTTTCAATTACTAGTTATTTTTCATATGAAATTATAACAAAAACTACACTATAACTATAACAAATACTTCACCATTACTATACTACTGTAAAAGTTGTTGTAAATTACAAAACTTTTGTTCTTTTTTCAGAACCTATCTCCGCTATGAGATTTTCCCTTTTGACTTCAGCTCTTTGTCAAACGCTATTCCTCAAAATTTACAACGCAACATAAAATTCTTTTATTTGAAAAATATGACGGTGAATGTTTGTTCACAATTCACAAATGTTATAAAAGTATAAAAAAAGAATATTTAGTTGTGAATAATATTATAATTTTTTTATTACACGACAATAAACAGAAATTAGAAAAAACAACATCATCATTTAATAATTAGATAAGTTGTTACTATTACTTTTTTGATTTTCTTAAAAGATTTGTTTCCACCACTACCCTCATGGTATTATTTATTTTTCAGAAATCACGCATAAGTGGTTTTTAGTTTAGTCAAAAAACTAAATAACCGTTCGATCACTTTCGCATGAAAACTAACACTCACGCAGTTGTGCTTAAAAAGTGTCAAGAAATTCATTTGTGTGAACAAATTTGCGTAGTCCCAATATAAATCATATATAAAGATTCTGGAGGCGCTCAAGGTTATACATCAGCGTTATATTAATAGTTTTAAAAGATTATCGCTTTAACAAACATTGTCCGTGGAATGGAAAAAAATTACGCAATATTTTACACAAAAATAAATATTTTTCTGCTCTGCTTGCTTACTTGTGGCATCGACGATAGGTGTGTGTGTGTATTCGTAACGTATATGAATTACTTCAAATTTCACAGGTGGTATTTTTTCTCGGTAATACGCCAATAAAGTTGAGAACTAGTTATTATAATTGCTTGGTTTTTAACTTTGTTAATATCGTCAAATATATTGCGTAGGTTATTTACTAAAATAAAATCAATCATTTTCATAACGTGGTTCTATATTTAGGAGTTTATTGTAAAGAGATTTAGCTTTGATGGAATTATAAATTTTATGGGGTCTAGTAGAGGGCACGGCAAATTTATTTTTGTTTTGGCAATTTTTTTTATGCCATAGGGGGCAAACGAGCAGGCGAGCCACCTGATGGATAGTGGTCATCGCCGCCCATGGGCTCTTGCAGGCCCTGACGAGTCTGAAGTGAGTTGCCGGCCGTTTAAAAATTTGTAAGCTCGTTTCTTGAAGGTCCCTAAGTCTTATTGGTTTAGAAACACCGCATGAGAAAGCTGATTTTACAAGGTCGTGGTGTGTGGCAAGTATCTTTTAAAGCGCACTGTGGTTGACTGCCATCTGTCGAGGTGGTGCGGGTGGTATTGCAGCTTATCAGGTGCAGTGCGGTAGTGGAATATAGCAGCAAGCACTCCCCAAAGTAAATGCGATAGAAAACGCAAAGAGATGAAATATTTATTAGCAAGGACCAAAGGTAAGAAATGGATCATCAAATATTCGATGCCCAATGTTGGATGCGCTCAAATGAAGAATTTTGTATTATTAATTGTATAAATCACAATTTTTATTTAAATTTATTAATACTTTTATCTAAATATACTCAATTGTATTTGTTAAATCCGAAGATTGTAGAAGGTTTAAAATAATGGTAACTTTAGCATCGCTGACGCCTCTTTTTTAATGTTTCTTTAAATTGATTTATAATAACAGGTAAATATGCGTTAATACAAACATATTAGTTTTGGTAAATCTATACTGATCGACGAAAAATGTAAGACGACTCAGGCGGCTTCACTAATCACTTACCACTTCCCTGGCCTACGAATCACATGAAGTTATCTATGATACAAATATTAAGTAATTTTCTAGATTACAACCGTAACATCCTTGCTAATAATAATTTAAACATTTTGTTTTTAAATATTTGTTTGTAAGCATAACATTTCATTACAAAATACAATCCTCATGTAAAAAGTCAATACAAATATTTATTTTAAAATTAAGCTAGTATTACTTGTTTCATTTTAGACACAATAAATTATAAATAATTATAATTAATAGACTATTTTCATTAAACCATTGTACAAAATTTATGAGAGTACTTATAAACTAAGTTATTTATGTAACTCAGAATATAAAAAAAAAATTACCTTAAATAAGCTCGTGGCATTCCTATTTTGACTATTGAAAGCTTTTAATTCACGTCTAATTTCTGAATTCTTTCATTATTTACTAATCATATCAAAAGCCGTATTTCAAATTTCTTAAAGATGACATTTTGTGTTAATAAGATTTTCAGTTTTATCCAAAAATATATCTTGTGACAATAATTAATTAAATAAGGAGCTATGTGTGTGTGTGTGTGTTATTGTGTGACTGAAGAAATGTAATCGTTGAAGTATATCAATATAATTTAAAAACACTATAAATTTGCTAAAAATTGCTGGTAAGTTTAATTATAGTACACACTGACCAATATAAGGTTAAGAACTTTTATTTAAAATAATAATAAGATGCTTGGTAGTTTACAGGTATATAATATACATATAAACACAATACACCGAATCATATAATCCCTTTTTATACCGGTATAAAAGGAGACCATAACCTGGCGCAGAGTGCATCTAATAGCTTCAGTCACATTTGTTTAATAGGACTTAAAATAGTGTACATAAAGTTTTGTGACCGCCGCTTTTTATGTTGTATTGAATTATGTAAAAAGAACGGACTTTTATTTAGTTGCTCAAAAATCATCAACTTATCCAAGAGTTAATAAATATATATTTTTTTAAATATTAAGAACTATATTCAAATTAATATTAATATTAAGAAATATTAAAGATAGGTTGACCACTTTTTTATTTCGAAAGAATTTTTCGTATAGATCTAGGTCTTAAGACGCTCTAACTTTGTAAGTCTTGTCTAACGAGTCAGGCCATAAATATTATTAAAATTTAAGCCCTCTGAATATGTATTTTATGACAGAATAAACTTTAATAAAAAAAACATATTTTTAGTTCATATCTGAGATATATCCCAAGGCTTAAAATTATTTTTATTCCTTATTCTAAAAATTATTCGTTCTTTATTTTTATAGGAGACAGAAAATAAAAAATATAAATAAGCTATTTACATTTACAAAAATAAGCCAATTAACTTAATTAGCAGTTTTTATCAGATTTATATTTAATTAATTAAAGGTCTATTCACAGCCAAAGCTGGCCATTACAAATATATTTATTATATAGTTTTACTGGACTTAGATGAATGTGTACAAAGGTTTATATTAATGTTTTCTAAGATTTACACGAGTGCTACACATTTCAATTAAACTATTTTACGGATATAACTTGAGTTTAATATTTTATTTATGTTGGTCACTAACAACATCTCGTCACAACATCTCGTATTACCGCGAACACGTTTGCTGCAAAGCACTCGAAACATCGGGTTTAAATTTTAAAAAATGTAATAAAAATAAACACGAGTTATAGCCTTAAAATAGTTTTATTGAAAAGGTTTATACATTTAACTTTTTGCTAGTTCACCTATAATTTTATGTAAATTTTTCACATCAGAGGTTAATGCATAATTAAAACAATAAGGTTAATATTATTTTTGTTTGTAAATACGTGATTATGAGGGTTTAATACTGTTTCCATGACTTGACTACAATTTTTAAAAGGTGACCGTGGGAATAGATACCAATATTTTTTCTATCTCTGACTGTCATTTAATTATTAAAGTCAGATACAGTATAATGTAATGAATTTATAAAATAACCACTTAAACATTTAAGGGTTTCTGCGTTCTTTGCAAAAATCAAGACTCTCTGTGTCAAGTGGATACACAGCTTCAGTCAGGAAAATCCTTGGAACGAAATAAAAAATCAGCTGTTACAACTTTGATCAGTCTTTGATGAAGGTTGTGCGTTACTTTGTAAAGAGAGAAATTTCTAACTGAAAAGAATTTATGACTAAAGTACATCCTTCAGTTAACAACAGTATTATAAATTTCATTTTATTTTTGATGCTCAACTTATTCTTGTACGAGACATGTTATGTGAAATTAGTTGCTACAGATAGTATTTTTAAAAATGATATAGCCAAATCCTACTCAACACAATTAAAATTCTAAATAATAGTATAATGATACAATCAATATTATATTATTAAAAATATGTTTTTAATATACACTCAAACTAAATATATAATAAGGTTTTTGAATAAGTAAATACTGTCGTCCTTTGAATAAGTAAATATTGTTTTCCTGTCGGGCAAAGTATGACACAGTATATTTTTGCAGTATAGTAGTATATTTTTGCAGTATAGCAGTAAATTTTGCAGTATAGCAGTCTATTTTTTCACTATAGCAGTATAGCAGTGTATTTTGCAGTATAGCAGTATATTTTGCAGTATAGCAGTATATATTTGCAATATGCCCAAGACAAAGTTTAATTTATTTGGATTTGTTTTTAATACATGATAAAAACATGAAAACAAACACTGGTAACAGATGTAAAATTTAAGATAATTATATATCTAACAATGCCCACATAGTATTAGAAAATGACCACATATTATTAGAAAAAATAAGTAAAGTAAAAGTATCTTTATTATATATAATTTATACACAACATAATAATTTTATACACAAGGGTATTGCGCAAATTTAATTTATTATTTTTGATTTAATTGATGAATTAACTATGCAATATTTGCGATAACAATAACTATGCAATATATACGGTTATTGTTGCAGATGTACGATAAACCTAACATTAAGCAAACAACTCGTTGTAATGTAATTACTTTATATATTATAGTATCCGTTGATAAAGAATTATTGGATATTAATGTTGTAAGAAGTAATTAGTTTAGTATTTTCTAAAAATATTTAATCCGGAAAAAGTAAAATTTTGAATGCGATGCACTTATTGTAATTAAAAGATATGATTATAAAATAAATTCTCTCGTTTGTTAACGAAAGTAAGATCTTTATCAATTGGAGAAGTGTGCGATCTTAAAAAATATATTATTAAAATAGCAAAAAATTTTTAATCTTGCGCCTTTCAGAGCTAACCGTACATATTACAAAGTTTATTGATTCACGACAGTTACAACACTAAATACATTTCATAATAGTAGTAAATATATTCAATAGCCAATATTTATAATAGTCGAGAATATCAATTTCTAAATACATATAAAATATAATTTCAGATTGCTTAAAAAAATACTTCATATTATTTGTCGTAATTTTACTTAGAAATTATAATAGAATTCCTAATATGCAATAAAGTTAACTTTGGTGACATTTATCACGAAATCAGTTAATTTTAAAAGTGCTTCCTATTTCCAACTCACTGAAGTTTTTAATCAAGCCGACATAATCAGCGCTTGGTTAGAGTCGCGGCGACGGACGACAAGACGGTCTTAACTCTATGAAATGTTTTCAATTTTAAATTATTATTTTCAATAATAATTTTCAAAAAAATTTAATTAACATAAATTTTATTCTAATAAGTTTTAGACAGATATAAGGCAGTCTGTGATTAAAGGGATAAATATAGTCATTGAGTCATATGTAACCACTCTACCTATCGCACACTAAGAAAAAGATACTTAAAATGACTGGATTTCATAGTAGATACTGAGAATCTGCATTTATTATATCTTTATTTAGCTAATATTTCGTATGTGCACACATACATGCAAAAATGCGAAACAGTAAATAGGCTGTCATTTACATCCATCACTAACTTCTGTGTACATGCAATTAAGCGCTGCAGTTAACTTAATAGACAGGAGTTGCTCTAAGCTTTAAATTTATATAAACATAGCTTTTAAGATAAAATAGGTCAGTTATGTAGTATAGAATCTTAAAAATAATAATCATTTTGACACTAGGTATGGCCTGTTAAGAAAGATAAAGATAGAGTTTAGAAAGAAATAGATTATCGATATCAATCGACTTCAGCTGATATTCGAGAAGGTGTGATCGGGGCGGCGCAACTATTCTGTAAAGATAAGCTTTAAGTAACTATATATTATAGCTGCGTTTTGTACGGAAGAGTAAACGGTTTGCTTCTTACACCGACCTACCTCAGTTCATTAAAAACGCATTAACTTATGTGCAGCAATTATAGAACTAATTAAAAGTATATAATACTGAAAGATATTATATCTTTATTGAGAACCGTATCTTCTATGAAATCAAATTGATTTATAGATATTTTTTCAAAAATTGCTTTTTTCTGTCATAATTTTATCATTTTATTGTGATTTAAATCATCCTTCAAGTTTAGTCCTTGGATGATCCCAATTATTACTAAAATACTATCAGCAGGTACAATCGTAATATTATTATTGTATTTGGCTGCAATAACATATATCTCATAATTTAAAACGAAATATATGAAACGAAACCATAAAATTTTTTTTGCAAATTTTTGTGTGATGTTTGAATTTTTTTATTATAATAGAATATATTTGCAGATGTAAATAGGCAATAAAAATCATAAGTGGAATGGCGCTAGGAATCATAAAAAACTATTTTGTTTGTAACATTGTAATATATCTTTACACTTTAAAAATTTAAAAATCAAACACAATTATTGTGTAAATTTGACCATTATTTCAAAATATATTGACAGCATCAATTTTAATTAAAAATACGGAAAACACTGTCTAAGGGTGTGATCATAGTCTTATAAAAATAAAAACCCTTACTATGATATCGTCTGTATCATTTTAAATTTCAGTTTTAGTTAAGGCCTTAGTCTAAAAACAGTATCAAAGTCGTATCAAAAGTAAAATAGCACAGACTCTTATAGTAAATAATTTTCTTGTTTAAGATGCCCCTGAGTTGGCAGTGTAACACCATTTCAGCGGATACGCGCCCTAACTTGTCAATTTTAGGAATTATGCTAAAGGACAGCTATTCAGAATACTAATACTGTTCTAATCATTTTGAAAATATAATTTTGTTTACGAAGTAGATGTTTATGGTTTGACTTGAAAGGAAATAGCATTTTATGAAATACATTGTGGTCGGTACACTGTTTTTAGTTAGTCAGTCACTGAGTCACGTTGATGATTACTAAGTTTTAATAGTATAATTAACAAATTCCAAAGTAGCTTCTTCGAAAATATATACAGAAGATGAATAATACTTTATAATTGCAACTGTTACAACTAATAATAGTATATTAAATTTTAAGTTCTTTTTTCACATATGAGTCTCCTTCAGAATGAGAATGAAAATTTAAATAATGAAATAGAATAAAGAATACTAAATTCGTCAAGGCAATTGTCAACATCACAGTAAAGTTGTCAGAGCGGACGGGTTCATATTAAAAATGAGCCTACCCACTAAAGCAATCTAATCCAGAACTAAAAAATTAAAAAAATATATACTCTAACGCCATTTTTTAAATTGTTTATATATTTTTACTAAAACTCAAATCAAGTTTTAACAAAGGATTTCTATTGTGGTTATAAGTTTATTAGATGTCCTACTTAACTCACGTGACGTAAACGATATCTGGGTTATGTTGTTTCCTATCCACCTTTATTGTCACTGGTTTCTATTTCCTTATCATGTTATAGTACACTGACATGATATTCAATAACCTGTCCTATTAAACTATAGCTATTTTGTATATTTAACGACTGTTAACTATAAAATATATTGGTGGATGGTGGTGGTGGTGGATATTAAGGTTTAGTTTTTATATTTAACAAAGATGCTGACTTGTTTTGTTGTATAACGAAATATAATATACGGAATTTGATATGTATGCCTTACGTACAGTTGTATATAGAAATGGCGTTAAGTTCTTTAGTGCAGCTACGAACAAGATAACTTTAAATTAGAAATTACTTGAACCTCTGTGCGGTGGTGTAGAAGACGTAGTTCACTCACGTCAGCCGCTTTGGTGATTCAGTTAAAATTGCTGAAGTTTCTAGAGGCTTTATGAAAGTGGGATAAGTTCCGCTATAGTGAGTAACCAAAGACAGTTTTTTTTTGTATTAGTTTTCTCTTTTATTTACGAAAGTCCAAGGTTCATAAATGGTTTTTAAAATAAATTATGTTTGTCTGTGAAAAGTACCAAATAAGTTAAATATAGTCAGTTAGTACTGCATGTACTTAATAACACTTAGTATTTTTTTATTAATTGCATAAATATCTTAATTATATGAAAATTCCAAGAAAACACAAAAAAGTGTATACCAAATTTATGTTACATTATTAAGACATATTTAAAAAGTAAGTAAATAGTATTTTGAATTATATAGTCTCTAATAATTAAAACACTGATCTTCTGTTATCATGCATATTATTCATTTAAAATAATTTAATTAAATCTGCTTCTATTATCTGTAACAATTGGTAAGCCCTTAGAATTTCTGAGATCTAAAATTCAGAACCACTCTTGAAACTTCGAAAATTGGAACTTCCTGAAACTAAACTTCTGCCCTATTAGTAAAGGGGATTTGAACTTTTAAGTGAGTTAATCTGTATTGACTGCTCGAAGCTAAAATGTATTTGTATGTATGTGTTGTATATGTTAAAAATGTACTGCAACTTGACTTCCTATCGTTAACTGACTTCCAAAAGGAGAAGCTTTTTAATTATATATTTTTGATGTATACTCATCCGTTTCCATGTCAACAGTTCTTTGTTTAATATTAATTTCTTTTTCTATTGCAAGACTGCACTCCTACGTACGTGTTTCCAGATCGATACGACATGGGTACCTTCAAAAAAGGCGTTTATTCCTATCTCCAAGGCCGGCAACGCTCTTGTGAGTCTTCGGATGTTGCAAGAGTTCATGGGCGGCGGTGATCACATTTTATCAGTGACCCGCATGCTCGTTTGCCCTCCTTTTACATAAAAAAAAAAAAAAAAAACTCCTGTGGTGACATCAGTATCGCAAAGTCATCTAAAGTTCTCAAGAAAATTTAAATCGGCGTAAAAACAAACATCAGCCAATTATAAATTTACGAGGTTATTTATTTAAATAATTATAATATTTATAATCAAACATTGTATTAACATGTTGAATATTTCACATAAAAATTTCAAAGTACTTTAGTACTAGACGTTTGGTACAACGTACATCAACTATCTATTAGACATATAGCGACTAGAGGCGATTTCGTAATTGCACTTAGTATTTGAGTACATTATAGCGGTCAAGATTGCGCTTAAAACCTAATACTATTATGTGCCTTTCATGTAGCGAGCAATCCTAACTGCGTTACTCATGTCCTGATATACTAATGTGTGTCATGCAATCCCGTCTAAATATAACCAAATATAAATATATTAATTATAACTATAACAGAGTAGATAAAATAATATTTTTTTGATATATTTGTCAGTTGTTTAGATCTTGTATGATGAGCTACTTAGGACTAGACTTTAAGGTTTTATTACTAAATGTTTGTATTAAATACTGGAACTTTAGTCAATTATAATAATGGAATGCCTATGAAGAGTAATAATGTATAATGTACGTCAGAAATATAACAAAAACACTTTTTATGTTTTAAAATATTGGAAGCAGTAAGATGCTTCGGTAATATGATAAGAATAATTAATAATTTTATATTTTTATAAATTAATTAATATTACTTGAAAGATGTAAAGTGCATGGATATCTAAAAAAGTTTTACATAATACGAGATGTGTCAACGTAGTTTTTCGTATCTAAAAAGATAAAAACATGTACCTTGTTTGAAAATTATTATGACACACGTCATCCAGAAGTTATAATAATAATAATAATAAACTTTATTTCAGATTATTTATACACATGTTATGTATACACATGTTAATTAGCTTTCGCTTGCAGCTACGTCCACGGGGATTTCGGTAACCGTCATTCTTTTTGGTAATATTGAAAAGTAAATTTATCTTTTTCTTTTTAATTAACGCAAAATAGGTTGACTGACGGTAAGCATGACTGAAGTAGACATGTTGCACGCTTACTTAGCAAGAACCTATTCTTTATGAATTTGAAGATCCTTACATTGATATTCTCAGGAAATACTGTTTTAATAGGTGTTTTTGAGAGTTCAAATAGGGTTCTTCCAATAGTAAGCGATAGTGCGTTGCGTTTAAATCGCAGTACGAGTGAAGCCTATCATAACCGCTTACATTTATGGGGAACTAATCTGGGGACTGCGGGATGGAGAACTAATGTGGGAAAGCCCGAGACCCCATATAATGTTCATCGTGCCTTCTCATCTGCTAGCCAACCGCAGCAATGATGCACTCCCGAGATTTCTTCCCAGGAATCAACATATATAAATCCATATTAATATCTCAGAATGATTATTGTTTGTTCGAGAACAAATAATAAAGCCAAAATAAATCAAAATACTGTTTATTTTCTCTTTGAAATCTGAAAGAAAATTGTGTTATCGCTCCCGAATATTTTACATATAAATCATTGAACCATGAATGTTTAAATTTATCCTTATTAATATTTCGACCAAATACAAATTGCAACAGAATGATTAAATTTTTCAGCTAAAGCACTTTATTTGGTATCCTTTAATAATTACCAAAAATACCACTCCATTATAATATGTATATTTATACATATATATTTAGTGTATTAGTTTATATTTTTACTTACAAATAAATCCTAATTTAAAGTAAATCGGGTAAAATTTATTTCAAGCTTTTAGTTTATTCAGTTAGCAAACAATCAAACTAATGGTTTAGATTTTAATAAATATTTGGCTCTTGTTGACAGTATGACAAATAACTTTCATTGCCCAATTTATTTGATCTTTTACCATATTAAGTCGATAGTTCTACCTACCAGCTAAAGAACGAGGTCTTGACAAAGGTGGAAGACCATCAAGTAGTGTTTTCATTCGAATAACATAATAGAAATTAAAGATTAACACAAACGTGATTTGAATAATCGTTTGTTTGGTATTCTTTTTCATTTCACAATAACTCAATTCCAAAAAAAAAAAACAACCTATAATATTATCATTATCAAACGTTGCGTGCTCAGTGTGTAGACGCCTTTATCGGTTTTCGATCTATCAAAGGTCAAGGCCTCCTTTATATGTTCTTCCCTTAACCCTGTATTCCTTATTACTAAGTTATCTTTGACACGCATGTTTGAGTGATGATTTCGTGAGTTATGTTTATTCGATTGATGTTCTCACAGAATTATTTATTTCGTGGTAACGTTAGCAAATAAAAGAAAATATAAGTGAAGTAAATAAAATGTAGTGTTATGTAATATAATAATGATTGTAATTTTCTATTAAATTTATCATATTACAAGAGTCAAAGATTTGTAGTTTTAGTTACATTGTCGAACAATTTTTCATTAAAGTTAACATTGTCTAGAAAGAGTAAAAAAATTACAATTTCAGTGAGATTTTTTTTTAATATGCCATCAAATTTTTAATTATTCAGCTATCAAGAAAAATATATATTTTTGAAGTAAAAACAATTAAACGTTCATTTAAACAATATTAATATATAAATATTAAATTGCAAACCTATTAAAGTAATTATTAATATTTATATTATTAAACATTTCTTTCATTATTTCGATACATACATATAGATTATTTAAATTAAAGTTCATATAAAGAAAGAGTGTATCTTAAAGTTACCTTACTTTTATATTCCTACATAGGATACATTTTTATGAATCATAAACTCGTATATTACCTAATCATTTTAAAACTCCTTAACGACTGCTAATTTTATGCCCTTTTAAGTTAGTTAAGATAAACCCTTGTCATTGCCAAAATGTATTCTTAAAGTAGAAAATCAGTCCATTATTTGAATAAATTAAATAAAGAGTAAAAATTATATTAGGTTTACATTTATATTCAATCTCAAAAAGTATTAAAAAAACAAGATACCAACTTTTTAATTATAGCTTAACAATTTTTATGACTAAGATTAAATTACTCCACTAGTTCTAAGAAATTAAAAGTAAAATAATTAAATAGTTAGTGAAGAGGAAAGCGTATAATTAGGAGGATACTAGAAGCTTGACGGAGATTAAAAATTTAAGTTTAGTTCTTGAATAATAAATAGGCTTCTCACACTTATGCAATTTATATGCATTTTTTTAAATATATTATTTTTATTATATCTCAGTCTAATTATTTAAAAAAAATATATATGTGAGAGTTGAACAACAGCATACTTCCTAGCTCTCCTCTTACTATTGTTCATCCATTAATATTCCTTAAGTGGGTCAACGCAGTTACGTTGCAATGTAACTAAAACACAGAAAACATGTTTATGAATAATTTCAAACACCTATCACCACTTAAACTGTGTTGAAATGAAAATATGTGAAAATGTTAGTATGTGAAAAATTAACAACTACAACCTAACATTAAATTAATACAGCCTTATGTTTTTTAATTTTTTTTTATAATATGACCGTAGATAATTTACCAGTATAAAGTTTTCAAATTATAAATCAATCATTTAAATAAGTGAAAGACTACAGTATATGTGCGTTTTTCAGATAGAAGATAGACTGATAGACATCAAACTGGTAGTAGTCTTGAAACAAAAAAATATCATATATTTATAATCGTTGAGGAATAATCACGGAAAAAACTAAAATCCCATACACTTCAATGGGAAAAAATTTTCACTACTTTTAGCTAAATTTAGCTTTAATGACATGCTCGGGCCGAATTTTTTTAATAGCTTCTAGAAGTTTTTTGAATTTTTTTTTGTATCATATAATGACATAATGCGTCGACATTTTGGAAATGCAATGCGGTTTTTGATTCCCTTCGCTCAATACGCTTACACGTACCGAGATGTTGCGAGCGCAGCGAATCAAAATTGAGGTCTGGTTCGCACCCCTAATAGTTATTTGTACAATGTAGAAATGGGAGCCAGAGGTATAACATCGAAATCTCTATTTAACCTACTTAAAGATCTTGACCTCTCTAGAACTATCATCAGTTCTTGTTTCGAGCGTATTTCGAAGCATTAATAGGCTTGTTTTACATTGGGTTAGGTAAGGATGAAGACAGTATGTAAAGTCACCTTATTGTTACCTACTACTTTTCATATTCGAGTATTTTATAGTTAATTTAATAATTATCTCTTTGTTAGTGAAATCCATAATTTTATAATTATGTTTTTTAAAAATCTATAATTTATAAATTTAATATTAAAGACATTTTATTTACCTGCATAATTTTACTATTATACAAAATCTGTTATAAATGACATCGGCCTTTATTATTCGAGTTTATAGTTGACATTTTTCTGAAAGTCTTTAAGATGAATTCTGAAGCAATATAACGAAACAGTCTATTTAAGAGGCTCTGAGGCATGTTGAAGCAATTACATTTAATT
Source organism: Mechanitis mazaeus (assembly GCA_959347395.1). Classification (NCBI taxonomy): domain Eukaryota; kingdom Metazoa; phylum Arthropoda; class Insecta; order Lepidoptera; family Nymphalidae; genus Mechanitis; species Mechanitis mazaeus. The sequence goes on along the minus strand of OY365746.1, from coordinate 14,790,100 downwards.
CTTTTGAATCGTCCTCTGTTTTTTATTTCTGATTGTTGTTCACTTTTATAAAAACAGTACCAATCAAAATCTGAAAGAAAACAAGAATAGAATTGAGAGTACTACAATTTATAAATTTAAGGAAGCTATTATGTTTTTTGGATACTATACTACTTTTTGAATCTTCTCTTTCTACAATAACCACCCAGATGTGTTGCTGTTATATTAGCTCATACTATACCAATAATTAAAGCATACTTGAAATATATACTTTTTGGTCTGCTATTTTTTTTAAGCTTACTCATGCACTTGTTGCGGTTTATTAGGATTTAGATTATTAAAATATATTATTAATATTATAATATATTTTGCCACATAAAAGGGATACCTTTTAAAAAATATTAATAATGATAATTAGTGAAAAGTTGAAGGAAAGCTATTATAAGAGTATTCATATAAAACATCAAATGCTGTGACAAGTTTATCTATATATAGCATGACACAATCCCCTTTGGAAATCTTACTCTAATTTCTAAATAAACAATACAGAGGTTCGTGAACTACTTGTAAGCATCAATGCCTCTGAGAGCTCATTAACATGAATAATTAACTTCATTATGTTGTCAACTTCAGCTTTAAAATAGAGTACAATGTATATACCTACAACAGACATGGAATTCAGATTTTGTATTTTAAACCAACATTAATTAATTGTTGTTATCTAAATAAAGTATGTGTTTGTGAAATATAAAGTCTTATAACTAGGTCCGCCACTGTGCACAGCGGGTGGAGGTGAGCAGAGCATTGTTGCTGAATGAGACTTCTAAAGGTGATCAACAGAAAATAAAACCATGTTTATGAAAATGAAGGGATTATTAAATGTAACAGTCATTTAACCTATGACACATTAATTCTATGGGTCACACTTTGACCATTTAATAAAAACTACAATCACATATGTCACCAAAAAACTTCAGAACCTATAAGTTACTGTCCTTGACAACTCTGCCAGTTTTCGACATCTTACCATAACTCATCTAGAAGGAGCAGCGTTAGTAACGAAACACACTTTTGATCAGTAAGAGCTTCGCTTAGCATAGTTCAATCATTTTGGCATGTAATAGTCACTCATCTAAAGTATTTTTGTTTTTATTTTTCAAATTGTTGCTTGATATTTATGAAGTTAATGAGAGATATAACATTTTTAGATGTATTTTTTGTTTTTAGTTTTTATGTATTTTATGTTTTTATGACTTATTTCTAAGATCCTAAAGTCTTAGAAATAGGAAGTTAAAAGATACATAGTTTATTTTCTACAATTTTATTTTTTTTATTTTACTTTACTTTATTTTTTAAAATTTTCTGCTATGTTGCAAAGAAATAAATTAAAAAATATTGTCTTCGCTTTAAAAATGTTGCCGTTTTGTTAAAATTAGTCAATTAATAAATGAAACGTATTATTATAGCATATTCATAATCCCCGGAGTCTTTCGTACTCCACTCGAACGGTATCTTCTCTTAAAACATTATATTATAGCGTAGTGCCTGAACAGAAAAAATAAAATATAAATGATAATGTTTTTTTAAATATAATCTAAACTAAATCATTAATATTAGAAATTGTTTAATTAATAACAACCGCGACATTTTCTAACACACTAGAAATAAGCTTTTTTTTTCTAAGTATTGATAATATTTTAAAATCAATTAATAATTCGAAATAATTACAAATAACACTAAAAAAATATTTTTTATAATATTCCTTAAAGAAGATATATTGAGAAGTAGTATACAATTTGTGATAAGTTGTATACTAGATTAAATGGAATAGTCAAGCTTAACTAGCTTAAAGATGAATCGGTTTTGCCTCTCAGCTGTATATTCCAAATCTTCTTTTTCCAACAGGATTACAACTAATCTTCTAAAATGTCATGATATTAGACAAATATAAAAAGAAAGTAAATACATCGAATCTAAAATTGTTTGATAAAATTTCATAGACTCAGTTACGTTAATGTAAAATATAAAATAGGAAGTAATGTCATTAAATTTTACTGTCTTATTTTTAATAGTACTCATGGAATATATCAACTACCAATAAACAGTTTGATGTTTAATACGTCAGTTACTTATTATAATCCAATCAAAAAACCTGAATATATTCCTGGAGTACTCATAGGATTTCCAAATCCCCTCTTTCCAACAGGATTACAACTAATGTTCTCTTTAATACTTTTTCTTACTAAACTATATAATTATCAGTCATATTGTAAAGGATTTCAAATAGTTATAACATTAGGTTTTGCCTTTCTATTGATTTTTAGATGCGCTTTTATGCTTTATAAAAAGTAGTTATCTTTACGAATAACCTATAATGTTTATTATGAGTTGAAATTAGGTATTTTTGACTATATGTATTGTCATTATGTTCGTTGAAGGATGTATAAAGAATTTAAACAAGCAAACAAATAACTTTGTTATGTTCAACAATTTAAACACGAATGTTACGGAAGGGACGTTCCATGTAATACATCACTGAATCCCATTTTTATTAGTTAGGTAATTCTTTTGCAATTATACTGTTTAATCTTAAATACAAGTAAGCATCAAGACCTTATTAAAGATAACGTGTCAGATATCAGATGAATAACACGTTAATTACATTCGTTTTGGCATAAAGGATGGCATATCCTGAAAATTTTCATATGGAATAATATTTTATGAAAGAAAAACAATTGTAGATTGTCAAAATATATTATATTAAAGATCATAAGATCAAAAATTTCATAAAGTACCTTATGTAATAGTTTTTTTACAGTTACAGCTTTTTTAAGGGTTACCGAACACAATTGGTAAGGAATTGAAAACAAAACTGTTGTTGTGCTGTTCCACTTTAGTAACGCGATTTGCGCTACTGATCATGACCTCTTTTTTGCGTTGTTGTCCAGGTACAACATTTCGTCTTCTACTAATAGGTTGTACTCTTCATATCCTCGAGGGCACCACCAGAACATCATTAGAACATAATTAGAATCTCTTTGATTAGTGCAAAGTTGTTGCTGGGGTCCCCCAAGGCGGTATTTTGTATCCTTTGTTATTAGCGTCCTTACTACGATGACTTATAGCTATATATACATACAAAAGTTAATTTCATAGAGCAATCAATTCAATCAATAAACACTGTTATTGAGCGATCGTTGTATTGGGCTAATGATTTTGGTGTAGAAGTAAGCTCAAATAAGTGTAATATGATCCATATTGACTGAAATAAGTGTAATATGATCCATATCTTCAACAAATGTCATTTATAATGTAAACCTAATATGTTCTTCGCAAGTAAAAATTAAGGAAATTACTAATAACCAAGTTAAAGAACTTTCACGTAAATTTGTAGAGCATTTTAAAAACTTTCTTCCCCATTAAGCTAAATTACAGTTGCTTAAATTATTTCTATTGCCTATCCTTGACTTTGTCAATGAAATGCTTCTTAATAAATTAAATTAATTAGATCGTCTACTAGTTTTCGAATTCCGTAAGTTTGAGTAAATTTACAAAATATGATCTCTGACTATAGGCTAAAATTTAAATGATTGCCTATACGTAGATATCTAAGAATTCTGGGTTTACTTCACTTTATTCCCTTTAAATCTTCCATTCTATTTAAAACGTAATTTCGCTTTTTTATCAGATCTTCATAATAGATCCCTCCGTTCTTCAAGTTTAATATTTACTGTTGCATACACTTCTTCATCGAACTGGTTTTGTGTCTGTATTTGCTGTAAAAACTGTCAGACTATTTAACGAGTTACCAGAATACGAAAAAAACCCCAAGTAGTGAATCATTCAAACGTTAAGTAAAAGTACATTATCTCAGTGAAAAAATTATATATCACGTAATTTGTATACATTATACACAAAGACATTGTTTTATTATTATTATGTATTTCTTTTATTTAATATATTTAATATATTTTTAACTTTTTTATACTTCTATGATATTCTTTTTTTTTTTATTTTTTTTTTTTATTTTTTTTTTCTATTTGCACGCTTATTAACATCTTCTCCTGCACATCTTATGCTTGCCTTGGTAGAGAACGTCTTTGTGACATTAAGCCCGCCATTTGTATACTAATTTGTATAATGCGCTCTAAAAAATTAATTAAAAAAAGAAATAAAACATAGTGACCTCAAATTTTATAACTCAACGCGAGTGTCAATATATGCCAATTTTTAAATGGACGTATCTATTTTTACATTAATTTAGAAGTTTTATTTTTTTACAGTTTCACGGAACTGTAAATATTGTTTTGATTTTAACTCGGTATGTTAAAACGTTTCCAAAGTTAGCGGTCTTACTCTACCAACAGAAAAAAAAAGGGATTCTATAAAGGTTGCAGTTTCTTTCTTTTGAGGCACGGAACCCTCGCTCATATGATACATATGTTTTTTTTTTCAAATATTTTGTTTAAAAAGTGATACTATCATTTTTTAAAATGTAGTAACATATACATACTTATATTTATCAATATAGTATAGTTTGGTCAGTTGAAGTTTTTTTCTGCCTTAAATGATGAATTTATTAGTAAATTTTATCGCTTATGAATTCAGAGGAAGCAGATACTAAAATAAAGCTTCAGGTACGCCATCAATCAAGACGATCGATGAAGCCACATATTTCAAAGGCAAAAGACACAGCAATGTTTAATTTCAGAAAAAAGCTCATAAATAAGAATATTTAGTTAGTGATCACTTCCAAGTCACTTAAACGACAGAGCCACAATAATAGCGTTACACACATCGTCTCGTGTCATACAAATGAACGAATATAACAAATGACATTTAGAGAAATTGTTGAACGAGGAAGGCCACTGTAAATATTCATAACTAACATATGAAGTTCTTAAATATAATAATTATTTTAACTTATTTGTTTTTGCATAATGATGTAAAACAAACGAGAAAAGTGTCTTTGAATTATAGACATCTTTTGCTGCGAGTATTTTCAAATTTGGATACGTGTATTGATTTTAGCACACATCATGATTTTGAAAATAAAGTAGGAATTGTTAGTGGACTCGTAGAGACACCGACTCGGTTCGTTTATGTATGTATGAAGATATTTGGTGCGTGCAATACTTTTTCATGGAATGTTCAAATCCAATTGGAAGTACCCACGTGATAAGTTTCTTTTTAATTGATAAGATGAACGGAAACTGTCGTTATACCTATTGTTGTCATGTAAAAACCACTTGTGATGTAAAATATTTTAGTAAAGAATATCACCCCCCTATAAAAGTTTTTTATTTTTAGCAGTGATTATTTTAATAGACATGTTATACGCAAAATAAATGTTACATACAAGATTTTTAATATCGAATACTAATGACACTAATTTATATTGTAAAAAAAACGTCATTTATGCAGATAATTTTTTAGATATATCTAATAATTAAAAAATTAAAAGACATTATTTTCTTTTTTGTTTTTTTTTTCCCCTTAAATTTAAATAAATTAAATATAAATATATAAATTTCTACGTCAATATAAATAATGAAGACATCATTTAGAATAGATAACAAATAACTTTTAATTGAACTTTAAAGTATTGAGTTTTTCGCACTTACACACACTCGTATAAAACAAAAAGATGGAAAAAGAGAAACAGAAAGAAGTAAAAGAGAGAGAGAGTTACTATTTTAACAAGTAAAACGGCAAATCGCTTTAAGGGGCTTATACCTTGTACGCTGTAGGATGGTGCGGGTGACACTGTCAGTAATGTTTCGTTTTTCCTTGACGGTGCTGCAAATTACAAATTATATTTTAGTATTTTGTTATACCACATTCGTAATATATAAAAACTGTAGTAAATTAAATTAAGTGCAATCAGAATGTTCTAGTCTACAAATAAAATTCTAATAGAACGAAAAATTAAGCAAAGTGTTATACGTATAACATAACGTTTAGTGTATATATAGTCGATGTTTTCTTATAATAAAAAAGTATATTGTGCGTAAATAGTTCAATTTTTATTGTTAAAAAATTTATAATTATATTAATATAACAGCAGAATATATATTAATTGTTAAAAGGTTGATACGAAAAAAAAACATTGTATTCACCTAAACTCATATCAGAGTCAGTGCTAGTAATAGCAATACTAATAGCATCGCACGGGTAAATAAAATGCCCGCTGCGCTGATGCACCATAGCGCAAAAAGTTGTCACAAAAAAATAATACTTAGCTCATAACAAGACAACTGAATAACACATTATTTTTTACAACAACATTAAAGAGAACTAGATTTTTGCTCTGAGTATTGTAGGCGGAAAAAATTAAATGCATAACGTCACTCCCTAGTCATGTGGTACTGACAGACGTCACCCGCACCATGCTACAGTGCACAAGGTATAGTTCATAATATTTTAGTTTTGAATACAAATTTCGGTTTGTGTCAAAAATGTGTCAGTGTCTCTCCCTGACTTAATACCTTTTAATTGTCACGGTTCATTACACGGTCAGTAACAAATTGCAATACCGCTACAATGTATTTTATGGTTGTACTTCCACCCCTGTGCTTCATAAAATAAATTGTTGTACTACATATTAACAGAACGAACAAGGCTTAAACTTTTTTATGTAAAATACTTTGAAACGATTTTTATAAACATTTAATTCTTAAATCGGATAAAAATATGTTAATTATCTTATTATTACGATACAACTTCAACTTTTAAAAACAAAAAATGGGTGATAATAATTTTTTTATGTCAAAGATCTTTCAAGTGTTATGATTTTAGAAAGTATCATTTGCGGTTTAACACTTTCAAATAATATTGATAGTAGATTTTAAAAAAGCTTTTAAATCTCTTATATTTATATAAACAAGATTTAAGTAGTGAAAATTTAGGTACATTTTCAATTTTCTTAAAAAAAAACTTATTGCTTTATTTGTGTTTCATCACTGGTGGTTGTAAAAGGTTATATTTATAATATTGTACGTTAAATTTATTGCACCAAATACATTTCTTAGTAACATGAAAATTAATATGACTAGTTATTAATGGACTAGTTGCCTGCAGAGTTTGTTAACGTGTTGCTCGAATAGTTGGTCAACTAGTTGGTCAACTAATTGCTCGACTAGTTGGTCAACTAGTTGGTCGATTTGTTGGTCAACTAATTGCTCGACTAGTTGGTCAACTAGTTGCTCGACTAGTTTGTAGACTAGTTGGTCAACTAATTGCTCGACTAGTTGGTCAACTAGTTGGTCGACTAGTTTGTAGACTAGTTGGTCAACTAATTGTTCGACTAGTCGGTCAACTAGTTGGTCGACTTGTTGGTCAATTAGTTAGTAGACTAGTTGGTAGACTAGATGGTTATCTAGTTGGTTGATTTGTTGATGATATAGTTGTTTTAATAGTTGGTTCCATTACTTTTTATTTATTGAATTTAATACAACATTGGTCTACTTTGCCCGTAAAAAAATAAATGTTCAGAAAATTCCGACTTGATACACAAACTAAATAATAAAATGTTTGTGTTTTATACGACTTTAAAACTTTAAAAGTTGTTAAATCCGGAAATATTTAATCTACTATTTTAACGAATAAATTAAATATTTAAACACCAAGACCATATCTTAAATAACAAAATATCAAATTTATATATGAAGTACCGTTTAGTTTAAAAAGTTGAAAAACTATCAAATTCAGTTATATGAAACTTATTTTGGATGGATTACTTTGGCGACCACCTAATATAATAAATCTACATAATTTAAAATGCTTTTTTTTCGTGCTAATAATACTTTGTAGATAAATATATATATATATATGTTTTCAAGTTCGTCTATACGATTGATATTCATATATTTAAATCTTTTATAATAAAACGAACGCCGTATATTTGTCGAAGAGATATCAAATATATATATATATATATATATATATATATATATATATATATATATATATATATATAAATAAACACTCATCATGAAATCTCAAAAAAAACTGAGCCAATAAGAATGAAATTTGGCAGGAAAGTACTCGTCTAGAAAACGTGTGCTGAGAAAGGATTTTTAGAATTTCCATTCGTAAAGGTCTGAAATGGAGCTTGCAAGTTTTGTGTAAAACTTTTTTAATATTGAACACATGATTATAGATTTATATTTTTGGTTAGTAAAAAAAAATATGCAATAATGGGATTTTGAAAATTGCATTTCTACAGAGGTGAAATAGGGGTTGCAAGTTTACATGAAATGTGTAGCTTTTTATTTGTGTTGGGCAAGCCGTCCATAGATGGCGCTAGCAATCATTTCAAATGTCTGTACTTGTTTGTGGTAACTGTAATTTAAAAAAAAATGCGTTGTGTTGTTTTTATCCACACAACACGCGAGCAGTCGCGGGCGAAAGTTAGTACAATAATATATTTTATAACATCTCAGAAAAAGAGTTATATAATTTTAGGGTTTAGCTAATAGACTTATTTATTGAGATTAAAGAGACCCTTCACTGATATACCTATTTTTTTTACCTTTTGATATATCTATTTTTCAAAAAGAGACTACTCTCAACAAACTGAGATAACATTATCCACGTGCTCTGAATAAAGAACGAGGTTCCATCGGAGGCACGAGACTGCTTTATTAAAGTAGTGCATTTTTATAATGGCGATTATATTTACGTTTATATGAAAAATTAAAATAAAAGTTGCCGTAGCATAACGAAATTGGTGCTTTTATTAATTTAATAAAACAGAATATAAAATAACTTTAGGATACTTATAAATATCAGATCAGATATTTATATATTATTATAGTGGTTGTTTGTTATTCTATTTTATCTAGTAATTTTTTAAACAATTAAAAATATATACATATTCCTTCTTTTATGTATAAAAAAAAAAATAGTTTAAATATATATAAGTTTTGCTAAAGTCATTTACCATTAACGGTTTTAATCAAACATTTCATTTAACTAGCGCTCGTCTGGAGCAGCTGGAGCTCAACACGAGCCTGTCACTTACTGAGATAATTCTGTAAAGGATTTTGCACTTTCAGCTTTAATATGTATCTATTAAAATTTTCACTAGAGTATTTTTAAAACAAGAAACATTTATTAAAGTTAAAATATATATATTATACACATAAGTTGAAGTAAAAAACATCTGACACGCGGCAATCGAGCTTGCCGCTATGAAAAACTCCTAATCGGCAAATTATAACTCGCAAATTAATTAACAAACAAAAGAAAAAAAAAAATTAAATTAATTAATTAATTAATTTTTAAATTTTAAAAAACACATACAATAATATTTTTATTAGATGCAGACAATTTTATTTTTATATTTTCTAAATTAGTTTCAATAGAAACTTGGGTTTCTATATAAAATAACAACAACAAAACGCTCTAGCTCTGCACAGGCTATTTTATTTATCCGTTCGACAGAGAGGCTCACAATATCTTTACGTTCCTTGTTTAATAATTTACCTCTTTGTATATTTTAGATTTCAAATAAAACTATTTTTAAGGGATTTAACTCGCGTATAATTTTTGTTTACATTTTAATTTTAACTCGACGTTTCGATTGCTTTGCAGCAATCGAGTTCACGGGTAGACGGTTTCTTAGTTTGCGGCAACAGAGTTTCAGATGTACAAACACAAAACGCACTAACAGTATCTTGAGTGCGGTTACAGACGTGGGAATTCAGATTATTTAAGAGTGGCTACGAGGTGTTAGGTCCAACCATCTTCTCTATTAAAATATTTTTTTTTAGGATTTTTTAAATTTCAATATTCTTGCGAATCATTCTTGGTGTGTATTTATTTCCAGTCTTTCCATTTGAATTAATTCATCAGATTATTTCTTTTCATTAAATGCAAGTATCAAAAGGGCCTATTGAAATACTTACTATATTTATTGAAATAAGCCTTTCTATCGAAATAGTTTCGAACTTAAAACTAGGATACGAGGGTTCCAAACGAGGCCGATTTTGAGTACCATACAACCACACACCAAAAGCAGCCTGGTGTTTTTTTATAACTTAATTTTGATAACTGTTTCAGAAACGTCAAAACTTTTAATAAACAATTTGCGAAAAATCACAATCTAACCAGATAATTATATTGCACACTGTACCTGCAAGGCAACCAATCGCCGCAAGCAGCACTCATTCACTTTTATAACACAACCGTCAAAGGTCTAAATTGTAAAAGTTTCTTGTAAACCACCTGGTGATTGGCAAAAATTCTGTATTTATTTATTTATTTATTGTATAGCACATTCTACGAATATTTTTTGTGTTTGCTATCTTTGCTTTGCCTATATTTATTGTGATGTTCAATTTAATGTATATAAAGGAAAAACAAAGACTTTTTAAATTATAACTATAAAAAAGGAGAAAGAAAAAACAATTAAAAAGATACACAATATTTTTTTGCTATCTACTACTATCTATCATCTACTTTCAAATTTAAATGCGTTTTTTTCCATAACAATTTTTATGAGTTTTTTTAATGGGGTGGGCCACGCTGATTTGCCGTGCACTTGAATTAAAAATATATAATAATGATTATATAATGCTGAAATATATATATAATGATTCGTAGAAACCTAAATGAAATAGTAATTTCTGTCACTCAACAATGAGAAAAATATACTGTCGACTTCATTAAACTCTTAGTGCTCGGTTGTTATGACAGAGAAAAGCTGATAGGAAATTAATAATTTAATTAACTTTGAACTGAATGAAGTTAAAATTTACTTAACTGTTTAAAGTGTTTCTGAAAGAACAGTTTATATTAGTTTTTTAAAGCTTCTATAAAACACTTCTATTTCTTATGTATTATTCAGGTCAATCTCGTAACTGCCCGAGTGTTTAACGGCATTACAGCGATCTAGAATAAGGCTGATTGCCGGTTAAAGCTTAACTGATTTTCTTAACTTTGACGACGCGAACGAGACTAACTGTATTACTCGCTGCTTTAGAACTGCATTGTATAGTTAATTTATTTTAATGTTACTAACTCTCTTTCTAATATAATCCAACACTTGTTATAGTTTTCTTACAAAATGGCGAACATCTATAAGTCTTTATTCTGCAATTCACCCCCTGAATACCTCTGAGTAAGGTCTACATTAAATTAAATAATCATGTTAAACTAACAATTATTCTAAAGGCAGTTGTAAGATTCTGTCAAGGCTTCTTATCATTTAATAATAAAAGTAAATTGATTTGAAAATGACATTTGCGTACAAAACGAAAGAAAACAATTTCCTGGCAATTGGCAGGAACTCAAATGGTAAGGGCCAAGGTAGGATAACACAAGATGTCTTTATATGTTACGATTATATTTTAAAATGATAATATATATAATATATATATATATATATGATAAGGTTACTGTTAGCTATAATCTTACTAGGTCCACGCAAGTGAGGTCAACCTCGCGACGCAGAGCGAGCGAAACAAAAACGTTCTACTTGTAAATTTTATGGGAAAAATTTTATCAATTATCTCGAAAACTACAATTACGATTCGGTTGATTTTTAATCCAAAGCGAGTTTTGCTCATTATGCGCATGTGTGCGTGCGTGTAGCTCGTAAATTGAAGGAGGAGTAGGGTAACAAAGAGTTGAAAATTTAAGAAGTAAAGAGAATCTTCTATAATTCTCTTGACTGTAAACATTATTTTATATAAACTTTATATATGTAAATAATTAGTAAACCACGTTAGGGTCGTGTTAACATTTAAGAATACCTCCAGATACAATAATAATAACTATATCTAAAAGATCCACATATTATAAAAAACAGGAACTCAAATTTGTACCCATACCTACTTTAAAGCGGTATATAAAAACACGACGATATTTGTAGTCGTATCCTACACGTCTCTCACGGTATTAGAGGGCCTTGTTATGCATTTCACATTCACCTTTATAGTCACTTTGCTCAATTCCCCCATTATCTTCCCACTCCGTCTTCGTAGAACCAAATATAATATTCAGTAGGCGCCACTTCTTTCTGTAGATATGTGAAAACTCTTTGGAACTACCTGGTAAATATAATTATATAAAATTACATATATTTGGTTAATGTAAATGTTTATACTATGAGGCATTGTTTAATTAAGTTGTTAAAAATATAGTAATAGCAATGAGACACTGAGTATTACTGAGTACTACCTAGATCAAACATATTTAAATAAATAAAAAGTAAATAAGTATTAAGGCTTTAGTTAACTATTATATGTAATTTTCAATTTAAAAATATAGGCATGCGTGTGTGTGTGTATACATATACACCCACGTATTTGTGTATGTATGGAATGTATATATATATAATTATAAATATATACACACGCATTCAATTAGTTTTTAGTACGTAATTATTGGTTTATATATACATATAAGTGGCACCATATTTGTGAACGACAACTTTTCGTGATAAATCCTAAGAAATTTTGCGAGTCATTTACCTTGTATTTTTTCTAAAATGTATACTTTTAAATTTTAAATAAACAAAAAAAAAACATATTTTATGTGTACGAGCAGAAATATTACATATATAGCTATGGTTTAATTAGATTTTATTCACCATAACATTTAGCGTAGGTATTACGTAGGACGAGGTACGAGGTCGAATTCTTCACAGTTAATGAGTTTACAGACTCCAAGTATCTTTCTATTTTTAGTTGTATGCAAAAATATTGGCAATATGAAAGCTGCCACTCGGATGGTTAAATATTTAAATATAGCTCAAGAGTCAATTATATCGACACTTTTTAAAATGACATTTTCATAGTAATAATATTTAGATTTATATTTTTAAATTTTAATTATGTGGTTTATTATTGTTAATAAGTGAAAGAACTCAGGCTTAATATAATTTTATTATGAATAACTTTTTGAGTTGTTGCTTATTAAAACATCAACTTTAATGAAATTTGATACTTTTTTAAACATTTTTACCTAGTTTTGAAAGTAATCTTCCGGTCAAAATAATATATAAAATACTATTAGCTGGAAAGTCCGATGTCAGCGCTCGTCTTGATTGATGACTAGACACTAAATGACATTTTTAATGGACATTAAGTAGGTCAGCATACAAGTAACGTGTCTTTTGATATTTTTTTCATTTATATAATCTACTATATGTTTTAAAATATGCAATCGATAATTTAATTATTTATTTGGAAAATTAAAAGAATATATAACTATATTTATAAATTGTTATATTAGCTAATCTTATTATTAATCTTCAACGCAATTTGTTAGACTTTTATTTGAATCATTTTACGCCTCGATGCCTCTGCGTTTCCCGTTTAAATTAATCTGTATATAGTAAACTCAAATAAGCAACGAAAGCAAAGAAGCGAATGAGTGTAAGATGATCTAAGCTCGACTTATTAAAATATCTCAATTTTTTTTTAACAATTAAAACATGGCTGAAACTTTTTTTAACAAGTAAAATAACATTTTTTTTTATCCTTGGTGGAGTGAAACAATATAAAACTTTGTATAATATACTAATAATGTCAGCTTCTTATTGCACTGAAACCTCAATCACTGTTGGTATTACTAAAACCAATTATACGGAACTTTTTATTAAATTGAATCTTATAATGAATCCTAAAAGGTTTATAATTCACTTTTGCTTTTCGATAAATATTTGAACTGAGAAAATAAAAAGATAAGCAATACTAACCTCTTAAAAATAATATTGTAATATTCTTTGTGGTAATTTTTTTTTGATAATACCATCAGCAATTTTTGCTTTTGCGGTTGATATTTTTAAGCCGATAAGTGTAAGGTGTTCATTGAAATATTTTTTATAGTCTGATATCATATAGTTACAGAGGGAGTTCATAGCCTAACCTCTAGTCTTTTGGTACTCCGCTTTACTTGGTTTAAATCTTTTTAACATATTAGAACAGTAAGTTAATACTTTTACAATAGTAATAAACATTGGAATACAGTTTGAAATTGAATTGGATACCCACACATTCATGGAGTTACTTGCCAGAACGTGAATCTAGTAAAATGTTTCGTAAAGGAAATGTACTCGTATTTCCTTTACGAAAGGCATTTTTCCTTAAAGGCAATAACGGATTGCGATTATAATAAAATAAAAATATATTATCTTCTTTCATTAGCATCATATATCGCAGTGCCTCTAAAATTTTTGTATAAATCATCTGCGGGACTTTTGGTCAGTGATTCAAAATAGCGAATACATGCCATCGTTACTTACCGAATAAAAAAGAACTCACATCGGACATCGTGGAACTGAATGTTGGGAACTCGACTAGACACTAGTCTTACTCTTACCTCCAAGGCCGGCAACACTTCTGCTAGTCTTCGGATCTTGCAAGAGTTCCTACGCAGCGGTGATCACATTTCACCAGTGACCCGCACGTTTGTTTGCCCTCCTATCACATAAAAAAAAGAATAATCAATGTGACTCATAATCAACTTAAAACATAAACATGAGTTCCAAACATTTTTTGTCATTGTTAAAATATTTTCACGCTAAAGTTATTTTTATATTACAACAAGTTATTTTTACAAACAATACGTTTCGGAAACTATTTTTTAATCTTTTCTCTTTCTGTATATCATTCTTACAAATAAGTATCCAAATTGGACAATCTGTAATATGGCTGCGACCTATATAGAAAAAACCAAAATATAAAGTTTCAAATTATTTAGCGATTTAAAGTCTTTGGTATTTCGGTTAACAAAACTTAGCATTCACTTTTTTCCTTTACAGAATTAATTGATTGCAAAAGCATAAATCTTTATCCATTAATACTCTAAGATCTTTTATTTCTGATTTCGTAAAATTTCACACGAAATAATTTTTCGATTATTTTATTTCTGTTATTATTTTTAAACCAAATGCATAGATCGTTAATAGCATCCTGACAAAAATATAAATCAAATCCCGAAGTAAAATTTTTAAATAATTTTATATCTTCTTCATACAGTTTATTGAGAGCTCTTTATATATTCTAATTATAAGTTAAGAGCTCTTTGTATATTCCTTGATATCGTATACTGAGGTTACAAAAGAGTTGATAAGACTGAAACCATTGTAGCGACAAGGCAAAAATTAATAGCTGGATAATTGCTTCCGACGTCCGATTTCACCAAGTAATGGCCGAGTTCGCGCCCATCAGTCGAGTGGGCTGCGACGTTCCGTTTGTATGCGTAAGTGGCGCCGCCACGCCGGTACATATCGTATGCTTTGGCTTCGCCAGACCAAGGCATTGACCATTATGCCACTCATACAAGTATATTAGGGTTTACTTTAATAAATATCAAATCTGCTTATCTGTACTCACATCCACAATCGTATTATCAACATAATTTTTCAGTTGAATAGCAATATCAGATTTATTCCTAAGAATGATTCATGATAGAGTGTTTTATATGATATCAGTTTTGGACATAGTAGAGATTCGAAAATTTTCCAAAAATTACATAAAATAAATACAATAGGGAATTATGTGAAGGCGATCAATGAAAGTCTTTTTAAAAATTAATTTTAATTTTTAAATCACAATTATTACAAATAATAAAACAGAAGTGAACGTGATTATCGCTAAGAGAAGACTAACTTAATTATATTAAAATTATAAGGAACAAAATAATAAAAATATATGGTTACACAATTACTATTGTCTTATGTTTAAGTAGAGTCAGCGGAATGCATACGGGTGCGATGCTTATGGCATGGTAACTCCTCCCTCCTTAAGATGGAAGCTGGTTCTGGAGCTTCCAGGAGCGTCCTCGCGACTTTTGCTCTGTCGTTGTTTCCAGCAGTTGTATGACTTCCATGCAGCCAGTGTTGCAATGAGTGTGTATAGCATCAGCGTCGGCCAACTAGGGATGATCATGATGTCGATCCAATCGAAGTCATCGTTGTCTTGCACTTCTTTAACGCTGTTTAAAAGTTCATGAATGCTGTCTAGTGAAATATCTTCTAAGTGAACTTCGTACTTCACTTCTTCTTTTCGTTTTTGAAAATTGTGGTCAGGAAGAGGAATAACTTCGTTAATGGTGATAGTATTACTGCGTGTTCTTAATGTTCTGTTCATTATATTTAATTGACAGTCTTCTGTGCTGTTGACAAGGAATATTTTCGATGTTCTTCTATATTCTGTCTTGGTTCCGCATTGAGTCTTTGCTATTTCTGGTTCCGTTAGTATTACTAACCAAGTATTTTCATGAATTTTTTGAAGTTTTCCTTGTTTCAAGTTCATGCGCGCAAGAGTGCAATTTACTTTTTGTTGTTTTATGAGGGAGACGATACAGTCTGTTGTTATTTCTGTCGATCTTGAGTCTAGTGAGCTGCAGAGAAGGGTGTCTTCAGCAATCTTCTTGCAGGGTTCTTCCAGGTAAGCGTACTCTTTGCTTCCAAGTGCAAGGAATTTGGATTTGGGTATAATGGTTAGGTTTTCTTTATTAGGAATAGAATATATATGTATGTAATCGTATACGTTTTGATCGATAGACGGTATTTCTAAAATGAATGTTAAAAAGTGTTCTGTACTATACGCTTTTACGCTTATGGACTTTTCTATTTTATGTATATTTTCTACCGTTATCTCCGTAACCGGTTTTATAAAATATTTTTTTTTTAAATTGATTATTTCAACAACTAAATTACGTGAACTTATAATACTAGGGTGCATTACTCCTAATTGCGAAAATGTCATAGCATCTTCTAGTAACATAAACTTATCTAATAAGAGTTGTATACTAAAACTTATTTGTACGTATATTTCTAAAAAGTATACTTGATTATTAAAATTACTTGCGTTTGCGGTAATGTTGTTTAACATAGACGCTAATCTGTTTTGATTTTCATTTAATTTATTTAATTGGTTAGAGAATTCATTGATCGTGTTTTCCGCTAACGATAGTGATTGCTTCTGAAACAATTCAGTTTTTGAAACAGAATTACGAATTTTATAAATTTCATTTTCAAAACGGATGGCGTCGTCATTGTCAAGATTACCTGTAATTGTTTTGATTATAGAGCCTAATCCGTTAATTATTCCACGTTTTACCCTATTTCTAGGTGCCATGAACATCAATTTTTTACTAATTAAGCTTAAGCTATGTTCTATTTGATCTCTATATATTTTATGAATATTTTCTGAAACACTGTTATTTTCAGCAATTTTTGTACTTGCGTATAGGGACATTAACTTTACTGAAATTAAATTTAAGTATGTGATATTGTAAGAGCAAGCAAGATTAAATGAATCGATTTGTTTGAGAATGTATCCTTGTTTAAGTAAAAGGATGCCATTAGTGTTATCAATGGACTGAAAGGTTATTTCGGATTTTGTTATGAGTATTAGGGATCCGAAGAAGAGTGTCCTGGAACAAGATGAGGTCGACGTAAGAGTTTGAAATGCACTCTTATAGATTTAGCATTAGGGTGACTTCCAACGATCTCTGCTACGTTGTTAGGGTGTAGGTGGATAATTTTATACGGACCTTTGAATATCTGCTTGGTTTTTTCATTTCTTGCAGTTTTGGCTACCTGCTTATAAATTGTTTCACCTACCTTGAATGTTATCTCTTCTGCTGTGTTATTCACCGGTATGAAGACGTCTTTAATAATTTTTTGTGAATTTGTCAATCTGTTTTCTACTCTATACGTTGAACCCGGGGTTGACCTAATGTGGAATTGCTTACGCTGCCTATCTATAGCATCTTCTAGTATCGGTATACCTTTATTTTCGTTTTCAGGCTGGGTATGGTTAGTTGAAACTAGATTTTCACTTTCAGATGCCGCTTCAGTAGTTTCCGTTTCACCTGCTATGCTAGGGGTTTGTACATTATGTCTACTGGTAATGTCCTCGTTATTATTGTCGTTATTTTCTTCTTCCTGCCGCACATTTTGAAATATTCTATTGATTATATCATCATCATCATTATCGTCTAAATTTACTGCCAGGGAATCAATACTTTTATGGAAAATTTTGACTCGAGAGAGAGCGTCAGCATTTGTGTTTTGGCGTCCTTTTTTGTAAATGATTTTATAGTCATATTCAGCCAATTTAAGTTTCCATCTAGTTAACTTAGAGTTAGGGTCTTTCAGGGACATTAACCATGTTAGGGGCCTATGATCTGTATATATGATAAATTTCCTTCCATAAAGGTACGGTCTGAAGTATTTGACTGCCCATATAATAGCTAAAAGCTCTTTTTCAATTGTTGAGTATCGAGTTTCTGTGTCAGAAAGAGTCCTGGATGCATAAGCTACTGGTTTATCTGCGCCTACGGGTCCTTGGGATAATACTGCACCAAGAGCTATTTCCGATGCGTCTGTTGTCAGTATAAAAGTCTCGTCAAAATTTGGATATTGTAAAATAGGTGCATTAGTTAAAATTTCTTTACATTTTTTAAATGATTCTAAAAATTCTGGGGAATGTATTACTTTGTTATTTTTTTTTAGACATTGAGTCATGGGTTTAGTTAATTTAGCAAAATCTTTAATAAATTTTCTATAATATCCAACAAGTCCTAGAAAGCTTTTAATGTCTTTCTGAGTTTTTGGTAAAGGAAAGCTCAACACGGCTTTGATTTTGTCTTCGTTCGGTACAAGTCCTTTGTCAGTCAGTTCATGTCCTAAAAATTTTACGTGTTTTTTCAGAAATTCGGATTTATTTAGTTGTATTTTTAAATTATGAGTTCTAAATCTGTCAAAAACTATTTTTAATTTTTCTATATGTTCTTGTAAAGAAGTGGATATTATAATGACATCATCCAAGTATGTAAAAACATTATCAATCCCTCTAAGAATGTGGTCCATTAATCTTTGAAACGTACTAGGTGCATTTTTTAAACCGAATGGCATTCTGAGAAACTCATAATGCCCTCTTTCAGTAGTGAAAGCTGTTTTTTCTACATCGTCCGGGTGCATTTCTACCTGATGATAGCCACTAGCGAGATCTAGGGTGGTAAAATATTGTGATCTGCCTAATCTGTCTAGTATATCGCTTATATTAGGAAGGGGGTACTTGTCTTCAATGAGTCTGTCATTAAGTCGTCGGTAGTCGATGACTAGTCTCCATTTTACCTTTCCTGATGCGTCTGCCTTTTTAGGGACGATGTGGACGGGACAAGACCATGGTGATATACTTTCGCGTATAATACCCTGTTTCAATAAATTATCAACCTCTTTCTGAATTTCGTCGCGTTGTTTCGGGGCTTGTCTATAACTTCGAACGAAAATTGGGGTTTGGTCTGTCAGTCTTAGTTGATGTTTGACCGCGTGCGTGAAAGAAAGGGGGATATTTTCCGAGTAGAAAATATCTCTATACTTATAACAAACTTTTTTTATCTCTCGCCGTTCCTCCTCATTCATATGGTCTGTGTGAATTTTATTTAAATTTTCACACAGTTCCTTATTAATGTTAGGATTTACATTAATTGAATTTAATTTATATTGATTTATATTTAATTTTAAATTATATGATTTTAGAGGAATATTTTCTGTGTTAAGTATTATTTTTCTGACAGAACTAAAATTAATAATTGATGTTTTAAATTGCCCATGATTTACTTCTACAATGGCTGCAGGGGATTTTAAACCATTACACCAAATGTATTCATCATGAATGTATTGACCGTCAGAATAATTAGTTTTCATTGATATAATTTTTTCACATCTGGGTTCTATTACAAGTTTTTTTTTTGGAATATCTAAATGAATGTCAATTCTAGCTGTAGACGTATGTAACAATTTATTTTTGATGTCAATGACACAGTCTAGTTTCTTTAAAAGATCTAAACCTATTATTCCTGTATATTTCGGATCGAAATCAAAAATTAAAAATTTATGTTTCATGTTATTATTAAATACCGCGGGAAGGGGTAAATGTGCTATATATTTATGACGGGAAATACCATGAGCTGTTTTTACTTCGAACGGTTCCACACTGGACCATGTTTTTGAAAACTGATTTATTTATAACTCTGGGTGATATCATAGATCGTGATGCTCCTGTATCTATCAGAAACTTACCTTGAAATTCGTGAAGTTCTAAATATGGGAGACGATCTATATAATTACGGTCATTATTAAGTTTTACTAAATGTGGTCGTCTGGACTTATAGACTCGTGAAAATCCTGCTCAGTACCGTTGTCTTCATCTAAAGAATTAGAATTATCAAAATATTCATACTGACCTTGATCATACTGAGGTTCGTTTGCGTAGAATAATTGTTCACCTGCAAACTGGGGTTTCGCCGGCTTAGAGATAGATCTCATGCTAACGTCTGAAACCTTTTGAGGGTACTGCTGGGGTGGATTTCTTACAAAATTGCCAGGGGGTCTATAATTTCCTGAGTATGGTGGGCTTTGTCTGGGAGTATTAAATTTGAAGTTTGATGAGTTCATTTGTTGATTGGAACCTTTTATCGAATCTTTAACCTTGGCTTGTGAACTCATATTAAAGTTATTCGTCCTACCATATGCAAGTTTAGCCTCTTCCTGTCGGGCTATAATTATTGCTGATTCTAACGTTAGGGGTTGCGCTATCCGAACCCCAATTGATACTTTAAACTCTAAATTATTAGTATATTGTTCCACTACCATGCTCTCGTAATAAGATTTGTTAGAATGTGTGCCTATAGAGTATAACGTATCTAATATATTTCGGAGTCGTTTTCCGAAACTTTCGGCGTCCTCATTTTTATTTCTTTGCATTCTACTTAGTTCTTGCATCACCTGGATTTCGTTTCTAGGCTCGCGTAAACGTTGTATGAGGGCAGCCTTAATGGCTTCCCACGATGTGAGTGATTCCTCGAATGCGATAGCGTCGATAGCGACACCGCTTAACCGACTTTTAATAAGACACAATATCGCGGGGTGTTCTCTTACTGAGCTATCTAATAAATTTAAAATATTTTCTACCTCTCTCACGTAATAGTTCAATAATTTAGGATTGCCATCATATTTAGGCATGAATTCCGAGATCAGTTTAAAACTAGATGCGTCGCAATTTTCGAAAGACATATTTAATTATTTATAAAATTATACGAGAAAGAAAAACCTATCTTACTCACTTTATTTCTTTACTTATTTCTGTAAAAGTACCTATTGCAATTTGAGCGTCGAATACTTTATCAGAAATATATTTTAAATATTTTATTTATTAATTTATTTAATTAATTATTTATTTTTTATTTTATTCTATAAAGTGTCTATTGCGATTTTTAGCGTAGAACACTTTTTAGTAGAACATAAAATAATAGTTACGGAAAGGAAATAGAGCACAGGAACTTGGAATAACAAGAGTACTCACCACAGTATCCTCTGCATCTCCTTTTCCGGGTCTTCTCAGCTTCACGTAGACTTTTTCGATGCCGCCTTCGTAGATTCTTTGAGAGTCACGGTGATAGTGATCAAAATCACTCAATTGTTCAAGGATTTCACTTGAGAATTGCCGCGACTACTACCGACTGCGCCAATTATGTGAAGGCGATCAATGAAAGTCTTTTTAAAAATTAATTTTAATTTTTAAATCACAATTATTACAAATAATAAAACAGAAGTGAACGTGATTATCGCTAAGAGAAGACTAACTTAATTATATTAAAATTATAAGGAACAAAATAATAAAAATATATGGTTACACAATTACTATTGTCTTATGTTTAAGTAGAGTCAGCGGAATGCATACGGGTGCGATGCTTATGGCATGGTAACTCCTCCCTCCTTAAGATGGAAGCTGGTTCTGGAGCTTCCAGGAGCGTCCTCGCGACTTTTGCTCTGTCGTTGTTTCCAGCAGTTGTATGACTTCCATGCAGCCAGTGTTGCAATGAGTGTGTATAGCATCAGCGTCGGCCAACTAGGGATGATCATGATGTCGATCCAATCGAAGTCATCGTTGTCTTGCACTTCTTTAACGCTGTTTAAAAGTTCATGAATGCTGTCTAGTGAAATATCTTCTAAGTGAACTTCGTACTTCACTTCTTCTTTTCGTTTTTGAAAATTGTGGTCAGGAAGAGGAATAACTTCGTTAATGGTGATAGTATTACTGCGTGTTCTTAATGTTCTGTTCATTATATTTAATTGACAGTCTTCTGTGCTGTTGACAAGGAATATTTTCGATGTTCTTCTATATTCTGTCTTGGTTCCGCATTGAGTCTTTGCTATTTCTGGTTCCGTTAGTATTACTAACCAAGTATTTTCATGAATTTTTTGAAGTTTTCCTTGTTTCAAGTTCATGCGCGCAAGAGTGCAATTTACTTTTTGTTGTTTTATGAGGGAGACGATACAGTCTGTTGTTATTTCTGTCGATCTTGAGTCTAGTGAGCTGCAGAGAAGGGTGTCTTCAGCAATCTTCTTGCAGGGTTCTTCCAGGTAAGCGTACTCTTTGCTTCCAAGTGCAAGGAATTTGGATTTGGGTATAATGGTTAGGTTTTCTTTATTAGGAATAGAATATATATGTATGTAATCGTATACGTTTTGATCGATAGACGGTATTTCTAAAATGAATGTTAAAAAGTGTTCTGTACTATACGCTTTTACGCTTATGGACTTTTCTATTTTATGTATATTTTCTACCGTTATCTCCGTAACCGGTTTTATAAAATATTTTTTTTTTAAATTGATTATTTCAACAACTAAATTACGTGAACTTATAATACTAGGGTGCATTACTCCTAATTGCGAAAATGTCATAGCATCTTCTAGTAACATAAACTTATCTAATAAGAGTTGTATACTAAAACTTATTTGTACGTATATTTCTAAAAAGTATACTTGATTATTAAAATTACTTGCGTTTGCGGTAATGTTGTTTAACATAGACGCTAATCTGTTTTGATTTTCATTTAATTTATTTAATTGGTTAGAGAATTCATTGATCGTGTTTTCCGCTAACGATAGTGATTGCTTCTGAAACAATTCAGTTTTTGAAACAGAATTACGAATTTTATAAATTTCATTTTCAAAACGGATGGCGTCGTCATTGTCAAGATTACCTGTAATTGTTTTGATTATAGAGCCTAATCCGTTAATTATTCCACGTTTTACCCTATTTCTAGGTGCCATGAACATCAATTTTTTACTAATTAAGCTTAAGCTATGTTCTATTTGATCTCTATATATTTTATGAATATTTTCTGAAACACTGTTATTTTCAGCAATTTTTGTACTTGCGTATAGGGACATTAACTTTACTGAAATTAAATTTAAGTATGTGATATTGTAAGAGCAAGCAAGATTAAATGAATCGATTTGTTTGAGAATGTATCCTTGTTTAAGTAAAAGGATGCCATTAGTGTTATCAATGGACTGAAAGGTTATTTCGGATTTTGTTATGAGTATTAGGGATCCGAAGAAGAGTGTCCTGGAACAAGATGAGGTCGACGTAAGAGTTTGAAATGCACTCTTATAGATTTAGCATTAGGGTGACTTCCAACGATCTCTGCTACGTTGTTAGGGTGTAGGTGGATAATTTTATACGGACCTTTGAATATCTGCTTGGTTTTTTCATTTCTTGCAGTTTTGGCTACCTGCTTATAAATTGTTTCACCTACCTTGAATGTTATCTCTTCTGCTGTGTTATTCACCGGTATGAAGACGTCTTTAATAATTTTTTGTGAATTTGTCAATCTGTTTTCTACTCTATACGTTGAACCCGGGGTTGACCTAATGTGGAATTGCTTACGCTGCCTATCTATAGCATCTTCTAGTATCGGTATACCTTTATTTTCGTTTTCAGGCTGGGTATGGTTAGTTGAAACTAGATTTTCACTTTCAGATGCCGCTTCAGTAGTTTCCGTTTCACCTGCTATGCTAGGGGTTTGTACATTATGTCTACTGGTAATGTCCTCGTTATTATTGTCGTTATTTTCTTCTTCCTGCCGCACATTTTGAAATATTCTATTGATTATATCATCATCATCATTATCGTCTAAATTTACTGCCAGGGAATCAATACTTTTATGGAAAATTTTGACTCGAGAGAGAGCGTCAGCATTTGTGTTTTGGCGTCCTTTTTTGTAAATGATTTTATAGTCATATTCAGCCAATTTAAGTTTCCATCTAGTTAACTTAGAGTTAGGGTCTTTCAGGGACATTAACCATGTTAGGGGCCTATGATCTGTATATATGATAAATTTCCTTCCATAAAGGTACGGTCTGAAGTATTTGACTGCCCATATAATAGCTAAAAGCTCTTTTTCAATTGTTGAGTATCGAGTTTCTGTGTCAGAAAGAGTCCTGGATGCATAAGCTACTGGTTTATCTGCGCCTACGGGTCCTTGGGATAATACTGCACCAAGAGCTATTTCCGATGCGTCTGTTGTCAGTATAAAAGTCTCGTCAAAATTTGGATATTGTAAAATAGGTGCATTAGTTAAAATTTCTTTACATTTTTTAAATGATTCTAAAAATTCTGGGGAATGTATTACTTTGTTATTTTTTTTTAGACATTGAGTCATGGGTTTAGTTAATTTAGCAAAATCTTTAATAAATTTTCTATAATATCCAACAAGTCCTAGAAAGCTTTTAATGTCTTTCTGAGTTTTTGGTAAAGGAAAGCTCAACACGGCTTTGATTTTGTCTTCGTTCGGTACAAGTCCTTTGTCAGTCAGTTCATGTCCTAAAAATTTTACGTGTTTTTTCAGAAATTCGGATTTATTTAGTTGTATTTTTAAATTATGAGTTCTAAATCTGTCAAAAACTATTTTTAATTTTTCTATATGTTCTTGTAAAGAAGTGGATATTATAATGACATCATCCAAGTATGTAAAAACATTATCAATCCCTCTAAGAATGTGGTCCATTAATCTTTGAAACGTACTAGGTGCATTTTTTAAACCGAATGGCATTCTGAGAAACTCATAATGCCCTCTTTCAGTAGTGAAAGCTGTTTTTTCTACATCGTCCGGGTGCATTTCTACCTGATGATAGCCACTAGCGAGATCTAGGGTGGTAAAATATTGTGATCTGCCTAATCTGTCTAGTATATCGCTTATATTAGGAAGGGGGTACTTGTCTTCAATGAGTCTGTCATTAAGTCGTCGGTAGTCGATGACTAGTCTCCATTTTACCTTTCCTGATGCGTCTGCCTTTTTAGGGACGATGTGGACGGGACAAGACCATGGTGATATACTTTCGCGTATAATACCCTGTTTCAATAAATTATCAACCTCTTTCTGAATTTCGTCGCGTTGTTTCGGGGCTTGTCTATAACTTCGAACGAAAATTGGGGTTTGGTCTGTCAGTCTTAGTTGATGTTTGACCGCGTGCGTGAAAGAAAGGGGGATATTTTCCGAGTAGAAAATATCTCTATACTTATAACAAACTTTTTTTATCTCTCGCCGTTCCTCCTCATTCATATGGTCTGTGTGAATTTTATTTAAATTTTCACACAGTTCCTTATTAATGTTAGGATTTACATTAATTGAATTTAATTTATATTGATTTATATTTAATTTTAAATTATATGATTTTAGAGGAATATTTTCTGTGTTAAGTATTATTTTTCTGACAGAACTAAAATTAATAATTGATGTTTTAAATTGCCCATGATTTACTTCTACAATGGCTGCAGGGGATTTTAAACCATTACACCAAATGTATTCATCATGAATGTATTGACCGTCAGAATAATTAGTTTTCATTGATATAATTTTTTCACATCTGGGTTCTATTACAAGTTTTTTTTTTGGAATATCTAAATGAATGTCAATTCTAGCTGTAGACGTATGTAACAATTTATTTTTGATGTCAATGACACAGTCTAGTTTCTTTAAAAGATCTAAACCTATTATTCCTGTATATTTCGGATCGAAATCAAAAATTAAAAATTTATGTTTCATGTTATTATTAAATACCGCGGGAAGGGGTAAATGTGCTATATATTTATGACGGGAAATACCATGAGCTGTTTTTACTTCGAACGGTTCCACACTGGACCATGTTTTTGAAAACTGATTTATTTATAACTCTGGGTGATATCATAGATCGTGATGCTCCTGTATCTATCAGAAACTTACCTTGAAATTCGTGAAGTTCTAAATATGGGAGACGATCTATATAATTACGGTCATTATTAAGTTTTACTAAATGTGGTCGTCTGGACTTATAGACTCGTGAAAATCCTGCTCAGTACCGTTGTCTTCATCTAAAGAATTAGAATTATCAAAATATTCATACTGACCTTGATCATACTGAGGTTCGTTTGCGTAGAATAATTGTTCACCTGCAAACTGGGGTTTCGCCGGCTTAGAGATAGATCTCATGCTAACGTCTGAAACCTTTTGAGGGTACTGCTGGGGTGGATTTCTTACAAAATTGCCAGGGGGTCTATAATTTCCTGAGTATGGTGGGCTTTGTCTGGGAGTATTAAATTTGAAGTTTGATGAGTTCATTTGTTGATTGGAACCTTTTATCGAATCTTTAACCTTGGCTTGTGAACTCATATTAAAGTTATTCGTCCTACCATATGCAAGTTTAGCCTCTTCCTGTCGGGCTATAATTATTGCTGATTCTAACGTTAGGGGTTGCGCTATCCGAACCCCAATTGATACTTTAAACTCTAAATTATTAGTATATTGTTCCACTACCATGCTCTCGTAATAAGATTTGTTAGAATGTGTGCCTATAGAGTATAACGTATCTAATATATTTCGGAGTCGTTTTCCGAAACTTTCGGCGTCCTCATTTTTATTTCTTTGCATTCTACTTAGTTCTTGCATCACCTGGATTTCGTTTCTAGGCTCGCGTAAACGTTGTATGAGGGCAGCCTTAATGGCTTCCCACGATGTGAGTGATTCCTCGAATGCGATAGCGTCGATAGCGACACCGCTTAACCGACTTTTAATAAGACACAATATCGCGGGGTGTTCTCTTACTGAGCTATCTAATAAATTTAAAATA
Source organism: Mechanitis mazaeus (assembly GCA_959347395.1). NCBI lineage: Eukaryota > Metazoa > Arthropoda > Insecta > Lepidoptera > Nymphalidae > Mechanitis > Mechanitis mazaeus. The sequence goes on along the minus strand of OY365746.1, from coordinate 14,763,198 downwards.
TTTTCTACCTCTCTCACGTAATAGTTCAATAATTTAGGATTGCCATCATATTTAGGCATGAATTCCGAGATCAGTTTAAAACTAGATGCGTCGCAATTTTCGAAAGACATATTTAATTATTTATAAAATTATACGAGAAAGAAAAACCTATCTTACTCACTTTATTTCTTTACTTATTTCTGTAAAAGTACCTATTGCAATTTGAGCGTCGAATACTTTATCAGAAATATATTTTAAATATTTTATTTATTAATTTATTTAATTAATTATTTATTTTTTATTTTATTCTATAAAGTGTCTATTGCGATTTTTAGCGTAGAACACTTTTTAGTAGAACATAAAATAATAGTTACGGAAAGGAAATAGAGCACAGGAACTTGGAATAACAAGAGTACTCACCACAGTATCCTCTGCATCTCCTTTTCCGGGTCTTCTCAGCTTCACGTAGACTTTTTCGATGCCGCCTTCGTAGATTCTTTGAGAGTCACGGTGATAGTGATCAAAATCACTCAATTGTTCAAGGATTTCACTTGAGAATTGCCGCGACTACTACCGACTGCGCCAATTATGTGAAGGCGATCAATGAAAGTCTTTTTAAAAATTAATTTTAATTTTTAAATCACAATTATTACAAATAATAAAACAGAAGTGAACGTGATTATCGCTAAGAGAAGACTAACTTAATTATATTAAAATTATAAGGAACAAAATAATAAAAATATATGGTTACACAATTACTATTGTTTTATGTTTAAGTAGAGTCAGCGGAATGCATACGGGTGCGATGCTTATGGCATGGTAACTAGGGCAGTAATTTATTATAATAGTTTGAGATTTTCCACATCTTCGGATATATGTAATTTAGAAAAGATAATTTATAAATAATATATAGAACCTGAAATAAAATGTAGGACACATTTTAAAAATCGTCGATATTTTCTCATCAAATTGATTTTCTTTTAATTTTTTTTAATGATTTTGTAATCAAACCTGAAAAATATGAATATTACCAAAATATTGACGATGAATATTATAGCTATTGATGTGTCATTATCATAATTTGTTGTATAAGAAGGTGAATTATATAGTAGGAAAGCTAAAAGCAAATAAGTCGACTTCAGCTTCCCTATTACCAGAAATTTGATTAACTTATATTAATATTTGTGGTACCTTATGATTATTTTTGTATTTAATTTTAGAGTAACACCAAAAATAATCTAACTTTTTACTTATATTGTATTGTAACTGTTACTTTTATTGTATTGTTACTGTATCTGTTCGTTTGTAATATGCTTTAGTTTGTCTAGTAATTCTATAGCTACCAAACAAAAACAAAATTAAAAAGTTTAAAATGTTATTTGTCAATGAAGTATAAGATGGAACATGCACACACTTTCATTAATTATTTTGTTCTTTTGAAATTTCCTATTATTTAGTTAAAAACTAAGTTCTTGGTCTTGGTTTTCGGTCGCTATAGATCAATTAGCAAAAACTAATTTTCTAAGACGACTAATAACTAAAGTAGAACAGTTACAAGAGCAACCAAAATAAGCGGGTATAAAAGAAGAATAAAAATAAATAGTGTACAGTTACAAGATACAATTGAAAATGAAAATCGACCTCTTTACCGTTGTAACAGTGTATGTACCTTCAAATAAAAAAGTTGAAAAAAGACTACACTTCAAAAGTGACTCCTATCTGTAGTTCATTACACACCCCAGCTACGAGGTGCGCTTTATAGGAAATCGATCAACAACCTTATTTTATATCGCAAATCAGGACATCCTATATATATTATACTAACATTACTTTACTTAATTATATTTCGTAATTATTTGCGAAGTAATTATAACATGGCAAAGTTAATTAATAATATACAGGAATGGTACTATTTAAGAAAATGTATTAATATTCATAAGGCAAAATATTATTCTAGAGGGGCGCATTGTTATGAATTAACAACACCACGTACCGGTATACTTAGATCTTAACTCGAACGAATTAATAATATTTCAGCGCCGACGATGATATGGAAGAACGGCAGAGCTGCAGCGATGTATATAGGGTCCATGAAACTCACAGCCTTGGACATGTATATAATTTAAAATATAAAATTATTTTTATTTGATATCACACTAAACCTATAAAAAATCCATTTTTTTAAATATTTTTATATACGATCACTGGTAAGGTGTAACTTTTCTGTAGCTATACAGTTGTAGGGTAGCGCAAACACTATCACAATAAAAATAGATTTATATAAACTATAAATTACTTATTAACAATAATAATATATAAAATGATATCTATAATTTATTATTTGTTAAACTATTATTTTTTTACCTAAATGATTGCGTCCAAATCCTTTTGTATTTTATATATTATTATGGCAAATAATACCACACGTGTTTTCATCCAAGAAATTGGTTAAACAATAACATGTTGATTGTTCACAGCCTGCAAATGAAGCAGTATTCATATTTTTATTAAGAACAATTAGTGAGGGATGATGAGCTATACACAAAACTTAATTAACCTCCGCCGACACCAGTCTTACTTTTTAGCTATGTTAATTATTTTTATCCAATACCATACTCAGACCGAATATGAATTATGATAGTGTTATTCAATCGAATCTTCATTCAATTAGATTGTAAATAATATGTTTTATATGTTTCTGTTCACTGGTGACTATATTGCGTTACTTTCATATTTAAGACATGTCGTATTAAAATATATTATTTAGAAAATATACAATTATTTTCAAGCAGAGACTAAGGAGGTTTTAAGCGAAGTAACTAAGAGAACTAAGTCAAGTTGTGGCAACACACTGTGATGTCGTCTTTTTTAAATTTGAAGATAGATGGAGACTATTGAGCGTAAGATGACGTATAAGCTTAGTGGGGACTTTTCTATGCAAAATAACAAGACCTGCGAATATGACGTGATTAGTAAAGAAGACTTTTTAACATTTCTTCGTAAATATTCGCATTCGATATAGCGGTATTGTAAACTTTTCAATAATTTGTCGAATTTGAATAATGCTTAGTTGTTTCTACCCTAAATAAGAAAAAAAAATCTGTTTTAATGGGGAAGAAGAATCAAAATATTATTAAATAATGAAACTTTGGTACAGACATAAGTAGAATTTAAAATAATTGTAAAAAGTATAAACACCTCCGCTTCTTTAAATATATATTAAGATTTGCGAATTCATTTAATAATTTTAATATTATTTTGACAAATCTAATAAAATCCTAAATTGTTGCAAATTATATGGTATTAGGAGCTACTTGTTTACTTTGAAGACAATAAAACAATGATAAGAAAATAAGAAACGAAAGAAGAACGAGGAGAATATCGTCATTCAGTTACACATTAATTCACAAATAATCTTCTGATAAAGTTATCCATTAAAGGTTGTTTGAACTCCGCACCAAATTGAAGATATTAATGGATATTTTGAATGTTCTAAAAAGCAAAATTAGAAATATATTATTTCTTTTTGAGACATCGTCAGAATCGGTCATTTAAATTGATGAAGGGGTATTTTTTAACTTCAAAAACATTATTTAATTTAAACGTGTATGCATCACACCATCAAAACGCGACAAGACTAAATAGGAATAAGGTATGGTTAGATTTACGGACCGAATCCGACCCTATCTTCGAGAGTGTTTTTCATCTCACTCATTGAACATCTCGAAGGCTCGCTTTACATCGGATAGTGAACCTTTCCTTATCTTTGCTTTGTAACAAATCCTCTGGGACACGCTCAATCTGTAATCTGTGAAATATTACAATATTTTTATTCCAATTTTAAATTAAAATAAAACATAAGCTAAATGTTATAAAAGGAATTGTTATTGTTTGTGAGATTACGTGAAAAATTATTTCCTACAGTATTGTGACAATTTAAGGTAATTAGTGTAACTATAACACTCAAAACCTAATATAATATACATATAATAATAAATTTAAGTTTATTTGCATAATTGGTTTTTATAATTTAGCCTCCACAAGGAATTGATTACGATGGTTCTAGTTGTTCGTAAATTGTTTACTATATTAAGTTTGTGAAAAAGTGATCACAATACAAAAAAAAAACCGGCTGAGTTTGTTGTGTGGTTCTTCTCAGACCAGGGCGCGCTTGGAACCCTCGCTGCTTTAGTTATAAGTTGGACAGTGACTCTACAGAAGGGCTTATTTCGATATGTAAGGCATCAAAATAGGCCCTCCTGGCACTTCCATTTGACGTACACAAGTGATCATTGGTATTGATTGAAAGTGGAAAGTATAAATAAATAAATAAATATAAATAATTGCAATTCCATCGACAAAAAGTAAAGTTATATTATAGTATATATATTTGACAGTGTTCCGAGAAGCAACGGTCTTTTTAGTTAAATGCGTAATTAAGTTGTTAGCTTTTCCGTCAGTTCGTAATTATATCCCCTCTCCAACGCTCTGCGCCTCTCATCTGCAGACGCAGATGCAGATTTGCGCGACTTCATAATGAAAGTGAGTTTAGTTAAAGTTTATTAAATTTAATATAATAAAACAGAACCATGCTTTCAGTCTTGAGTTAAAATTGCGTATAGACGTTAACATTTGTATTAATATAATGCTAAAACACATACTAATGTCTATATAAGTTTACATTTTCAAGCCAGTTGTAAGATTTATACGGAGTTACGTAGGTCGTTTGTATTTTTAAATAATGAATTTCAGAGGCGTTTAAAACGGACTTTTTGTATGACTTTATTAATAGCACCTTAGGCAAAAAGTTTGATTTTATTTCGTTACTAATTTGCGTTTCATCGAGTTTCCAATTAAACTCATTCTAAAGAAGTTACACATCAAAAATGAATAAACATTTGAAGGTATTTTTACATAATTACAAAAAAAAAGTAAAAAGTGGTGCAAAAAAAAATTATATATAATTAAGCCTATATTGTAATTAGTCACAATAATTAATACCAAGGAGCTAGCTAGACTCAACAATGGATTACTTGAGGCGAAACAATCAAATACTAATATTAAAGAATATTAGTTGGTTTCATTCATTTCTAGACGCCACTCACACTGGATAAGTAAAGATATATACATAGCTTTCTTATTTGTCAGTCCAAGAAACTCGCTCTGTTTGGTTTTTTAACATTTATTTGTAGTACCGAATAAACATAATAAACTTTACATCTCAGAAACAGGAAATACAATCATATTAGGTTTCATATACATTTGTAGGAAAACAGAACAACAAGCAGGGCGACGCCCCGGAAATTCAAGTCTACCCGAAATAAATATATTTTTTTTCTCTTATCTACAACAAACTTCCTGTAATTCTTAATATACAGATTAACTAAATAAGGAAGTGAAGGAGGAAAAAGGATAATTTACAGGACAAATACTAAAATATTAAACAAAACAAAACCAATAGCATATCTACCAATTTATAGTAAAGATTCAAACTAATAACGATATATTGTTTCAAGAAAAATTGAAACTGCTTGCGTATTGCCGGAAATATTAAATCAGCTCTTTGTGTGTTACAGAATGAATATAGAAACGCTTTAAAACCTATTATAAGAACACTAATTACTAGAACACTCACCGAAGTCCAATTATAAAATGACATTGAGAAAAGACTTGATAAGTCACGACATGTTGCTAAACACAGAATACGTCAAATCAAATACGGGCAAATTAGAAATATCGACTAAAAGGGTCAATTACTAGCTCAATTTAAAAACGTTATATTGATTGTTTTCGAGAAAAAAAAAAGTTTAATATTATTGAAAGTATATTTTATTGAATTAATAATAAATATACTAAAAAACTAACGTAGGCTTCATCTACAATTTTGAAACGAATAAAACCTTATCTCAAATAATATTAATGGGGTATGTTACCGATATAATAAGTTAAATATTGATTATTAGATACAAATTAATATATATTTTCAATAAAATTTTAAGGAAATTACGAGTAACCTCAAGCTGGCAACACTGAATTCCTAAAACATTTCGATAATTACAGTCTTATCAATAAGAAGATAATTATGTAACCTAATGTCTTTAGATTTGATAGACAATAAAAATGAGAATATATTCCTAAAATAGCTACAGAAATGAAATTTCTATATAATAATATTTTAAATAAATATAGAATAGAAATAAAAACCTTGATTATCACAAACACCCAAAACACATTGTATTATCACAAACGAACTCTATAATTTCAGTTTTAATAATTCACCGTGATTTGAATATATGGCTAACTCGGTCAGCCACATTTAAAAAATCACAAACGACCTTTATAGTGGTAGTAAAACAAAGTTCTCATTATAAGCTCACTTTGTTCAACCCTACCTTGTTTCAAATAATTGAATTAAACCTTCTCATTTTATTTTATACACATAAATATTTAGGAATACTTTAGCTTGTATTGTATACAAGGAGAGGTAGGCATATACCATCTTTAGAATCTTATACAAATAATACACAATCAATCTACGGAATCATGCCCTTTATGTTCAAAAATCAATACATTAATCACATATTAAATTAGATGTGAATTTAATATCTTAGTAATATTTTGCTGGTGAGTTGAGACGCAACACCACGGCCTTGATCTGTGATGGTTGGAACATCATTAAAAAAATTGTGCACCAGTTGCTTTAAGCTATTTAATATTTGATTTTTGAACAGTTAAGAACTATACCATAGACTGGACAGACCCACACACTAGACGTGGAAACAGCGTCAAACTGTATAATATCTTATTATTCATCTCTTAATTCGTAAATTGATTTTTAATTTTATTGATATAACGTAGTTTTATATAATTATCTACGGCATCCTTATAATTATCTATCCGTTCTTATATTCAAGTGTTATATTATAACGATAACTGTTGATTAAATGTCTACAGATAACCCAGTATATATAATATTAATATTTTGATTTGGTTTAATAAAATGCATATTAAGATATTTAACTGCATATGAAAAGAACCTCACTCCACTTGAAAATGTATCAGGGAACGGGTGTGTTTTATGAGACAAGGTTCTGACGCCATAGCAATATAATACAATGTGGCGTTATGTTTGTTACTATGTAATAATTCGATTCGATTCGCTTTTGTCTTTCCTTCTTATGTCCTAATTCACATAGTACACACATCCCTTTTGTTCATTCAATCATACATCATATCATCATTGACATACAAGACAAGAATATCAACACATTAACACCTGTGATAGAAATAAGTTATTTATTTAAGGTTATCCATTTAAATATTGGATGAACTGGAGAATTTTCTGGTATTTTTTTCTATATATAGAGTTGCCTTTTCTCTCAGTCCGTTTCTCCAAACTTGGCCTGGGTTTCGGTTGTTTTTTCAAAAAGTTCATCGAGGCACCAAAGCGCCTGCAGTGGATTTTTTCCATTGAGGCATCGATTGTGATGAAACAAAAATAACTTAAATTCAATTATAATAGAACAAAAGAGCTATAAGTAAAGTTAAGTTAAGATGAAATTGGTGTCAAAGTATTGGAGGTATCAATTTTATCAATATAAAATTCTTCCAGGATATTTTAGAATCGAAATTATACATAAAAATAAATAAATATTTTATTAGTATTTATAGTTAAATTACAATGTTTTTTGCAAATAATAAATAATTTTGGACTAAAAATTATATTTTAATTGGATTTCAAATGACACTAAAGCAGAAACTTGTATGCTAGTATGATAGGATAAGTTATATTCTATCTTTTAATATGTTTTATTTCAAGTCATCTGTTAACGACACTGTTATACATGGTGTGTAATTGTCGAAAGTCATCAGTGTCCTTCTTGGATACTGGAGCTTATAAGTATAACGTACATCGAAGTCTGCAGTGTGTGAACATACCATAGACAAGCCTAACCATTATATTAGATTTAATAAACCACAAATCCTCGCTAGGGAACCCCGCTACATACCAAGAATGATTCGCGAGGCTATTGAAATTAAAAAAATATCCTAATTTCTATAGAGACGATGGTTCGAGACTTTCTAACACCTGGGACCCACTCTAAATATTGTAAAGTCTTACGTCTGTGACCGCACTGTCAGACCTAATACGTAATATAAAGATTAGGTATAGTTTTTCCCTGTCTAAAGATGTTAGACAGTTTAAAAAAAAACTTATTTTAAATGGGGAATAAAACATAAAACGTATTATTTAGGAATAATATAATAAATTAAAACCATTTTATTATTTATTTCATAAAGTGATTTATTGTATTGGTATGTCCATACATCACACAATACTTCAAATGAAAATAATGAAAAAAAATCTGCCTCTCTCTTTCTCACACACAGCCGCCGCACATTGTAAAATTAAACACTAAATATTCCCAGCTCTCAATGCCCTTAATGATTCTTTAATGAAGCACTTGTTATAATCTCTAGAACACTTGCGTTCGTCATTACGAAAATCACTACCTACTGTAAAAGCCTAACTTTAATATATTTAGTGACGATAAACTTTACTATCAGATGGGCATCTGCGTGTTTAAAACAAAATAAAATTAAAAATAGCTGAAACTATTTTTAATATGACTCATTTCGATATAATTTTACAAATGTTTCGTTTTATTTAATAATTAAAAATACATTTCAGAAGCAAATCTTTTGATCATCACAACTCTATATTAACTTCGTATCTTATGTAAAGATACCTTAAGAATTTCGATTATCTACAATAAATTAGGAATTCTCAACTACATGTTAGTTCAAGACGAAAGTTTAGAGTTTGAATACAACAGTACGTATAGATTTAACACTGATAATTACTCATTATATTTACTCACAGCATCTCATTTACTCATAATTACTGATGCTAATTCATTTTCGTCTAATAAACATCCCAAATTTTTTTCTTCAAAATATTATGGCTAGAGAGACTTCTTACTTTTCCATCAGTTCAGTTACAGGTTATGTTGAGTGTAAATATTACATCTTAAGTGTTTCAAGGCGTGTGACTTTACTACCAGTTGGTTTATTAGGCATTTGTAATATTAGATAAATAATTTTCAATTTTGATTGAAAATATAATAATATTTCATTCCAATTTCTTGCATATAGATGTAGAAATATGACGCAGCATGTCTATATAAATGTAAACAAAAAAAAATAAAAGTTTCTGTCGCCGGATGTTCTCAGTTTTATGTCAATAAATTTCCCAAGCATACATATCATTGACATGAAAGAATTAACTTTCGTTTAATATTTGTGATTTTATGATTTCATAATAAAATTATAAGATTATGACACAAAGTGTCCCAAAAAGAAAACTTCGAATGAAGGATTGAGTATGTTTTAGTACAATGATGTTTTTTACGAAATTTAGTTTTATTAAAATATAATTCAAGTTTACTTATAAGACTTTAGTTATAGTACGTATAGGTCCCTCCCCTCTCAAAAACACTATTAAGACCGTTAGTAGCTTTGTGAATTTTTTTTTTCCAGAATCCGACTCTAATTTCTTACTACATTTTTTTCCTACGTGGATCACAACATTTACCGGTAGATATGAACAAGAATTTTGTATAAACGTTACTATTATCATATTAAACAATTACTACGATTACTATTAACATCAAGGTTAAATATCATTTACCCGCGTTTATGTTTCTCAAACAGTATATTAAGTATTAAGAAAAACAAATATTGGTCAAATTATAAATATAAATTTTAAATTAAAATATAGGGAATTAGAACTTCTTCAAACAAACAAAATAAAAGTATATTAAAATATAAAATTGTCTTTTACTCGTAGCACCAGAACTCCACACAGATTGACACGTTGATATTGTGTGCTATATTATATTGATACCGCGACGACTCTGTCAGACAAAAATAAAGCGTTAGAACGTAACAGGTTATCAAAATATATTGGACAATAGGAAAACAAAACAAAACGTCCTTAAAGAAATATTTCAAATTTAATAAAGAAATTCATACATAACACAAATTCATACAAACATAACAATGTACATAAAGATCAATGATAGCTGAAAGCTTTAGTCGATGGTGAATAACCTTTCCCGCCACTCAATTAACGGCTCTTTGATGTCAATTAAAAAGCCCTTTATATGAAGCATGATGAGGCTTTTATGCGAAGAATTAAATTACATTGAAACCACTCATATTGTTTTGATTAACCAATTCTACATTGAATATAAAATTTTATAATATACACATTAGTTAACATAACAACTGGTATCGTCAATAAACATATAACATATATTAAATAAATATCTGTTTTGCATTTGAAGTTTATATATAAGTTAATTAATTAATTAAATTAACGTTTGTAATTTATCATAAATTGCAATATTGCTTCCGCTGGAGGCTTTAATATCGAGCGATGTCGAATACATATTATGAATTATGCATATCGGAAATAGAATTAATTTGAATATTAAATTAATAAATATCACTTAGAATTTATATACTGTTCGTAATATTTGTTTATTATAACTTAAATGGCAAAAATGTTGAATATATTATTTTATTAATTATTATGAATTCTTATAATATGAAGATAGCCGTCATCGTTAGTTGATATTGTAACTTACCCTCATCTAAATGTTGTAGCGACGCATAGTATAAAATAAGTTGTAAGTGCTGTAGTCCGGCGATTTTGCTACAAATTGTCACTAAGGATTGTGTCGCAAGTACTGCGTATCATTTAAAACAAGTCTAAACCATACCAATTTTAAAAATTACACAATTATTGAGTGCTTTCAGATGTCTCAGACTTTAATTATTATTTGATCGAATTAGTCAAATTGCGGTATCTAAAGATATTTAATAGGCTTTTAAGTTTGTAAAAAAGTCTGATTATTATTTAATAAATGAATACACTTGAGGAATACAAGATATTTTATATTTATTCAAAGCATGAGCGCTGATGTAGCGCGGTGCGGCGTGCAATGTATGTATAATACAAAGCTATTGTGGATATCATTGCCCCAGTAGCAAGTACAGGCATTATTTATTATACTACTAGATACATTATTGAGCGCTCAAAATTCATTATCAGAATATTACAGTTGTTAAATTATTATATTTTCGCTTAAACGTATTTGAGTTCACCTTTAAAATTTTGTTAGATATTGTTTTTGCGAGAACGTGCTCTATCGCTGATGGCATCGTCTGTCAAAGTCAGAGGCGCGTTCTTCTAAAACACTACTTACAAATAGTACCATTTGAAGATCGATCTTTATCATAAACAAATTATAATAAACAATATGAACCTTTCTTATGATTATAAGAAAACTTTTTATTATGATGGGTTTTTGTAGCACATTTTTGTTCGACTAAGACCTACCTCCAAAAGAAATGCAAGATAAATGATTGATGTGTATTTCATGTATTGTTTAAATAATATCACTAATTTAAATATTGAAAACGAGCTCCAAGTCCTGATCACGTTAAATTAGTACTCGTATCTGGAGGCGAAGCAGTTTGTATTCATATATATATATATTTTTATTTACTGTAACACTGTTCTTTTAAAGACTTCGGTTATTCAGTTTTGGCATTGTTTACCGATATATTTATACAATTAAAATTTATAATTTCATGAAAAATAAAATATAAGTAAATAAACTTATTTAGTAATCGTTGAACATAAATTATAATTATATCTTATTGTTAAAGAGGGCAAGCGCACAAAGACAAAAATTTGAGACTTTCTTAAATTGTACCTAATCTACATGTTTTATTAGGCACAAAAGCAATTTTGTTCAAGAACTTTTTTATCACAAATCATTCCCATATAATCCGTTTGAAAAAATAATAAAATATTCACGACTCAAAGCCAATTCTATTTCTGAGTGTAGGCGTATATTTTATCTGCATACTCGCATTGTGTAGCGCTTAACTGTGTTTTGCGACATACCCTCCGGGAGATGGTAGCCTTTTGGTATTTTAAGAAAGCGTTTAATAAAGGATTTTTTTAAACTCGGACTTTTTTTAAAACGGATTTTTTTAAAACGGGAATTGTTGCTTGTACAGTTCACTTACATACAACATACAAGTTGACTTTTTTAAATGTCTTTTTAGTCGAATAAGACTTGTGTATTTACTGAGAGCAGACAAAAGTACTTAATTAACCACATGATGTTAATAATTCCAACAATAAGTAGATAGTTACTCGAATCAAATGATTTGCTTCGATTAAATTGTCAATGTCGTGTACCATGTGAGAATATCGCCAGAGGTGATAGCTCGAGGACGTGGAGCACTTTTTAGGTTTATATGAGTTTTTCAATTTACTGCTCTCGGTTGCGGACACGATAATAACATTTACTGAATATATAACTTTGTTTTATACTTTTCAGAAAATAAACTATGCCTTTGTTATAACTCCTCAGCGTCCAGGTTCATAAGTAATATTACAAAAGTGAACGTTAGTAATAGTTACATTGCTTGATTTATACTTTCTTTTTGATATATTGATAGCTTTACATTTAATTTGATCAAATAAATAATAAATATTCAAAATTATTCCAATCTGAAATTTAATGGCAGTTCATAAACTTCATCCCTTCATTTATTCCTTAGTATTAGATATTCAAAAAATCTAGCCATAATGATACAGTCATTGTAAAAAGTTCCTGCAATCAATATCAACCATACCTATCAAAATCAAAAGGTTACAATGTAATATTTTACATCACATAGATTTCACTTATCTAACATCATAATTTATTTGCACGGTTCCAAAAATAAATCTATGAAGAAACATCAAAAACCTCCATAGTTATTCTTTGAAATTATTTATAAAATGACAATCAGTATTGACCATTTGGATCACAGTCACACTTGATAAGAGAGAACACATTATTCAAGCGTGGTACAAAATATAGACTAGAATAACTAATCACCTCTGCCACTTCTATGATGTTCTCTCATTTACAGGAGATAAATAGTTCTAGCTTTAAACAGTTTTAAATAAAAGAACTATAGTATATTATGTATTAACTAAGAACGCGAATGACGACATAACAATAAAGCAACAAGAATTGTCAACAAAATTATTTTTACCAGACTTTTCTATCTTCAAGCTAACGGGATTTGGATATAAGCCCAGGTTTAATATAGTTCGTGCGGTAATACATTTTGCAAAATTTATAGTAAAAAATAAATACTAACAAAAAATACTTTCTGTTCTGGAAATTTATATTTATGACCTATTATTTTGTGGTAATATCTAATATTTATATAATGTATATTTTTCACATTAAATGTTTACAGATTTTTCTGGAGTTACATTATATTTTTTAAAATATGGAATAATGTAAGCAATAATTATTATAGCCTCTTTGTAAACGTTTTAAAAAAACTCATGTTTGTACTGTAAATCAGCCAGGTTCTGTGTCAAGCTTTTATTTAACTTGACCTGCCTGTGAGTTTGTTAATTATTAGTGAGGGACAATTCATGAAAATGAATTTTGTACAAAATAACTTTAAGCGATTGAGCTGGAATTGTGAATTCACTTTTATTCTCCAATGAGAATGCCAATATACATAATTAATATTGGTATTATAATTTTTGTTACATATTTTTGTACAATCCACACAATATGTCAATATGTAAGCAAAAAAAAAATTAAAATAAAATGGTGCAGTCTATATTTGAATAAAACCCAACAAATTGTATTAAATGAAATGGCCATAAAAGTAAAATTAAATACATCAATAAAAAAATTAAAGCACTAACACAAAATTACATTTTTAAACTATTCTTAAAATTCTTTATTGATATGATAATGATATAAATTATTTCCAATTACTGTTGAAACTTGTTTATATTAAAAAAAGATTGCAAAAAATATATATAAGATACAGTAATAAAAACTCATTTTCTCTCTTTAAACATAAAATGGCACCGTAGATTATTGTTTTGTACAGATGAAGTAATTATGAATTTACTCCAGTTAGTGGTGAATAATAAATTATTCAGAGAGTTGTTTAGTATTGTTTAATGGAAATTAAACATAAAATATGATTCAAAATTGCGCTTGCTACAAATCATCAAATTGTATAAAACCCGAGCCTTGCTTGTTTTCGTTAATTTATATTATTTTTAGAGTGATATTTTCTGCGTATATAAAGTTTTTTTTGAAAAAGGATATAAGTTTTATCGATTACGTAATATTTATATTGCAAAGTTTATCAATATAACGCAGTATTTATTATTGTAGGTTTGATAAAATAATTTTTTAAATATCTAAATAGCATACAATGTGGGTCTGTTAATTATATTATGAAAATAAGTCATCTTTTACTCTTTAACTTATTGAATTCTATTTACTCTGATATTCCCAAATACCCACTTAACGTAATAACACAATCAATCACACCGTGACATCAATTACTTTGTGTGAACATTAATCGAATAAACATCACTTACACAAAAACATGTTTAGAAAATCACATGGTAATTTCATGTCGATGGTTAGGGTCGGCCATATTGCAAAGGCCTTGAACTTGAAATAAAAGTGAAAAGGTACTGAATAATGACGGACCTTATAATGTTTTTGCCAAGAAGTTTTATTAAAATAAAAATCTCTTTAAGCATTCAAATGGATTATTTTGATCGTTGTCTGCTTTTGTGACAGCTTTATTTTAATTTAAAAGGAGGCTCAATTGGCCTAGCCGCAAGACAGTTTTCATATTATAAGTATTATATATTAAAGAGGTACTAAAGACACACTCAAGATTAACACACTCTTAACAGCCTGTAATTACTTGGTTTTGAAAACCTTATCAAAGTAAGTACTAATCCCGAAAATAGATATGCAAATCTGGCGTCAATCAAATAATATATTTTTATTATATCACTCCTTACATTTTTTTGGTAAAATATTAACAAAAAACCTAATTATAAACTTATAAACTTAACTTCAAATCGATATATCGATATATCGATCTCTTGATCAATCGACTCCTGATTGTTGAATAAAGTTTTTTATCTCGTACGTTAGGTTAGCCATGCTACTAACTGATTTACACTATCTTTTATCTGCAGGTATAAGAAGGTAAGTTTAATGAGAATAGTGTTGAGTACGAGCATGCTCTTCGTCGTACTAATACCTTGGGAGCTAGAGCTGAAGAAGGCTCACGGACAACTCTTCGAGCTGGAAGAGGCTGTTTGTTCGGTGAGTTAGTTAATAATCCTTAGTAACAATATAAACTCAAAACCACTGTTTCATAATAAATCTAACTAAAGATACATTGCAGGCCCATACAGGCTCAATTATAGCTGTAATTAACTAAAAAATATTAAAAATCTATACAAGTTCGTACATTAGGAAAATACCATAAATTAACTAAAAAGAACAAATATTTTAAAGATTCTATATGTAACAAATAATATTTTATTAAAAACACTTAAAATCTAATTTTGTTATGAAGAATTTGAAGATAGAAATAAAAATTATCAAACTGACAAACAACATAGACCGTCTGCAAGATTCATTAAGAAGTATTACTAAAAATATGAGGCGACCCATAATATGCTAAGTGAAAAGAGGCTTATACTCTTACATCCAATGTCGGCAACGCTCTTTTGTGTCTTCGAATGTTGCAAGGTACGTGGGCAGCGGTGATCACATTTGACTTGTGACCCGCAGGCTCCTTGGTCCTCCTTTTAAAATATAAATAAAAATAATTTAAAAAAAATAAATAAGTGAGCACCAACTCAAAACAAGAGAAATGTTAAAAAATTCACAACGTAATATAGAATTCTTCACTAAATGACGATTGTCTGGGCGAGTATATTAAATTTAAAAGCCATCCATCCATCCATATATAAAGGAAAATCTACTGCTCCCTTAAAATAAAATTGACCTGACCTGGCTTGAAAGTTTTCGGGGTTTAGTTTAGTGAGATTGACAGCAAATAGTCAACTTATTAGTAGTTGCCCCCCTACCTGATGAGCCAAAGTTCGTGGTTTCTATTCCCACATGGGACCGTCGTTCGTGTGATTCACAGTTCACTGTTTCGAGTCTGGGTGTTATTTGTGTCCGTTATTTTCTGTTTGTAAAACCCTGTTTCTATGTTTGTAAAACACAGAGATAATTTTTGTAGTGCGGATTTGTTTTTTAAAAATTATAAATAAAATAATAACTTAACAAGCCCCGTACAATTGAATGATCCCTACTGGGTTTAACCACGTTGATCACAGAAAAATATTTAAATATATGCTTTCTCGTTTTTCATAATGGCGTCCAGGTCAGCCAGGTCTAGCACCTGTGACCGTATTTCAAAGAAGATGTTCATCATGACGAAGAAGGAGGGCGTCCCTCCTTCTTCAAGAATCCAGCCAATATGCTACCTTGGTGATTCCGGTGAAAGACCGAATTGAACCACTGAAAGATTTTAGAATGCAACTTATACATTGGTATCTAAGATATGGAATAATAAATAGAATAAAATACTAATCTTACACTATAGGCAAGGCGTTCACACTTTTATAGATTATATATCAAAGGTGATGACTATTAGAATAGGTCACTTGTTATAACGCAAATATAATTTCCCCCCACTGCAGGAGGACGGATCCAGATTTCTTCAAGAACGCTACTGCAGCTTACACTTTTTTGCAAGCTGACGGTTCTGTCTCTCAGTAAGGAGATTATGTAATCCCCGGTTATTCCCCCATCTCTTTGTTGGAACTTCACTATTTTCTTGGCGGCCGGCGATTAACCTTTTCACCGTGTTTCAGACATGCCTTGCTTAAATCCATTTGTGACAGTTAATATCAACTTAAATTTTTCCATCAAACCAATTTAAATGATATCAATTTAATTTCATTATTTATTTCATCACTAAATGATTCCTAAGAACCCATATTCTACTTTTAGGATACTTATAGGGTGCTTTAAGACACGTGGTTTGTGACCGTTGTGGGTTACTAGTGGCATTGTTACCCATTAGGTTGAGAGCTAGAACTGATATGTCTGGTTTTTTTTATGAAGTGGTTTTTCAATAGAAAATTTTGAATTCATATAATTCAATGTCGTTTCGTAATATTCTAGTACACAATAAAAAAAATGTTACATTTACGAAACAAAGTTCTAAACGTGTCGTGTTTGAAACGGAGCAATAACATAAATAAAAACTGACGCCTCCTTTATTACAAAAGTAAAAGGAAAGGGAACTTTCCTAAAATAAACTTCAATGCCTAAGAAGAAATAATATTAACATAATGAAAACAGTATCTTTTATGCCTACAGTTCTGAGATTTTGTTATTCTTCGGTGAGGAAACTAAATTATAATAAACTATCATTCTTATTCATAATTAGCAATTTTTTAAATAATTCTTATGATGAGTCGAATCTATATTAATGTAAGCTGCCAAATGCTTCTGAATATTACATCAATTTTAAATGAATGGCAGCATTAACAAAAACTCATTGTCTTAAACAGGTAATGATAGTTCTTCTCGTCTGATTGTTCAGTCTTTTTTTAACTTCTTTTTTTACAAAGTATTTTACTAAGTCTTTTTTTACAAATGCTTATAGAGCATTAAGTTTGTAATTAAATAAAACGTCACGCTTACTATTTTAAATTATTTCAGGCTCGAGCCATTTTTATAAAAAGATTTCACAACGTTTTACCATTAATAAAATTAATTTTTGTATCTATAATTAAAATATAAATAAAATAAATTATAATTTTTGATTCCCGTCACCAAGGCTATTGAGATCTTTAACTAAGGATGAACATAAAAATAATTTGTAATAGTAACCAGTCAAACCAACGCAACGTCAAAACGTCCATGATAGTGAGCGTAAAAGGGGTAAAGATAATTTCTATTAATCTCTGAAAGACACCATTTTAGCAACAGACCCTGTGCCGATTCCAATATTGATGTGCTACGGAAAAGAATGGATTATTATATTCCATTTATGGATTATTATATTCCAAATGGTTTAAACCTCCATGTCGATGCGCTGAGGTCCAGAAGCATCAGGCTTACCAAGCCTAGATTTCAGCTTGACAGCTTAAGGGCATTGACTTATGCGACAAAAAGAGAATTTGAATCAGGGTTGCCAAGACCTGCAAGAACGTCATACATAAGGCTCATTTGAACAGAAATCAAACTAGTTTCGTAGCCAACGGACAGCAAAGCATTCGAGCACCTAGTCAAAAAAAGGTTGAGCCTAATACGTGGTTTAAGGTATACCAATATTTTTATCAGAAATGTCACCCAGATACTAAGCCAAACCACTCACGGTAACTCTTCCATGGGAAGTGTGTGATGAGTGAAGAGCTTTTGTTGAAAACCTTTTCTAAACAAGGATAGGGGACTAAAATTAGGAGCAGACGGATTACTTGATTGAAAAATAACTCAAAAATTAGATTATTTAATGAAGCCTAAGACTATGCTTGACATGAAAATGAGAATAGATTGGTTAGTGGTTGCGGAAGTGCCATTTCTTTCCTAATTTTTCAGACAGCAACCTAAATCAGAATAAGCTATTGTAGAGATAATATTATTTTTATTTATATACCTTTTATAACCAATATAAAAAAATTTTATGAAGCGGTATTGTATGAGGTCAACTTGTGCAAGTGAAAACTACTACGCTATGATAAATTTAATTCTAGTATCATATCAGACCGATTACTTTTTGAACAAAACTAGTGGAGTACTAGTTATTACACATTATAGTTATAAAGAATATCATTGGGTTTAGAATTTAAGAGTTACAAATTAAAATTATTGAAATAGTTTACATTATAGATAGATTTAATATATCTAGTTTATCCAAGTTTACCCACCAAATTAATTTCTCTCCTTTTTTTCACCATTTAAAAAGAAGGTCATACATCTGAGTTTCGCAGTGGGTTGCTTCAGCAGCTTTTCGGTAACAATGTTTATTATGATAAACATAAGTTTATCCACATAATCTTGTGTAACCTATTTTTTTTTTTTTCGTTGGAAAAACCCGTTACGGGTACCCCGTCGGCCCATGGGGGTGACGGCTGGGGGCTGATGTGGGACTACCCGGCAGCATAGAGGATGCTGTCATTTTTAAGGCTACCCACTAAAAAGCCAACGGTTGCCCTCTGCGCCGTAATGGGACGTCACGGGATCGCGTTAGCACACACCGCGACGCCCCGGCGAGACCCCCCCGAATGAGGGTGCCCCGAGCAACGAAGAGCACCCTTCCATCGTAGGCCAATGTTAGGTAAGGGGGGTCACCCTCCCCCCTCACCAGGCATAATCTTGTGTAACCTATAAAACATCGTTACTAATTGTCAAGTTCATATATTAGAGTATCATAATTAAGTAAAACCGTTATGAATTTTGAAAATTATCGACCTGTATTATGGCTAGAATCGTAAGTGAAGGGAAAAGTTATAGTTAAGTATTTCAAATGGACATAGAATGCATTTATAAAAATTACACTCTCAGTATCATATCGGGTTCTCGTATCGTGGTTCTTGTTATATAAATAAAAAAAATTACATAACACTCCTTAGCCATATTATGCTTTATTCTTACTACTAAGCCTCAGTCTGTGCCGATTGTTGCGGTAAAAAGGTATGTTATGTTATATGTTTAATTGGTAAATATAAAAAGTTTATTTTTTCTTATAATTAAACATTAAACGTTAAACGCCGCCTTCATTTTGAAGTCTTAACGTTTGGGTCTTGGAGGACATGATGTTATCACTAACATCATGTCCTCCAAGACCCAAACGTTAAGACTTTCATTGTATGTCACCATACAATTGTTCCGTTGGAGCTATGGGGGACAACTTATGAGTAACACCAGTAGTATGACGAAATAAAGTAATAAATTATTTTTCTTTAGTATGTCATGTGATGTATTACATTTTCTTTCCTCTTAATTAAATAAAAACTTATATTGATAAGTGTGTGAACAACGTTTTTTAACTTGGCTTCTTTCTTTAAATAAGTGTGGCACATATGTATCCCCCATGGCGTTTAACGAGTTAAATAATTTTTTTGTGTTTTCAAAAACATTTGGAAACGTCCAAGAGTGTCATGGTGACACAACGTGGTTTAAAATAAATAATGACTCAGCTTTCAATTTTATATTCAGTTATAACTTTTCTTCGTTTTTATAAATTGTATGTATACCTCGAATTGTAAGCGTTCTTTGTAAAACATTAACAAGAAATATACTAGAACATTTTTAAAATGTTCCAAATAATAAAAACTAAAAAAGTGTTTACAACTAGGGAGGCGTGAGGCTTATAATTTAATTGTTTTATATTATGTTTAGTTAAAAATTATTTAAAATAAATAAATAAATCGTCCGAAAATGCACCAATATATTATTTCCATGCGCTTGTGTGTAAATTAAAATAAATAAACTAATATTTGATTAAAATTTATTTTTCTTGGTTCAAATATTATACTTATTACATACTCATTTTATTTTTTAAGAATTTCTTATTGTATTAGAAGTGTTTGCTTCGATGGTTTTCGAGATAAAAATGAGCACAAACTGCAAAAGGCTATTAAAATGTACAATTAACAAAATATTTTTTTAAATAAACAGCTTTTGAATTCTCAGTTTTTGTTTGGTTGTAAACTAATAACAATAACATTGACGGGATCACTGCGTGACGCAATGTTGCTTTATCGGTGTTCACAGTCACGTGACCGAATGACAAATTTTACGGATTTTATTTATAAAACATTATAGTCTGTCCTATCCAAAAAAATGGAACAATGGGCGGAATTAATGATAAAGAGAATATTTAAGCTGTCAACCGACAGAAAAAACTACAAAAGTTCACAATAACGCGGAATAAACAATGAAACAATAAAAGATCAAAAGATAACAGATATAAAACTATTTTTTTCTCAATATATCTCACAAAATTTATTAAAAATACTATATAATACGTGTAAAAAAATTATTGATTACAATATATAAATAAATAATATTATAATATTCCGCAAAACAATATTGAAGGGTATATAAAAAAAATTATTATTCTTACATATAACGAAAACAATAATTTATGAATCAAAACAAATTATTGTTCGCCCTTTTAACAATAGTATTGTATTTTATATTATTATACAAAATATAGAATCAATTAATAATCTTAAATGTTCTGAAACAAAAGTAACGTTATTGAATAAGAAATAGTATGAAGGATTGAACAAAGATATTTCGAACTTGATCCATTAAAACTTATCAGATCTACGCCTAGACGACGGTTGTCTGCTTTTATGCTCACTGTTGCGGCTCTGGAACACGCCGTTTTGTAAGAAGAGTTTTTAATAATTATTTTATATTAATAAATATTGCTATTTAAATAACATAATATGGTATTATTTTTTTTTATTAAAGCTCAAGTTCGTGATTGAATATTGCATATTTTGTTTATTCAGTTATATATATTGTTTATTCAGTTTTCTGTAACGAAATATAATATAAATACTTCATATACTTATTTGCTTTAGAATAATATTTTGAATAGATTTATTATCACCTTATGTAACGCAAAGAACCATCTGAGGTGACCCGTTTTAACACGAATTTAATAGAAGTTCCGCCGTTGGAAAACGAGAGGTTCTAGATTAATTATACGCGTTGACCTGAACTACAACAAGTACTTACAGTTAAGTCTCGTGGCTATCCAGACCAGACACCCGAAGATCTTCAATGTCTTATTTCTTAATTCAGGGGTTAGTTGGCACGTGGCGGAACCGCCAGTTCTCATATAGCAGGATATCTCTTCCATACACTTACAACTACTCCTTAGCTAAAAAAGACACTAGTCTATATTCAGATACACAAATCTCCAAAGATATTAACAGTTTTAAGTATTTAGCAGCAGACGATTGAATTGCTCGTGCGGGGGCGTCGTGATCACCATTTTCGAATGAAGTCCCCGTCAATCACCCGATACTGTATGCCCCTTTCGAGCCTTGCTTCGTCAAACGAATTTGTTTGGAAATTTAATAAATATAATTATCGAATAGCGAACACCTTACATTTTCTTTAATTTGTTTATGTTATCATAACACTCTGACGTGTTTACTAAAAATTATAATTGATAACTACGAGTCCTTAAGCATATATCAAAATTGTCATTTATTTATAAATTATGTTTAAAATTTTTAACAAATCCAGAAAAAATATAAATAATGTACTTAAAACTCCTAAAATATAAGTTGAAGATTAGTAGAACTGAAAGTTACTGACAAATTTAATATTTTAAAACTGAACTTATAACTTTATGGAGTCATATTAAATTCAAGTTAAAGTTAGACGTTTCTATTTTATTTTGAAAATATAATTTGACGAGCGAAAAGTTAATTGAAGTAAAAGTTTGCAAGAGCTAATATAATTTTATAAGAGCTAATATAACGGGAATTATTAAATTACTTTTAATTAATTCTATAACAATTTATAAGAAATTTAAGTTATGACATATTTCAACATTGAATTAACAATTTTTAAAAATAGTTTTAGAGACTATATATACATACGTTATTCTTACAACTTAACCTAAACCCAGTACCGAAAACCATTTAAAGAAATACCAGCCTACTTCCCTTTGGGAATGATATATTATATAATATACATATAATAAAAATAAATCTAAAATTATTATCATAAATCATAATTTTTTTTTCAGTTATAATTTTTTTGTATAGTTCAACATCTTTGAAACTGAACTCTGTTTTTCGTTTCACTCTCAACAAGGGAAAGATGAACTTCGATCGTTAAATAAGTATATATTATGGAATAACTGATACTTCAAGTTCCTCTCAGCGATTTAGCTGACTGAGGTTGTGTATCCTCTCATATCAAGGACTCTTGATTTTTGTGACGAGCGCAGAAGCTCTTAAGAAATTGTTTTGAGAGCTACTTTGTCGATCATAAACTATTGCATCGGTTCTTAACGGTAACGGTTAATCGCCATAAAATGTAATTTATTTACAGAAAGCGAAACGAATTTTAATGTTTCAATTCCGTTAAGTGTCAGTCTTCACAATTTCAATAAGTAGTTTATAAATGATCTAAAGAACTCGTGTGATAAAATTAGAAGAAATTAGATGGAATTAATATTATTTTTAAGTTAAGATACGTTAATTAATGATAAATAAAAAACTTAAAAATTACTATAAATTACAAATTTGAAGATATTAAAGCAAGTAATAGGACTTTATGGTCGCGGCATAAACTTTCATTATGTCATTTAGACATTTTATATTTTGTTGTTTTTCAATCACTTTTTTAATGCATGACTAGTTTCCACCTTATGGCAAATAGAAACATAATCGTAGATTGTAAGCGCACTAAATGAGTAAAAGTCTTTTCTGGCGTTGAAGACACTGACATTATACCCACCCACGCGGGAAAGTCATTCAAAATTCATCGTTTGGACACGAGGTTTGTCCAAAACATAAGGATGGATACTCACTCTACAGTGGAACGTCCGATGATGAAAAGAAGGGTGGGCCTCTTTGTTTCCTTCTCAATCGTATCTACTGCGAGGTGGCCTTTTGCAAAATTAGCCACTATGTGACTGCAGTACTCCACACTACTTCACACACATCCCAAGTTTACAAAATCCGTAAACCAACTGATCAGACCATTTATATATCGTACGCTGAATGCTTGCCTGAACAAATTGGCTATGTCATATTTAATTTTTGATGTGGATTTCTTTTCATAGAAATATTTTCTGTAATAACATCTGAATACGTATACTATTACGAGAAAGAGAGGGAAATGGATTTGATTTCTCTTTCGCTGCATGAGGTAGGGATCCATCAAGCTTTAGCAAAGAAGGCATTGAGAAATGATAGATTTTTGAGTCGATCGTTTCGGCAAGCCTTCGTAAATTCTATTTCCAGTTGGACTGACAGAAAGCTTTTCATCATTCTTAGTTTTCAGTTGAGTCGAGGGTTCCGTAATACCTTTTAACATGATTTAGTAGCTTGGTTGCAAGCTCTCTTCTTAGAACCTACATCCACAGCTTTGCTTTGCTTTTTTCAAACTTCAACCCATTTAAGGGATGCGGATGGTATCACTTATCAACATAAGCTCATTAAGCATTATGTTATGCAGGAGGTGTGCCACTGACAGTTATGCGGACAAAGGGAATAAAAAATTGCATTGCCATACTAACTTAATTAGACCTTTTTTTATTTTTTTTTATTTTTTTTTTTTTCCGTTGGAAAAACCCGTTACGGGTACCCCGTCGGCCCAGGGGGGTGACGTTCGGGGGGTTATGTGGGACTACCCGGCAGCATAGAGGATGCTGCCATTTTTAAGGCTACCCACTAAAAAACCAACGGTTGCCCTCTTTGCCGTAATGGGACGTCACGGGATCGCGTTAGCACACACCGTGACGCCCCGGCGAGAACTTAATTAGACCTGCCGCCAAGGATAAGACACCAAAAACATGCCGCATCGCAACAAATTAAAAAAATATCTTATTCATTATTACATTAATAATTATGAAATATGCTATAATTGTTTGTAATAACTTTACAATACGATGGCAATGATGGGAAGGTCTTTATTAAAATGTATAAAAATATCGTTAATAACAAATTATAATAATATAACATTTTTCTTAACCAGAGATATAATGCAATTTATTTTATGTAATGTTGTTATGTTGAAATGCGAATGCCTTTACTCTTGTTTGTCAAAAGGCTTAGAATTCACTGTTTGATGAATCACTTAAAACCTAACACGTAGTATTATAAAGAGAAAATAATAATATGACTGATTGTAAAAGGATCTCTCCACTTCAATTACTTAAACATGAATAGTATCACGTCACGATATATGTACTCGTATCACGCATATTAAGAGCAAACCCACGAGGAAACCTGTTTACGATACTATCACAATGTTGGTGCTCGACGACGGCTTAACCCTTCGAGAAATTACTTGTCAATAATGATGAATGGCAGCGCCGGCATATCGACACCTGAGGATTTATTGTTGTTTACGTAAAGTGCCGAAATGAGATCAAGTTATACTTAAGTGTTCTGAAAGGTTTGATAAATTATAGGTAAATTCAAGCTAACTATGATATACGACAATTCTTAAAAGTTTGTACATTATATTAAAATGTTTGATATTAAAAATAACGGAATATTACAACAAGAGGTAAAGTTTTCTGTGAAATGACAAAATAATAACGAAGCGTGACTTTCTTAATTAATTACATCAGAGACTCATCGGCGTCTGTGCCCTTCTCATCATAAAATACTGATTTTAATATGGTTTCTAGCTGTATGTCAATATTTCAAATCAAGGTTATATATTTTTTTTATTTATAAGTTCCAGTATAAAAGTGACAGAACAGATAGTGTACTAAAATGCAATAATTAAATAAATCTGAATTTCATTAGAATTTTACATACACAAAGAATGAAATATATGTTTTATATATAGTATGCTAGGTTCTTTGAGGCAGATACCTGCACGGTAAGTCACTTGTCAGTGCACGAGGCGGTTGGTTAGAGGTCCTAGGTTAGGTCTCGGCCGTATCGATTAAATTTTCATTACAATATATTTATTTTCAGATGTATTCTATTCGTTTTATAAGATAACATCATATTTATTAGTTTTATTTATTCCTTTTGCAATTTGAAACAATATCATGCTTCACTACTGCATATTAAATAAAAGTGGCGGAAGGGCCAATTGTAATATAAATTTTAATTATTTGTTTTAGTTTATTATCTTACTTCCTATATGTAATTTTTTTTTGTAGAAATTTTACGTATCGATTTTGTTTAAAATAAAATTACTGGAATACAATGCTGATATTTTTCCGATAAATAAAATAAAAAATAAAATATATTATGATACTTATCTAGAAGAGTTTTTTTTAGTAAATACACAGTCTAACTCACAATTACGACGGTTCATAGTTGAGGAAGTGGGGTTATCCGACCCCGCAAGTAGCTTAAATAACTTAAATAAAATGTCAAAACAGATTGCAAAGGTCACTACTTAATTGCTTATATTGCTTAATTCATTAATGTAATATTTAACACTACAATGTATTTTTTTAAATTCCTCATAATAAATAATTTTAATTTATTTAATAAGAAATTTAATGATTTACTATTTCATGTGTCCTTTTTTTATTGAAAAGGATGGCAAAAGAGCATGCGGGTCTTTGATCAAATGTGATCACCGCACAACTGTGTTGCCGGCCTTGACTATGTATATGTGGAAATAAAGCATCAGAAGAAAACAGTATTTTTATGTAAATCAATCATAGATTTGATATAAATCACTACTTGACGGTGTAGTAGTAGCGGTATTAACTAACTAATGTCAATGGTGAGGGTAGGAAACAGCACTGAGACAGCGGTCCATACACCAAGACGCAATCGTAAGAAAGGTTTATATATCGGTTTTGTTATGTTAACCGTTTTTGACCACCGCCATATACAATTATCTTTGAAGGAATTACCAATTTTGAGGAGCCCAGTAGTTATAGACAAGTTTGTTTTTGTATCTGTTATTAATTTTGTGTAAATCACATATTTTTCTTTAGTGTTACTTCACTTTTGTATACAAAATTGTTCTATTATAAAATTCTTACTGATAAATTTTTGTATTTATTCTTTTCAAAGTTTTATATATTTTTTAAATTTACCAAACATATTTCTAAATGTAAACAATTATGTAAAGGTCTAATTTGTTAATTAGTGATTATAAAATCTGTCACTAAATCCCTTTAGGAGAGTTAAAAAAGAGAATTTTTATTTTGTCGTACTTTATTGCGCATTGCTGGGGCAGTGAGTGGCATCGGAGTAGGACAAAAGCGAGAAGAAGAATATTTAAGAACGTACAGAGATACTCATCGTGATACGGTGTTGTTAATATAGAAAATAATCTCAACAAATAATTGTGTGAGAAAATTGGCATATCGCCTAACTCCTTCTGATATTTAAATCTGATATTTAAATTTAGCGAACCTTTACCCTCCCTTTAGTCATCCATGAAATCAAAATTTGTGCTCAGCCAGGAGTAAGCCAAGCCAGCTAAGTTAGCAGTTGTTGGTAAAAAAAGGTCATAAGTCATTTCAATTATTCTGGTATAATTTGCAATTACTTGTTTTTATTAACTTTTGCTTCAAAACTTATTTTCTTTATTTTCTTAAATTCGATCATCTCTTGTTAGTTTTAAATTTGAAATATATATATTATATACAATAGATTGCAGAGCTCATAAATTTTTAGTCGGTGTTTTTCCGACGGCATTTTGAATGTGATTCTTCATAAGGATTTTGTTAACGTAATTTAATTTAAAGAGTATGGGCATACATCTAAAAAGTATATTTTTATTATCTTAATTATAATAATATCTTTTCAAATAATTAAAAAACTTAAGCTAAATCTGCAATTACATGATTTCTATCTAGTGAATAGTTATTCCACATTAACTGATACTACTAGCTCAAACTCAAGCTAGACACCCCAAGTCTTCACGATTTCAATCAATTAATATATTATAATTTTAATAATAATTTCAAATATTATAGATTGCCAATTACGCTCTGAAAGCATAGTTCTGTTATGTAAATACAATAAACGTTTAAATTTATGGTCAACACTCTATAAGACTAAGTTAATAAAGAAATATTAATCTTAACCCAAATCTATTATTTTTAATAACAAAACTAAATACATTTTTGTCGCTAATGTGCGAAAGTTCTTTATTTGCCCAGACTAGAATTTTTAATCACCATTACGTGTCGGTGTCCTTGCTAAATAAGCGATCCTTTGAGTAAACTCAGATCCATCCTTCTCAAATATGAATGCACCATGTTTAATGTACTGTACATTAAATCTCTTCTATCCACTTTCATCATCTACTCACTCAAGATGTTGTTTTCAAATGTTTAAAGGTTTATTTATTTTTATATTCTTTATATTATTTTATTGTGAAATGAACGACAAAATCCAGGTTAGGTTATATTTATTTGTGAGATTATTTAATCAATGTAACATATAAGGCCGTAAAAGGAAATCAGTAATTGTTTGATGTTGAAATAGATAGTGTTTAAAGTTCAAAATTTAACTTAAAAGTTAGTAGTTTTAGTGTTGAGTCAATTAAAAGGTTTTTACTTTAGAGTTACTTTTTTTTTAAATTTTGTTTGTAAATAGATATTTTGAATTCGTCAAGTTATTCACAATGTTAATTATTATTTTTCGTCTTTCATTTCCAAATCAAATATTGCAACTATTAATGTCTTCCAAAAATATATATAATGTCCCGTCCCGTCCGATAGTATTTTTTTGTTTTTCAATTAAATATGAATATTGATAAAATGTATGACAAGTTTATAATGGAGTTTTTATTTTTAAATCAAATATTTCAATCGCACAAATATTATATAAACTATCCACTACCATACGTATATTTGTCTTCCCGACGAGGCTACTCGGCTCTTCGGATTTATGGAACCTTCTATCTTATCTCCGCACCCCAATCCTTTTACTCGCTGAACTAAGTCGTGAATACTAAGATTCACTATTACGTGAGACCTACAAATACAATGAAACAGAGATAACGTCCACATCGTCAATTATGTACGTATATATATTCAGAAATGACGCCTTATGCAAGAACGTTTCGTATTTTCACTTTTTATTATCAAAATATTTTCTTAGGAATCTGGTATTACTCTTCCCAACAAATTAAATATATTTGGTACAGTATTATTACATTAAAATTTTATTTTATTTACAGTATACGTCTGTCTGTATGTATATGCAAATAAATCTGTTAAATATACACTAAAAGTAAACTTTCGGTCGGAAACTAAAATTTATTACATGTTAGCATATATATAATAAAAAAAACAGATTAAGGAAGACTAAATATAAGTTAAGAATGATTTATTATGAAAAAAACTTGTTACTTAAAAGAAACGATAAATCAACATTACAATGTCGTAACTGGCTTCAGCTTGGTCGTTGCATAATATTAATAGACTGAATATAATTTTCAAAATTGCAACCAAATTTAAACTGTATACTACAATTATGACGCAGACATTTCTAATATAATATACTCAGTTTGGTAAAAGATCTGTAATCTATTTGACAAAGTCTAAAACTCAATTACCGTTTGACATCTAACTTGGCAAAATTGGTAATCGAATTTTTGGTGTTGGTAATAGAATTAACTGGTTTGAAATATTTTTGAAGGTTATTGATGACTGAAAATTTTCCATAATTCAAGCATAGGATACCATTTACAATATTAATTATTGTTTATAAAAATGATTCTACAAAAATATACTAACAACAAATTAATAGTAGTTTTTTGTGTTAGTATATTTAGAGTCGCATTCGATGATTACGTTAATATATATCGGGAAGTTAAAATTGCTCTTGAAGACCGCACTTTCAAAGACTAGTTTGGTGGAATGATAATACATTTATAATAAAAGAATTTATCTTTGTGTGGATTTTGCCGGTTTAAATAAAAAACGTGTTTCTATTGGTCGTG
The DNA here is from genome assembly GCA_959347395.1 of Mechanitis mazaeus. Lineage (NCBI taxonomy): Eukaryota > Metazoa > Arthropoda > Insecta > Lepidoptera > Nymphalidae > Mechanitis > Mechanitis mazaeus. Next base: position 14,733,625 of record OY365746.1, on the reverse strand, counting down.
TCAACAAGTCATGCAGAAGATACATATGCTTGTTTGTGGGCATGGTCATAAAGGCTGTACACTCGGGGGCCATAAGTGACTTTACCTCACAGGGTTTTATTGCTGATTTTGTAAGATTTCTTTCTCAAAGAGGTCTTTACATATAACGTTTTGATCTCTATCCAAAGTGGTCGAAGTAAACTTTTGCCGCCCCTTGCTACCTCTACTGCAGCCTGATGCAACCTGATGGGTCACTAGTTCACAACGATAAAGATAAATTTGCATATTTATTTGCGTAGTCTTCACCTTTAGATACTTGTAGCGCAATCCAATTCCAATGACGGAAATCCGAATTCGAAAAAGGATAAATCAAAAACGGCACGCAAATTGGACGTGAATCAGGCCAGCGGTCCGGACGGATGGAGGGGTCGTCCATACTCACAGGTCTATTTAGGTTCTCTCTTGAAAGTGGAAAAGTACTGAAATCTTGGAAACTTGCACACGTGAAACCTCTGCTCACAAAAGGCGGTCCTGAAAACCCTGCCAATTACAAGAGTATGGATAGCATTCCTAAGACCTAACTTTTGGCGTACCTCAAATTGCAGGACCTTCTCAGATATAAAAATATGGCTTTCGCCATAGTTGATTAATTAGATCTGTTCGAGTGAGGCAGTTGAGAGATTTAGAGAAGCACCAGCGTTTTATTTAGAAAATTCATAAAACCGAGTATGGCTCGATAGCCTTATTCAAAAGCTTTCCTCCTATCGTTAGCCGTCTGAATATAGTGAATATCAGACTTTTTGAGGAAACGATCAATGCAGATGGTCATTGTTAGGTGCTTATCTGGCTGCTTATCTTATACTATATGACCGTATTTAGTTATTAATGCAGCTGTCTCTAGAGGCATAGGAATCAATTAAGAGATAGGAAAACGTGCAACATTGTAGACTACAGTCATGCTACACATCCGATAGACACAAAACACATTTAAAGAAAATACTGTAAATAGTAATATTTGGTATTAAAATGAATAATTTTTAATGACTCTATAACATTTTCACTAAAATTTCACTTCTATATCATAGGCGAAAGAAGGCAACGTATAAATTCATTAATAGCTTAAGCAATAAAATATATATATTTTATATGTAATGTGATTTTAGTTTACATATTTTGAGTATATTATATCCTAAAAATAATGATTTTTAGGTTAGGTTTTTTCAATAGGTAAGAAGTAAATATAGTAATTAATAAGTGTCTTTTACAAATATCAAATATTGTATATTTGATTATTGTAAATATTTGTAAACGCAGTAGAAACTAGAAAAAAAGGTAATTATGGCGATGTTATTTCACAACAGCTTTATAGAAAGCATATAGAAATTAATGAAAAAGCTTAAGCACAAAATTAAGGCGAAATTTTGCCTAAGTTTCACACAATTAAGGCGAAACAACAGTATGGGCGTAAGGTTTTCTTAAAAACGATGTTTATAAAATAAGGATCCTATAACGTTTACTTCGGTGTTTTATGTTTACATATGTATTAAGCTCAGTATCCTGGTCATGAAGTGGGAGAAATTTTTGTATCACAAAATTTATCTCTTTTTAGGCCTTACTGAATATTAACATACATTTAATAACGCAACAAAATATTAAAACTTATTTACTATATGCACTGATAGAAAGAAGAAATTAGGTAAGCATCCAAATATACGTATATACAATTATTATATTCGTTGCGGCGTTGAGTATATTAAGTACAAATGGTATAAATAGATCAATAAACAAATCTTAAACGATTTTATTTAAAACATCAATATCAATTTCAAAATATATAATCAAAGATAGAAAGTCAATTCTAGATTCAATTAATCTAGACAATTTAAAAATTCGATTCAAAGCGGATAGAATTAAGCAATTTTACCGGAGGAAAATTGAAGGGTATTTTTCATTAAAGATTAACGATTTTGCACTGAGATAATTGAAGATGAGAATTCATTATCTTGAGATTGAATTATTTCAAATGTTTTCAAGATCAAGTGAGTTTTTTAATCAAATTTTATTTGTTTATTTTAGAATATTTGAATGACTATTTCTATGTGAATGTGATTTCAAAATATAATTTGATTCACATTGTTTGTTATTTAATAGTAAACTTGGATCAATTTTATTTTGAATTAGGCCGGACGTTTTGACTACATTGGCCGAATAGGGACCAAACTTGCTTCGCACCACCGGGTAGCAAAGCGATTTGGTCCCTGGCCAAAGAGATCGAGGTGAACTTCTGCCACCCCTCGCTACCTCCAATGCAGACACCTGATTGTTCACTGGCTCACGCCGCTGAAGAGCAATCGAATGACTAGAATATGGCTATTGCCGGAGTCGATCGACTGGGGATCTTCTAGTGTACGAGACTCACATCTGGTATCAATAAGGCAATTGACAAATTCGGGGAAATCCTTATCTCTAGAAATTTATATTGTGACCTAGCCTGGCAAACAAGAGAATGGCCGAAACTGCTCAGGGACCGCCATTTGGTTTTTTTTGATCTGGTCATTAGCCAGCACGATGAACCACACACATACCATCTTTTCTATTACCTATCCTGTTTCAAAAGTAGCTGTTATGTAGAAATTATTAGACTTTAACATATTTTTAATTAAATATTGATTTGTTAAATAAAATTTTCTTTTTCAACAACGGGCTTATAAAGTAAATTCTTCAACAGTTATCCAAGTTTTACTAAAGTTGCTCTGATACAAAATATCATTTTTTTTTCATATTTAGCACTGTATAACAAAAAATAAAAAATCTTCCCAGTACAAATGTACCTTTGATCCTCCAAAAAATAATTTTGTCGTTGTTCGTTGTTCTGTGGTCATCTCATTTGCAATTCAAATCCGTTTATTTATAGTTGCGACCTCACTTCCACTGTCAAAACAACCCGGCGCATTTCAGAAAGCGTGATCAAATTATGTGCTTATGAATTAATGTGACGTCGATTTGGTGAGTATAACAGATTTGCTTGTTATTTAATACATCATTTGTTTCCTGTTGCTTTAGAGGTAATATGTCGTGAATATAGTTTCAGTATCTCTTAATTATTGTTTTATAATTTGAATTTATTTTTTAAATTAAATTGTAATGATCTGGACAAAATAAAAAGTTATTTTATTTTTAAAACTGTGTTATCTTCACTAAAACAATATTTTTATGAAATTCCTTTTTAAATAACTATATATGTTGTGATAGATATAGTAGTTGATAGTATATATAATTGAATCATGATTATTGAGATACGAGACTTAGGCATAATGGCCTACCACTTATTTGAATCGCGAAATTGTTTTACGAGCATTTAATGAATTATCAGTTTTAAAATTATGAAATTAATATCACATATTAAGCAAGCTATTTTCAAAGCTGTTTTTTCTCTTCAATATTACTTTTAATTATGAATTTATTTTGTCTTAGACATTCAATGTACATTAAAGACGGCCATTGATTTTAATACATTTTAATATATGATTACAATAACATATGAAACCAATAAATATTTTAGACTATATGATAGATTCAAAATGTTATGCTACAAAGCATAAAGCCAATGCATAGGAATCAGCAATCTTAAGAAAAAATAATATATGTTCAATTACCACTACCAATTTCAGGTGTACGTATAATGCAATGCATGTTGTACAATGAGGCGGCCTTATCGCTAAGCAGCGAGTTCTTCCAGACAACCTCAAACAAGTCATGAAATAAAATATTAAGAAATGAAGAAGGCGGTGCAAAAAAAGAGATACTTAAAAACTGAGTAAATATATAAATGATACTTTATACGTACATATAATAGAACTTACAACGTTTTCTGTAAAGTATATATGATTACATATATACTTTACAGAAAACGTTTGCTAAGGTTTTTGAAAAAAAAAACTTTATATGTCGATTATGTTGATTTTTATTTTTATTTATATTCATTAAAAAATATGTTTATGATTTGCTAACCACCTTAAAATCATTTTAATAGATCAACCGTTATAAAACCTTGAATCAAACATTCCATATACAATCGTTAAAAACGAATCTTGAAAAATATAACCAGTTCAGAAATACCAGGCCAGGCGGATAAATAGCATGACTGACTTCGTACATTAACCCGCTGGAGCGAGCTAACGCTTCTCTGAAAACCTCTATTGAAAACGAATAACCTTTTACATCGAACCCTGTTCAGTTCGTATCATAACAAAGTAAACCATAATTTCAATAGTGGCTTGATATACGGGTGTGTATCTACACTGATTTCGGCACCGAGCATAATATGATATAATTTACTAGTTCTTGTGGTTCTGAATATTAAAACTAAAAAAAATCACGTCATTTATTAAAAATATTTAGTGAACGTCTTTGAAAACCTATTATATTTTTTAAATTCTGTTATAGATCCAATATAAATATAATAATATAAGAGAGAAGGGAAGTTTAAGTGGAGCTTAAATATCTGTATGATATGTATTTCTTGTTCATTATCGTAGCGAAAAATAAAAAATGCTAGCTAATAAAGTTTGGCTCTCATGTTTTGAAGTGTTACCTGTATAAAATTATATCTAAATTTTGTATACATTTAAATAATAAATCATTTTTATTTAAATGTACATAATATTTTAAAAATTGCGGATTAAAACAACTTGACTTAGATAATATAAAAGCAGCACCAAATTTCATATAAAATATTCACTGTTATGCCGAAATAAATATTCTATAAGATTAAGGCAACATAATATAGTCGTACCAAATATTATGAAATCCATCCTGTAGTTTTCTGTGATATAATTAGAAAAATTTTAAAAAAACTTATTTTGAGGTTCTGTTAAACATTGTGGAAAGTTAAAAAATATCTTTATTTAGGTAAAGCGTCTTTACAGTTATTTATCTAAAAATATATAAAGATAATGAAATATAATATAATAGAATGTGATGTGTAATGTTAGTAATATTTGTTTATTATAATTTAATTGGCAAAAATTTTTAATATGTGATTTATTATTTTATACATTTTTAAGAATTCTTATAATATGAAGGTAGTCGTCATCTGTTAGTTGATATTGTAACTTACCCTCATCTGAATGTTGTAGCGACGCATAGTATAAAATAAGTTGTAAGTGCTGTAGTCGGGTGATTCTGCTACAAGTTGTCGGGCACTAAGGATTGTGTTGCAAGTACTGCGTATCATTTAAAACATGTCTTAACAGTAAATAATATTCCTTTAATTTAAGTTCGGGCTCACATTTATAAGTAAACCAATAATAGTAAAATTATTTAAAAAATGCATTCAACTACACTCCGATGCGAATAAAACAAATAAGAACCACATGATTTAATAGAAAAGCTTTTCAAAAAATCTCGGAAAATTTTTACTTTCACAGATAACACAAATAAGGCTAATAGTAAAATTATAATTGTGAAAATACGATAAAAACAACGTTAATTTCAAAGAAAATCATAAAAACTGGTTTTCGAATTAAGCCTAAGCTCACCGAATAAATAAATAATTATTTACTTTAAGATAAATTGAAATGTTCTATATTTGGTTTGATTTAATTTAAACACACGTTATAATATATTATATGTCGTAGTTGATATTAACGCCGCCAGCAAAAAAATACTTTTGCAAAAAATACTCGTTGAAGGTCGAAAAGCTAATTAAGAAATGAGATGTCAAAACCATTCAACCATTTAATTTAACTTGTGAAGAACTTTTTTAAACTTTTTTTTCTTATTTAACATACTTTTGAGAAAGATACACTTTAATAAATACATTGAACAATTATTTTTATTTAATTTAAAGTAAGACGAGACTACGTACCGTGAAGGTGATTGCTAAAATTAAATTTAAAAACGTAATAAAATGACAAGCGTAATAAATCCTTTAAAAATATTTTCTTTCATTATGTTTTTTAAAAAATGTACGAAAATACAATATTGATATAGTAATATCAATTCATCAATAAGCGCCGAATATTAAATGACGAATTCTGTGTCACAATAAACGTATTTTAAATTAAATCGCTCATTTAACAAACTCAGTAGTTTAGTTGTTACTATAAACGGTTTAACGTCGTGTTCTTTCGAGCTTGGACATAACATTGTACTATCTAAAGAAACAGTAGAATTTTAAAAAAAAGCTCTTTCAGCAAACTCAGAATCATTTTTAAAATCATTAAATAAATAACATTTTACAGTCTGTTATCTAAAGGCCTTGACTCATTGTAGCTGGCATAGTTTCAAGCTATTAGGTTACTTGGAACATTTGACATCATGGGTTATACACTGTGCTCGAAGAATTTAAATACAAGACGTTGACTTAAAATATTTAATACATCCATCGGTTATTAATATTGTAAAATGTATAAAAATAAGTTTAAAACAATTACTTACAAGACTTACGAATCGGAAAGCTAGAAAACTTATTTAATTAACGATAATTCGCTCTGAAACGAACGAACTCTGAAAACTTTACACCTGAAACCGATTGAAATAATTAATAAAATAGTTATTAAAATCAATTAATGGTTTTATTATCATTTTAGAGCACCATTTAATCTAATAATAATAAAAAAAGAAGCACAATATAAAACTAAAGCAATCATTGTTACATAAATTAACTAGAATTTTGAAATATTACTGTAACACTTAATTGCATTTATAATATAACTCTTCTCTGGAACAATAAGTGTAATGTTGTGATGTAAGACCCCTTTTAAGTATCAATTTTATTTCTTAAAATCGTCGTAGGAAGACAGCCGCCCCGGCTTCATGGTAAGAAGGTAAATGAAGAACATATAAGGTATGTTCTCGTCTTTAATGAATTAAGAAAATGATCTACTTTAATTATTATAAACAAATGAGTATCGGTGTGTATTAAGATATTACTTTCAACAGAGAGACATAATGAGACAATCAATTTATCACTAAAAATATATAACTAACTTGGAATTTAAACACGTTTCAGATTGTTTTTATCACAAACGGTGATACTGGATTGAAAGACAACAGAAGTGACAAAGGTTCTCTTATATAAATCAGTGCGCGAAAGTAAGATCCAGACTAAAATTATACAGGTATTTTGTTATATTTTATATTAAACCTTTTACGTATAATTAGATCTGACACAGTTTGACGTATAATTAGATGATGGTGGCAATATTTAAAGTAATATTAAACAGGTCGATTAATATATTTATGTCAGATTCCTTGTGAAGAAACATTCTGTTTGACTTTATCGACATTACTCCAGATTTTGTGTTATTTTCTGTTCGTTTAGTATCAAATCGCAACAATTTCGAAGAAGTTACTCTTAATTTTTTTTCTTATTTACTTTTTTAAATATTTAATGTTTTGAATACATGAATGAATCATTTCTAATTTTCACTTCACTGTGAACTCTCTATTAATTACGTTTGCGACAGACAGAAGATTTAAAAAAAACCGAAATGATTTTAAAAATTAACTTTAATTGAATTAAAACAAATTAAACCTATCAGTGATGATTCTACTTCGATGTGGGAATAAGGAATGGTCATTCTTACAAAATATGTTATACAATAAAACTTATGGGAACATTACGTAAATGCTGTATCGACAAAATATAATATTAAATACAAAGTGACAGGAATTCGACTTAGGCGCTTTCCATACAGTAACTTTATGTGATCTACTTGTAAATATAATATTTTTTCATAATCAAATAAACAAATACCATAATAAAATCATTGTAATTGGATTTTGAGATCGTTCTAACCCTTTCTCAAACCAAATCAGTACAATTACCAACAATAAATTACTAATTTACTCAAACCCGTTTATCAACAAAGTTATTTAAAGTTTATAAACAACCAAATTATCTTGAAAGCCTGAAACAATACACTCCTATCTAAAATATAAATTCTTCCCAATCTTGATTTCAATTACCATTAACTTGTAAGTCTTGTTATCCTTTATCTTATAATGAACGTTATTTAGTTTTGGTTATAATATTGAATCAAAACTATATTATATAAACTTTGATTTATAAATTACACATTGGATTTTTATGGAAAGGAATATCTTTAACTGATTTAACTCGTGTTTATTAAGTAGATGTTACACTCCTGTGTCGTCTTCCTGTAAACACAACTAGAGCAAAGCATAAGAAATGTCCAATTATAATTGTGAATGGTGAAGTAGTTTTATTAGAATATGTAGTACTCATAAAAAATTTGGAAATTTTTTCATTTAAGCCTGCTATTTTAGCGTTAGTAGTAATAGTAGTAGTGTTTCATTTAGACCATTTATTTCTTATATTCAAAAAAGAAATATATTATAATAAAGTATTGAAGAAACAAATTGATACAGACAACCATCAGTATTGAATACCTTTTAAAGAAGTTAGAGAGATTTTATTATTTTAAAACACATTTCGTTTTTCTCTTATCGGATCGGCCCGTAGCCGTCACATAAATAAAGTTCAGAAACATATTACAAAAACGGACATCTCCCGTCTATTCAGTTAAATAAATACGTTATTGTAGCATTTCTTTGCTTAAACTATTCAGCTTGTTACTTGTTTTAGGTCGGTCTATTTGTATGTCGGTGTGTGTAAATATAAACTCAATATTTATCAATTTATTTGATTGTAAAATAATACTGCAATTAAAATAAATTATTTTATTTAAAATTAACTTATCGACTAAGAGACAAATTGGAAAGAAATTGTTTATCTGAAATAAATAGATACACTTTATATTAGATAAAATGAATCTCTTATTTTGGTATAGTATTTAGCAAAATGCTTTGTAATATGAAATTCTTTTTTATTACTTTACCTATAGGAAATAAAATAAAATGCTTGCCATAAACGTCTTTTTTATCAGAAGTATATGTCGACGATCTACCCGGAACTAACAATTATCAATGTTCTAAATATTATGGACATGTGACTTCGAAGTAATTGTCTTTATATTATTATATATATTCTTTATTGTACACCATCCAAGAAAAAAATTACCAAAATACAAACAGAAATACAAACACAAAAGATGAATTGTACAAACAGGTGGTCTTATTGCTTTACAGCGATTTCTTTCAGACGACCTTTGGGAATGGAGTCTGCAAGAGAAATGTAGGTGGTTGGTGTAAATATATATACCTATATATGTAAACCTACATGCTGATATTTAAATCGAATACTTAAATTGCAATAATCGTAAATAAACGTAAACCATTATATATATAATAAACTTACACAAATAATGTAGATTAGGCAGATATATACATTATATATTATTCAAGTTCAGTCTGAATTAAGAGAAAGATAATGAATAGGCTTTAATTTTTTTCTTAAAAACAGGAAGCGAAATTAATTTCCTTATTTCCAGCGGTAGGCTATTCCAGAGTTGAATTATCTGAACAGTTATAGTAGTGTTATGAATAGGCATATATAATTTTAAGTTGTCAACCGATCTAAGGGATTTTTTATTACAGTAACCCAAAAATTTCAACTTTAAATTTCTTGCGTCTGTGTAATTCAGAAGGGATAAAATCAAGGATTGTGCTAACATAATTGTGTTAGTAATGTTAAAAAAATTACGAAAATTACGTCGAAGAGAACTTAAAGCTGCAAAAGATTTACAACTGAGACTTTTTAGTTGATCATTCCAAGATATTGTATTATCCATTATTATACCAAGGTTCCTGATGTTCAAAGTGTAAGGTATTACAATATTATTTAATTTTATATTAGGTAAGGTATTGAAGTCAATCTTTGAAATTAAACTAGGACTACCAATAATAATGGTTTGTGACTTCAACGCATTAATTGTAGGACCATACGATAAATTCCAATCAAAAATAAAATCAAGATCCTTGTTCGTCACAGCGACTGCACTCGTCAATATTTCGATAGTGCAGTGTGAATATATTTGTAAATCATCTGCATATATATGATAGAGAGAAGATTTTTTATGAGTTATAGAATTAATAAAAATTGTAAATAATAACGGAGACAACACGCCACCTTGAAATATTCCAGCACGAACTTCGTTCGAAAACGTAATAGATTTTAGTTTTAACTTCCTACAATCGTTCATCGTTGCATAAATAACATCAAAAGTATTTGTTTATTTCTAGGTTTGATGTTTGTTTACCAAATTAAATGCAAATTTATTCGAAAACATTCTTCATTTGTATTTCCTTCCTCGTGTACTTGATTTAAACTTTGGCAATTTCGTGTGAACTAAAGCAATTCATACGACTAAAAATTGGTTTTCCACTTCCACACACACACGTAACAAAGTTCCAAATAGTTTAAACTGGAAGGTTTTTGACGTCTAACTGCCGATGTTTACAATCATATAAAACTACATTTTTAAATGGCGATCATAGAATTAAACATCTTATGAATTTATTAATATTTCCACATCAATATAATAAAATAAAAAAATATGTTTCATAAGATACAATACTTTATTAATGAATTATATATTTCTTTCAGTAAATTTATGTTTAAAAATCTTTATACAAAGTTTTCGTAATCCATGTAATCATATATATATATTAAATAAGATCACTAAGCCTATATCGCAAGTACGTTTTTGAGTCATGTTGGTAGAAAAATCTAAAATTTGCTATCAAGATATTCAGCGTCCAAGCTGACCTAGATAGAGGAAATCTGCGAACACTAACATTTAATCAAAGAATTATATAATATAAATGTTGAGTTACAGAAACAAGATCAGTTATCATATATAATATTTATGCCACAAACTTAAGTTTTATAACTGTATTTTGAATACAGCCCTTACGACACCCAAATCTATTTAAAGTTTAAGGTTTTAAAATAATAATATTGTTGGAGCAGGGCGCTATTTTTAGATGTAATGGCGCCACCCTCAGGGAATCTTATGTGTGACTGATATAGCAAGTTGAAACAAGATGTCATGAAAAAGTATAACTATATCAGTAGGGCGCTGGTAGATCCATCTCTTAGGATCTTGGGATCGTTTGAGGGGGTCATAATTGACAATACTGGATATAAAGATGCTATAGCGAACTAGCCAAAGTATTGTCTCACAATTTTTCAAGGGTTTATTTTATCTCTGAGTTCCTCTTGGCGTTTCTATTCTTCACAGTTCCTTGTTGCTTATTCTTGATAGTAATTTTCATTTTTGCTGATCCGCCTTTTCGCTTGTATTTATTTATCTTAAACTTATAATTAAACATGTTATACATCAAAATGATCATCAGAATAAAATTTATCTGCAAATATCTAAAACTATAAGTAAGTAATCAAGAATATAAAATTATTGATAAAAAAACATGATATTTTATACAATCGGTACTTTTAAAATCCTAAATTTCGTTAGTATCAAAAAAACTATCTCACAACTATAATTATATAGTTGTGAGATAAGTTGCCAGGAGAGCAGAGGGCGTCCAAAAGAGGCGATCGAAGGCCTACGACGGCAGGAACGACAGGCCTCTTTCGCAACGAAGTGCGTTCGGCTCTCAGAAGAGTACGTAGCGCGCGAATATTTAGTATTCCATTAAGTAAAGGACTTATAGCTGTTTATATATAATTTGTGTGCTGTGCCGACATTTGATATAGTATAATAAATGATCTTTTGTATATTGTGGTATATTGATTTATGAAGACAAATGTGAAAGTTTCTCATTAAACGACGTGTTGATAGATAGGTGCAGTTTATTATAAACATGAACTTATTAAAGATTATTTATGCATTACTATTAGAGGTGATACTATAGTACATTAAAGGACCTTGAAAAAATGAAACCAAATTATTTAAAGTGTTGTTGCAACCCTGTTACCAAATAAAAAACACAGAACACAAATATTAAAATTTATTTTATGATTATGATAAAAAATTACAATTTAAATTGCACCCCTAAATTAAACAACCAAAGCCCTGTATTACTCCTTTGATTTAGTTGTTTTTTCCTAATTCACATAACACTAATTTTAAAAATTGTTACCGACGTCTTTTGACAAACGCATAACATCTCCTTCGTTCTTATTAATATTTTTAACGGTGGCCGCAATTTGATAATAATATTTTTGAAGCAAAACTTCTTTAAAATCTTTGCGATTTAAAACTCGATGACACGTTAAAGAAACAAGAATATGGTCTAGAGGATGGTATTAATGTTATCAAAGACAGAGCTAATTTAAAATATTGCAAACGATTTAAATAATTTAAGTAAAATTTTAACATCCAGTTTAATGTAAAAAGCTTTGTTCATCTTCGTCCTGTGATAAATTATAGAAGTCTTGATACTTTTAATTTTACTCACATAATTTATAGGTTTATTTTTATTTCAAAATTTAAAAATATAGTAATAAACTTTTAATTTAATTTACCTCATTACTACCAATACTTTATATTCGTTTCCTCTGACGTATCACAACTGTCATGTGTTAATTGCATACCTCGATTTATTTATTTCCTTTATTATCAAAAATTCAATAAAATATCTTAATTTATTCAGTAATTTGTTAAACGAAAAGTATTACGTTTATGAAACCTCAGTAAATATCTATATTATTTGATAGAAATTCGGAGCCATTTAACATTCAATTACCTTCTCCGAAAATATAAAATACATATTTTTAATATCCATAGATCAATATGTTTTCAATTTTATTACAAAACAATACATCATGTATTCTTGTAATATAACTCTTGGTAACACGTTCTATAGAATGATACAAAATGAATAAAGTTTCAATATGTTTTCACTCACACAATTTTCTCTATTCATGGTACATACTTAAAGTATGCCTCGTGTCGTAGTTAAGTATTTAACTTTCAAAGCAAGCTGATGCCGGAGTTCTAGTGACAAATATCAGTTGTAGAGAATTATATTCATAGCAGATTTTTATACATTTTCATATTTTTTCTTTTAAACTAGTGAGTTTTAATTGTTCGAAAAATATTTTGATATAATTTCTTCTGAGCTTACAGTAATCCAATTCCAAGGATAAAACTCTAGTTGGGTATTTTTTATTATATTGCGACAATTAATTATCTAAAACAGATTCAATTATAATAAAACTAGCTTTCTAGAACTGTTTATGGTAATTGCTTATGTTAATTTTGAAGACTCTAATTGATTTGCTCTTAAATTTAAATTAAGATAAATGAATTAATACTAATTCTAAGTCATAGTAATACATCTGAACGCGATGAACCTTTCATGTGGAACTTCAATTACAAAGCTAAACAATGACTATTTTTTACAAGCTATTAAAACCTGGTCAGTGTATGAGTGTGCGAGTGAGGGAAAAATAATGAAACTTAATTTTTTGAACCAGTTAACCATAATCGATTGTTCTGGAATTCGTCTTTAGTTCCAAAAACAATTCAATTATTAAATTCCAAAAACAATTCAATTGTTATAAATACAAAATGGCCGCCGTAACAAAATAAGAGATTAGATATTCGTGTACAGCCTACGTATATAAAAAGTTTAATATGCAAAATAGAAAATGACAAAAGTTGAATACTAATCAATAAAAGCTTGTTTTTATTTCTTTTTTAATATTATACTTATTAACTAAACAAACATCTAAGAAGCATTTAAGAGCATTTAAGGTATTTTAGAACTATTAATAAATAAATTTTAGACTCAAGAACCTGTACATATTTCGAAAGCAAAAGTTATATAATACAATATAATATAAACATTGTATATTTAGATTTTCTTTAGCATTTAGGGGAAAAGGTGGATCTTACCTCTGAGACATTTTAATAATTTGATGGATTGAGAGGACTTGCTTTATCTTAGATTGCAAACTCACGACTCACGACGCGCGAGTCGCGACGGTTCCGACACGACACACTCCATTAATGACCATTCCGTTTATTTAATTTTTCTTTATCATTCGTTTTTAAGGGATGATATAATTAACATACATATAAAGGTTTTAAAAATACATAAAAAATGGATAGCTACTTGAAATGAATGTCGAATAACGAGTTATCTCTAAATGTACCGTTTACATAATGTGAGACGGGCACGACACGGGTACGACACTTTTATCAAGAAGCATCCTTCAAACTGTCCAGTGATGGTGCAGTTCCGATTATTGTTTGTACATCAGTCAATATGTTAGTCGTGTCATGAAATAGTTTTCTGTAATATGGTGTATATTTAATTTATTTTATTATATTTTCTACATATACCTAGCACTATGTAGTCTCTCTCATTAGAAGCGTCGAGTTGCGACATCACCTGTGTCAGTACATACTACTATATTAGAAAGATATTAACGTCAATTTGTAATATAAATATCTAATTAAAACCATTACTTCCTAAACTTTACTCATTACATTTTAAATAAATATCTACTTTGATTCCCGTCAGTGTTAATGAAAACGATTATATCCTCGTAAGATATTGTTATACATAAGAACACAAATCTAAAACTACCTAGCAATTGTTTTATTTTTACTATATCTTATAACATGTACACTGCTAGAGTATTTATGAGCAAACCCCCATTACACTATGTCCTTCACCTGACATTGTCTGTTCTACTTAACCTTTTTTTATTTTGATAGCTTCTCTAACGATAGTTCGTATATACTTTGCGAGAAGTTCTTAGTGTTGTTCGCAATAGTTATAACCGTCGATCCATTACGTAAATCGTTTTTTGATACCTTCCAGCAACAGAAAAACATTTCATTAATGGATTTCCTTATTTTTATTCTTTATTTAAGTCTACAACTGAGCATTTTTTCACATATTAGTATGATTATATTTCTTGATTTACGTCTTTTAGTCACGACTATTCAGACCCAAAAAACTAGATATTTATTGAACTTATAATTGAAAAAGATCAAAATATTCAAGATTTTTTTAGAAAATTTTTCTTCAACATTCAGACACATTGTTTTTGTGGTTTATTATTAATAATATCTGTATTATTATTATTCTATATTAATATATAATTAATAATAATGTAGATTATTCTATAATATTTATTCTTTAAAACATCTAAGAGCTGTATTACATAGAATCCTGAATAACACTCAACCTACATTTTTGTATAAAGGTGAAAGATTGCGGTATTTCTCTTTAGGTCGTTTTTGTTTCTTAACATTTATTTCTTTCGGAATAAAAAATTAAATACTTATAAAACTTACATTTATTCGCTTAATAATACAATTTAAACATTTTTTCTTTTCAATTTTAATAATTGGAGACATCATTTATGTAGGTTTTAATACTATTATTATTTACTAACATAGTTGACACATACTACAAGTAACGTAGTCAGGCTCGCGACGTCAAAGCATCTAACTACATTAGGCTTGAATCACCTGGGACCTAGACCGCTGTAACGCACTTACCCACTAACTTTCAAATTAAATAACTACAATTTATATTTATGAACATACATACATCACTTTACACTTATGTTTATTCACAACGTAGGCGTCAATTATGTACTCGAAACATGAGGAGATGAAAAATATATGGAATCAAAAGATTAAAACATTAACTTTAAATTTAAAAAGAGTCTATTTGAAGTGCTGTAACTTTGTTGGTTACTGTAGCCAGTACAGACTAGGTATACTTACAAGAATGCCAACACCACTTATAAGAATTGTTATAATTTTTTATTCTTATATTTCAATGCAAAAAAAAATATTTTTCTTTATTTCGTCACTTAGTTATTTTACACGTTAGAACAAGTAGTGAATTACATCGTGTAGTACAATAGCAACTCAGTTAAGCCAGGTATAATTTTCTTTCTTTATTTTGAGATTATAAACTCATATGTAATGTTACAATAGTGTTGTAGTTCTAAGAACTTATTGTAATAGTAAAGAGTTTTACCGCAGGCTTTATATCTCAGTAAGTTACAATATATTTTTTCTATCCCTTGTGTTTATTAAGATGAACATTTAATAATAATAAAATTCTAAGCAGTTATATATAGATATATCAAACTTGTATTGTTAAAGGTCTCGACCTTGTCTGCTAATTTATATATTTGGATATTTTCATCCTAATGTGGGATCCTGTTTTTAAAATACTTCAGAATGCGAAGATAATAATAAATAATGTTTTGTTAATATTACTCGTAGATTATGTACAAGCAATATATAATTAATTCATAGTTTTAAAACTGTATCACTTAATTTAAACTTAGTTTTTCGAACCAATAAGATGAAAGAAGAAAATACCAACATTTCATTGTAATTAAATTTCCAGTTGCCTTAGGAAATATGTCGTTATGAAATTGCTATTTAAGTTATACTCTGAAAAGCAGATAATAGTTATTTCTATTAAATATTTTTTGTAATTTTCTTGGTATTAAGTATTATTAAATGTCACTAAGACTACCATAGTAATAAGTCTCGTTCCAGTGATGTAAAAAACCGAGAAGTATTTCAAAGATCGTTGCGAGTGCTTCTCATTAAACGACCATCAAGCTCGATAAGAGCCGCATTTACTGGCGAGGCAATTACCATTTTACGATATTTCAATTAAAGTCTTCTTAAATACCTAAGACTATTGAAATTATATTTTAATATTATCTTGAAAAATATTTCTGCAATATTATGGATTGACTTATTTTATTGTAGCGGAGTTTTAAAATCAACCGAGTGTCTTGTTTTAAGCGACTGACTTGTTAAAATTAACATTAACATTAACACCTAAGCACTTTGATACGAATATTTCGAAAACTGCTTATTACAAGGTTGTCGTCGTCGGCTTATCCATACCATAACGATTTACCTGATGTCACTGTGTTTGACCTACTACCAAATAATCACATAAGGAACTTTAATTAAAAGAATATTCTTATCCACAGCGTATTAATGTATTTACAATTATTTTAAAAATTTAAAGTTTCCTCTTCTTCTAGCTTTTGTTTCTTTTGTTGGTTTGACTGATGAGTCAATACTGTAAAAACTTTATTCCATGCAACTGTGCAACAAGAATCTGATGAACGATGAACAAGAAGTTTTATAAGTGCAATGAAAGCAAATTTCAACGAATAATCTTTAACTTTGGCTAATTATAAATTCCTGCAGAACTAAGGTCACTTATACACAGTTATTACACAAAAGCAGTTTCAACTTTAAAATTTTTCAAACAGAAATTCCTTAACCTTTATATAAAGCCCACTCAAGAATACAACTGCATTGTTTAAATATTCCAACTACTCGCTGTCACAGCAATGAAGACTCTACTGTGTTATATTAAAGAGTCTTATCGTTTGACACGGCGCTTTTTACAAAATTCAATAGAGTTTTTCTCTTAACATTAGTGAGCACTTTAAACCCCGCGCTTCTAACACTTCTCTAACCTTTTATTCTGCTTCTATTAGTTCACCGTGTAGAAACATTTACACCAAAGTGTATTAAACATAGCTCTATAAGACATTACCTAATGCTTTGTTGTATCAATATGATGAGACGAGTATATCATATACATATTGAAGTAATATCCTGCATATGTAACAACACACCTCGCTTACTTCAAAATTTAGTATATAAGGAGCTTTATTGAGCGAATCTCTCTATGAGAGACTTTTCTGCATCTTTTATGCAAGCATCAATCAAAAAAGGGAATATCCGAAAATTTCTAAATTTTGCACACTGATAGACATCAGTTTGGTGATGGTTTCAGAAAAACTGTTGAAATTTTCATTAAGGAATAATCACTAAAAACTAAAATCCCATAGTCTTCAATGGAAAAATTTATCGCGCGGAAATTTTACTTTACAATGACATGCGCGTTCCGGATTTTTTTAACAGCTTTTAGGTTTTTCTTTTTTTTATTGTCTTCGGTACTGTTTGCATCTCGCTTCGGACAAATATGCTAACATATACCGAGATTTTGGGAGCGAAGCGAGTCAAAATTAAGGTCTGGTTCGCGCTCCTAGTATTTTTGTATGAATAACAAACTAAAAGTTCATATAAAACATATTTAACCGAATCTTTGTTAATTTTTTTTACATAATATTGATATTATCCTCCTTCAACGTAAGAATTTAATATTAAGGTAAATTTTCAATACATACGAGTAAGTAGAACATAAAAGTCATATATTTATACATCTCACAAGCCTGTCGTCTGGTCGGTTCATTAGAGCGGTTCAGTTCGCTTCAATTATTTATAAAACAAATGTCATTATCCCGCGCTTCTTGGCCGCGCGTGGCCATTAGAACAGCGTGTTGCTCAGTCGTTATTATATTTATCATATGATTTATCATTCATTAAAAATAAAATATGTTGTATTAAATTTTAATATATACAGAGAATAACAAATATTAATATAAATATTCCTTGTTCTTACTTACTTTTGCCAGTACGATGATAATTTAAATTATTATCAAGAAACTCTTCATAAAGTAATAAACAAACTTTGTTTGTTTAAAAGCAAGTTTTATGATATTTTACAAAATGTTACAACGAAATAATCTTTTCTCAGACATGCTTGAAAATTTGAGCATTATTTTGATAACCTGCTTTGAGACGGATCGAAATAAGTGTACTGATTAAATACAAGCAAGCAGTGGCCAGTAAGATTTGTATGAAAAAAACATATCTGTGGTGTTTTAGCCGCCAAATAAATTACATTGTAAACTGATATGTGTTGTTTATTTTAAAAATAGAATGATCTTTTACTCAGAGACATGGCAACCAAAGAGATAATTTAACAAAATTTTTATTTAAATTTTGAACTGGTTTGTTAATGAGACTGTTTACACGGTCGTCTGAGATGTTTTACAAAAAACAAATTAACCCTTTTTCGCATAAAAATATTTGTTTATTCATTGTACGCCATTTACTTTTAATTTCAACGCATTATTTAAGAAAAGTACTTTACAATCTTTAGCTGAAACTGGTCATTCGTTGACTCATGTGAAGCCCACATTTACGCTTTTGTCCATCAATGATTCTTTTCCTGGGCACTGCAGTAAAGTCAAATTAATGTTAATCGATGCTTTGTTGTATGACTTTATTACATATAAAAATATATTAATTGTTACATAATAAATATTATAACATCTATTACAATCATTCTATTAAAATATTATAACATTCTATTAAAATATTATAACATCTATTATAACTATATGTAATCACGTCAATTCTATCGGATTTTCCCCCATAGTGTCAAACCCATTCGAGGTCAGTAGTTGAAACTATTAACTAGCTTGGATCTTGAAAATATAAATACAGAAGAAATAGAAATTCGTAGTTTAATTCAATTATTTTTAAAGTGTTTTTAGGCCGTTTTTTAGGCCTACCGAAATATTTTAGTTAGAAATTATAATATAACATTTTAGTATCAAATATGAAATGTCATAGTCTTACTGCACACAGCTTCAAAATATAGGACTATAAAGAAGAATCGTCAAGAAACTCGATGGATACTCTTTTAAAAGTTTATTCTTTAGTGAGGTAATATTATTGCTTTATAGTATTACTCAATGTACTGAAATATTTAAAAAGAGTTTCTATTGATGGATAAGTTACGGAGTAAATTCTAAACATTTAGAAATAATTTGATAGGTATATTTACAATAATATATTTAATGCAGTATAATATGTTTTATAATCCTGACCGCCTGGCTCGTGGCCACACCACCGCCCCGGGCTCAGACAAACGATGTTTACACTGGAGTTCAAATAAAGCAAACAAGGGACTACACGGGATTTTGAATTTTTTTCGCACCTAAAATATTAGAGATATATTTCACAGCGCTTCAGGGAGAGCCATTCCTTCTTTGGTTTCTTTCTTTCTTATATTTATTTATTGTTAAAGCATTATTATTATATTCAATTATTTATTATTCTATGATTTTCCAGTCAGAATAAACTTCTTATTTGTGAAATGATTACATTCCTGTATTCTAGATAGTTTATCAACACATAGTTTTTGTGAAAATTCTAATAACAGTTATAATTTCTTATTTTATTAATATTCACCAAAAACAACAATTACTTATCCTTCTTTTAATCAACATCCAGACAGACACGAACCAAAAATAAAAGTATAGATACAAATAATGTCGTTATCTTCTAATAACCTGTGTAATAAAAATATTATTTTCTATTTTTCAATTTGAATTCAATTAATTGAATATGTATTTAATGTATATACATAGATTGACGATATAAATTATTCAAATTATTCGTCGTCCGGATGAAGTCAGTAATTCCTCATGATGTTTTTTTCATTACACATAATATTTATAATTCATGTTGCAGTATAAAAGATCTTACTTGGATACGAATTCGTTACAACTTACAAATGAATTAAATGAAATTCATTACAACTCACAAATGAATGAAATGAAATAAATTGTGTTATCTGCTTGCATTATTGAATTTACTTGTCAGTAATTGGGAGCGATCATTAAAGTTTTACAATTGAATAATGTGAGTTTATTATAGTAACTTCTGTCAATAAATAATGCAAATGATATATGATAGAATCTACTTCCAGGCAGAGAAGCAGCATATGGTTAGAAAGATAAGTATATTAAGTTCCAACAATTTACATAGAATGATATCTCCTCACTAGGATACACATTTTATGTAAATAAAACAGTAGTAAAAGTTTATACTATTACTTATATTTTAGTCCTAATCCTATTTTATAACTTTCTCCGTACCTCCGTATAGACGGAGCAATAAGTTAGGCTTAGATATTTATCGCCCATAAATGAAATCCAATAAAACATTGATGAAACGAGAGCGTCGTCAATTTGCTGTCCTATATCTTGTAAATCTTAAGTGGCCTTATTTTATTTGATAAATCAACATGTGATGCTTATTACATTCCTTTCATTTCATTTCAGATATTATTAATTTTTTATAAAGATTAAATGGGGGAGGGAAAGGCCCCTGAGCTCCTTACAACATACTAGTTACAAAATATATATTTAGATTTTTTTATATAAGACTATAATATCTCTAGTTATAATTGTTTTATTTTGAGCCTGCAGGCATTGTTTGCGCACGTATACCAACAAGCAGCGGAGACAAACTCGCAGAGACGAGATTTCTTCTCGTCACTCTCAATGGTCAAAACCTCACAAAGTTCTAATTAGAATTGCAATTCTCATAGTCGAATTTCACTGTTGACATTCAGTAAAGCCAAAACCGAAAACTGATAAGAATTGATATTTAACAAGATCGCTTCATCTCATATTAAGAGTAAAAGTAAAAAATGAATATGTAATTTTATAAACATAATCCGCCGAATTTTTGTTACCAGATCTTTTTATTTGAACAACAGACCAACACCGAGCTCATGGTTTTGATAATCAAAGTATATACTTTGTAGAATATTAATATTTATCGAAGAATTTGATTTTGTTTCATACCTGTGTAATACAGCTTCTTGTACATCCAATAAGCATTAAAGTTTTAATCACTATTAGAATATTTTCATGGAAGATTTTATTACTTACAAGTATATTTTTGAAATTTATTTTATAAATTTATATTATTTTATATATGTTATTATTTCTATGTCCGCAATACTCTCCGGACATGTACATTTTATTTTTTATTATACATTCATTTCTAGTAAGAATCATATGTCTAATGTCTTAGTACATTTTATCGTTCGATAAACCAATACAAGACATTTTAAGTCTTGTATATCAGATATATAACTTTATTGCACTCTATTTATAATAAAATGGTGTATATACCATTCATACATAGCACAAATTAAACTTCAGACGAGTAGCCTACGAGAGAAAGAGATGGTTGTAGAGTTATAGGAGTATTAATATAATTGTAAGGTTTGTTAAATTCTTAAAGAAGCTATTTTATATAATGAAGTAATATATTATAGACAATATATCTTATACATAATATATAAAGGTACTTGTTATTTGGTTTCCAAACTTTAATATTTTGAATATATGTGTCTTTAGAGGCTTGTGTGAAACAGAATATTTTATTAAAAATAAACAACAGTTTTTTTTTTTATTAATAAGCAAAATAAAAGAACTAACATAAACCACTTTGACACTGGATGGCTTTAAAAATATATATAAATCACTTGTCACATTGTTTGCCCGCGGTGGACCAAACTAGTGAATTTATATTTATCAAAATTTTGCACATTATGCAGTTTGTTATAGTTATATTATATTGTAGTAAATTTTTATGTAATTAAAAATAGTTTTACTTATTTATTTTTTATTTACTTTTCCACTTTTAAACTATATAGGTAATCTCTTGTGTCTCTTAAGAACACGGTGTTAATATTTTCATATATTCAGAAACAATAAACAGAAACAAATTAATTAAACATTTGATACAAACACAGCCTCATCATCACGACTCATCTCTTACAGCCTCTAGTAGGACTGTATATTATAGGCAGTAGATAAGTGAAACAAGATAATATAAATTCGTAGCATTAATAGATTACCTATCCAATACCATGTAAAGATATATACATATATTTAGTTTCAATATATAATTTACAATCGTTTTTTTTATAAGATACATATAAGTTTCAGTTGGTTTCGTTAATAAAAACAGTGAAATAATTGAAGTTGTATTATCACCAACATCTTTCTTGCAATACATTAGATATCAAACTGTTATAATTTTATATTTAAAGT
The DNA here is from genome assembly GCA_959347395.1 of Mechanitis mazaeus. Classification (NCBI taxonomy): domain Eukaryota; kingdom Metazoa; phylum Arthropoda; class Insecta; order Lepidoptera; family Nymphalidae; genus Mechanitis; species Mechanitis mazaeus. The sequence continues at coordinate 14,710,968 of OY365746.1, read as the reverse complement.
TCGCTGAACCCTAAAATTAGACATTACGAGTATTGTCATTAATGTCTTTGTCATTTTCTGCTTTTTCGTTTCTATTATAACACGAGCTTAATCCGTATTTCTATAGATTTATTAAAAACCGAAGGGCGTCTGTTTCCCCAAAAACCCCGAATTATCCTCAAAACTGTCCCGGAGGTGCTCCATGCCGACTGGCACGCGTCATTGTGATGATCCGATAATGATGTAATGATACCATAATGGACGTCAATCATTACTCAATGCACATTTATGGATTAACTACGACACAGGCTGGCGGGAGATTACTTACTAAATATATTATATATTATTAGCTTTTACTTTATTTATTATTTTTTATTAATAACAAAAAACAAAAAATTAATAAAATATCTTATGACATTTCTAAATATTAATTGTTAACACTTTTTGTTTCTACTTCAATACTAAGCGATGTCAAGAATAATAGAGGAATTGATATTTGAAAACGAATAAGCGCTAGATGAAATTGATTCGTGATATATTTTGTATAAAAAGGGTTAATTCGAAAAAAGTCCAGAATTCATTTATGTTACAAGGAAACCTCGTTTGAACAGCAGATAAATACAAGAGTTAACCAAACAATCGCTCAAACTCCGTCCGCCATTTTTAACAGACCTTTTTGACCCTTGCAAAAACTTTGTGGGGATCCTCGAGACAAAGAGAAAATCTTTTATAAAAACCCATTTAATTCCAAATGTTTAAGAAATAGAGAAATAAATTGATAGAAGCCTTAATATGTTATATTAAAAGAACGACGGGGATCACTTCTGTATAGTACGTTATATATTTTATATATGTAGGTGTAAAACCGTTAAGTACTATGTATATATTTAACTGTAGTGAACCCGTCTATCAGTTCAAGGTCCTACTTGTTAATCCTAATTCCTAACACGTTTCAACAAGAACTCAATCCTTTACGTGTTCTCAACTAGGTACAGTTACAAAAAGGGTATTTGTCTCTCTTTTACCAAAATATATAAATATAAAATAGAAAATATAAAAAAGATTGATTTATAACTATTATTGTCATGTATCATATCGAGTATTACGAATTTTAAATATATGATGTATGTTATTTTATTTAGTAGATAATGACAAGATGTGATCCCGTCGTTCCAACAATTATGAAATCTTATTTTCGTAAAATTAATACTTAAATATATCAAAGATGGCGTCAGATGTCATAATGTTATTTGTGAGTCGGGTTCGGATAATTAATAAGAAACATTGTCTTTTGTGTTCTGTTAATAAATATTTTAATAACACTGTATCTGTGACATTATTAAATAACAAACAATGTTAATATGTTTTGAAGATATTTTCGTTTCAATTCATATTTTCGATGCCTTGTTGCTTGAACTTCAAAAAAAAATACAAATATATATGACTCAGGAATATTATTACCTGATAATAATGACATTTTGAAGAATATAAAAATATATATTGTACTAGGTTTAATATTATATATGTTGCTGCAACGATACATTAAAACATATAATTTAAAGCATAGGAACAAACATTGTGGTAATCATTACGAGTATTAAGTGTTTTTAATATTTTAATCAAGATATCTAAATCAAAATGACTCTTTATATTTTTTATATTATTATTAAATATTCTCGCGAGCGCGTATGATATTATCAAATAGTTTTAATCCTGTTTGCGGAGCGATATTTCACTATTAACATTATATAAAACGATTCTAATAATTCAAAGGATGTTTCATCACAAAACCAAACTCAGCGCCATTGAAACGTTGCGCTTAAAATATGGCCATCATAAGGAGAGGTGGCCACGAGAACAGCGCGCCGAAGCGCTGAGAGACAGTTTATAATAGAATAGGGATCTCATTTGTATTGTATTTTATATATAATATACATAAATATATAAGTATAAGGAATTAAGTTTATATTTTCACAAATAACAACATTAAACTAACATTATTACGTATTTTACAAAATATAACGCTTCCGTTTGAATCTCTATTTTCGTGGCCCCCAAATCACGGGTAAACTAAATATTAATCCGAGTTGAATCTGTGAGAACATTAAACAATATTATGAATACTTTAAAGAACGGATGTTTGTTTGTTGCGAATGCGAATTGTTGCGAGCCCTGCGCTGCAACATTGTTTGCAGGTTCGCGATAAAATATAAGATTCTGATAAAATTTATTTATACTGTTTCAATAGACACAGGCTTCAGTTATTTTAGATTCTGCTACAATTACTCTAATGTAATTGATACGTGGTTATGAGCACGGGTATGAGTTGTCAAATGTCATAGAACACTTTAATCACTTGACTGATCGTGACTCGTGAAATTCATTAGTCAAATTGTTCTAATTGGTATTTGTATAAGGTTACCACCAACCCCCCCCCCCACACTATCAAACCCTCCAGCCCGAGGTACCCGTAGACACTCATAACTAGACCACAGCACGTTCCTAATCAATTACCGGACGTGCCGACCGCAATGCCGCGGACCACTCGCTTTGAGTTCATTTGCGGCAGACTGCCACCGACTGACTATACGTTGAAGTTCATTCATAATATGTGTTTTATTAAATAAATATGATACTATTGACACCTCCACCGTTTATTTTTTTTTTTAATGACATTCTGTTGTAACCTTTACTGTTAGGATTATTAGTAATTCGAGCTTAACTCGTATTGTTATTTCATCGCTCGGCACTTATAACTCAATAAGAATAATCTGATAGTAGAATTATTTTTGAGTATTTTATGAAATACTAATATATGGGCGCGGCTTCGTTCTGTTTCCAATTCGTATAAATTATAATATTTACTTTACTAATATTATTGTAAATATGAAAGTTTGTGAGGACGTATGTATGTTTCTAGCCTTTGATAATTTGGCCATTTAAAGTGTCGTGTTAATCTAAAAATATCCTCTCCTCTGACAATATTCTTAGCGTGTCCTGCTAGAATACCGTAGTATTGTTTTAAATACTTCTTAATAATGATGAACGACAGCATGTTTTTATATACAAAATAGTAAGTCACAAATACTACACATAACCCTTATATGTTGTTCGCTATAGCATGGTGCGGGTGACACTGTCAGTAAAATTTCGTTTTCGGTTGAGATTTGGTGCGAATTACAAATTATATTTTAGTAATTTACTTCCACATTCGTAATGTATAATAACTGTAGTAAATTAAAATAAGCCGAATAACAATGTTCTAGACTACAAATAACATCTAATAGAAAGTAAAATTAGGCAAAGTGTTATGCGTATAACATAACGCATTAGTGAGGGGATGTACTGCTACGATGGAAAGTCGATGTTTTTTTTTATAATCAAAAAGTATATTGTTGTACGAAAATAGTTAAAGATAAGTTCATACACGCAAATACAATACACAACGGAATAACACATCAATCTGTATAACAATATTAAAGAGAACTAGATATCTTCTTATATATTAACGCAGGAAGCGATTTCGTTGGCACACTGTAGCTCGAGAACCACTAAAGGGAAAAATATCGTTGATGGCTCAAATCAAAGGTCTCATTATGCTACACTGCTGAAAAATAGTGACAACTCTCAAATCTCATTAGCCTAATTGCAGTAATTAGTCAAAAAATTAATTTTTCCCATAGACTTTGCATGGGGAAATTTTGCGCGCGCTTTCAAATTTTTTGTATTATCTTTTGTGACTAGCTGTTCTTAGCATACTAGTATGTTCTGAATATCGTATGCTAAAAAAATCAATCCCTAGTCATTTGGTACTGACAGACGTCACCCGCACCATGCTAAAGCGCACAAGGTATAGAGTACTTATTTTTATGAAAATTTTGGCATTTGTCGGTTTTAGGGTCCAGTGTAGACAAACTTTATTTTTTACACTTAATAATTTAAACGGTATCACAATAAGATTGAAGCTAATGCTGCACCATGAAGCGCCTACTACGAGTACGAGCGGCGCGGCGTGAAGCGACGTGAAGCGCGGTGAAACTTGCTATTTGGCATTTTTCATCAACAGACCTCGCGGGAGAAGCCACGAACAGAAATTAGTTATCTATAATTAAGTATATCCTGATTATGTTTGTATTTAAGTCATTTTATTAAAACAATAACTGTAAAATGCTTATAAATTATCATTGAAGACGATCAATAATAGAATCAAATTAAATCATTTGAGGCACATACCTCATTATAAATAGTAATTATTTTAGCACTTCATTTAATGCTGTCTGTAATGGACCAACTTTACTCACAACCCGCCGCGAGAAGTTATTATACTATTGCTTGTAGTGAACATTATAAGTGAAAGAAATATAAATCTAGTGCTCTTATAAACAAGAAGTATTCGTTAAGAATTAAATTTCAGTATTTTTTTATTTTGTTGTAAATAATGATGAAACCTAATTAAAAATACTAAGAGGTTGTCTAATTTCGTAGTGATTTATTAACTGAGATGGCGACTGGGATCGAGGAGGCTGTGACAAGTTACAGCGAACAAACACCTTACTTAAAATTTAATTAATTATCTTATTTTCAGCCTGAAACGGCCTCATTAACTCGTGCTTCAAGTGAAATATTACTGAAAATAATTTTAAAATTTCATCTTACGCTGGAGTTCCCATTATTATTTTAAACTATTTAATTTAGTTCTATTGTAACCAGACACCGCCGGGTATCTCAGGAATAATCTTATTTTAATAATAATAAAGTGCTGTAGTAGGGACCTCTTCTACTTCCTTAAAGATCTTCTCCAACTCGTAGTGAGCAGTTCTTTCAATAGTTGTAAACTCATTTTAAATCTTAGTATACAGGACGTTCTACGTAGCTAAATTAGGGCAGTCCTGCGACTCAAAAGTTTTATGCGCCAAAGTTTTAAGCGCAAAATGACGTCTTCAAGCAATAAAAAAAACATCTACTTGAATTCATAAAAAGTCTATGACTATGGATTTTTTATTTTTTTAGATAATTCACATATAATGTACCGTAATGATGAAATTCTGATGCCCTTGTAGAGCGCTACCATGTCGTAGGCTTCAGATCGTATTAAAAGAGTCATACTTGATCTTTGCTTCTGGATTTATCAATATCAACTCAAAGACTGGTCATCTGTTATGACATCAAAAATATAAGGGGAGAACCTGCTTCGACTTATGAGTTTATCTCGACATCACGGAACACGCGCGTGCCTGCTCCTGAATGTCGGCGCAAAAGTAATCAGCGTAAATTTTAAACGCGAAAATATTGGTGTATAATATCAAGAACGCTTCTCTATCTACTCTGCAGTTGCGTTACTCTCCTTGTATGGGATTCATTTTTTGTTGAATCATAATCATAAGTTGTTAGCAGCAGTCCATTTCCTTTTACATTCTTTAAATGTTATACAAACTGCACTTAAAGTTAAATTCAGTTTACCAGCAGCACAGTGCATAAAAGGTAATGGAAGTCAATAAACGATTCATCAAGTTACAATTTGTACTTCACTTGTAAAAAATTAATTCCCAAAAATGTCATCGAATCACATCTATTATACTTTGTGATGCACGGCAGTGTCACGCCGCGCCGCTTCTATTTAAATAAGTGACATTCACACTTGGGACCTAATTATTTTGACTTTTAACTAATCGAATCTTCAATGAATATAAGTCACAGATGGACAGGGACGATCACTTACAAAATATTAAACATCAATTGTTTAATACTCTTAGAACGTCTAAAATTCTACAAATTATTTATCTGTTGAAGATAATTATCTTTTCTAAACTTAAATTACAATTAAAAAATTTAAAGCATTCAATATTATATTGTATATAAGATGTATGAAGAGGAAATATAATTAAGATGCCTAATGGAGTTTCTTTGTAGCAAATTTATCAGACATTTGTTCTTTAATGTAACTATACTCACAGCCATTACATCTTATATTTTATGAAAATTGTTTATTCTTATACCATTAAATAAACGCCCTTTACAAGGCATCTCTGGTGCCCTTAATGATGTTGTAAGGTTAGGGGACGCATGGTGAGTCAAGAACACTCTCAGCATAACTGTGGAGTTGAAACCTGCGGACTGTGGCTGACATGCCTAATAGTCAATACTGGACGGACGGATTGACAGGGAGTTATTAAGTTTATATATCATGAAAACGAAACTCATAGAATTCGAGGATTTAAAGGATATTATATTTTTTCAATATTTTAACGGTGCCTGTGTTTCTTTGTGAATGCCTCACAATTAGATACCTAGATATAGATATGAAGTTAAACAACACAATGTATTTTCAAATATAATGAGACCTAAAATTTTTTTGTAACTAGCTTTGCAAAAGAAATACAATCCCTAAATAATATAAAAACTTTGTAGTTATTGTACTTTGTAGTAAATTTTATAAGAACTTAATATTTTTGTAATTAGCATTGCAAAAGAAATACAATCCCTAAATAATATAAAAACTTTGTAGTTATTATACTTTGTAGTAAGTTTTATATGAACTTTCTCATTGTTTTCATTTAAGTACGTAGGTGTAATAAATAGTAGTAGAAGTAATACAACACTGCTCTTATATTAATCTGTGTTCCTAAATAGAAGGAAAGGATAAGAAATTGCAGTGAAACAATTTATCTTTCGTAGAAACAGTTAGCAGTTAGCAGAGCGCGGACGAGTCGGGGCTCGTCTTATTTATTACAGTTCTTTAAATTATATAACACTTTCAAAATCACTTTGTTTCTATTTCTCATATATTTACGAGCAATATATTATAATATAAAGTGGTTATTTTATTAGCATTTAATGTTATTTAAATCAATAATTAAAATAAATATTATACAAATGTTTTAGAAACATTGTAATATTACTAAATATATGAACCAACGATTCTCGCACATTCAACGTAGACATAATCCATCGATAACACGCTAAGAAGGGCGCGCCACTAGTATAAAAGGAATTTACAAATTGAAAAAGCATGAATGAAATAGAATTTGTAGTTAAGGTCAGTTTATTATAAAAATAGCACTTTCTTCATTGATGGTGCTACCTTCTACCTGCTAGCTCCAGAACCTTATAAATTACCAAATTCACCACAAACACTTCGGACAGAAGTCAACAATAGATTTAAACAGATTTTAAGAATGAAAAAAAATAATGAATGAACGTAAAATGGAATGAATGAAGCATCGCAGACAGGTCGGCGTCGCCCGCCATTTGATTTTTTTGTTGTTACTTTGTAGTGTCTGTGCACAATTGAGCGAATATTTTGTGAAGGCACATTAATCTGTTTTTAGTTACATTGCATTTTAAAAGCGACTCGCTTGAGACTCACTTGGCAGGTCTTAAACTAATAAACTAAATAAGTGTTACATAGTTTTTATATAGATTAGTTGTTTTGGTAATGAAGTTTCCCACAGTGTCAGGACAGACGGACTCGAATGAGATGAGGAACAAATGAAATCAAATCAAAAATCTTTATTTGGACAACATTACAATAAAAAAAAAACAACAAAAACTTAAAAACTGAAAATATTGAATCTAATTAATAAAAAAGAAAAACAGTTATCCAAAATGGTTGACCACTCAGCTGATTTTTGAGAACAATATTCTCACACACACACACACCTACATCTACTCGTCATTAGTATGAAGAGTATTAGTATAACTACATGGAGTGACTTTTTGTGCAGATAAATATATTGAAATACTAAATGTTATCTGTAAATTAACTACAAGATGTCGTCTTTATTCTTAATAATTGTTGTTAACTTATTCATGTTTTGTTTTTATGGTTCTTAATTTTTGTTTTTGATATAATCTTTAGTAATTTATTGCTAAGATCTAACATCAAAAATTTTATAAAAGCGACAATTTAAGAAGTCGCACGTAATCTGATAAAAAATGTGTTGATTTTTTATAACTTATAGTTACTGTTGTTAATTAAATGTAATTTTAGAGTAAATTCTCTAACAGTGTAATATGAAGTTATTAATAATTACTTCTCATACGCAGGTACAGTTTTTGAATCAGTTCCTACTAATATTTTATGCGAGTTAAACCCCTCTCTGTAACATGTCCGGGATTAGCGCGAGCTTTTAATCCCGGGAAATCCCATTAATTCCTAAATGGTTCCAATGTCAACAATCAGTGCGCTTTTCGTATATTTCAGCGAAATTGTAGTTTTTCTATTCGGATGTATTTATATAGAATACTAAAAAAATAATTTGCTAATCTTAGCGTCAGCGTCATACCGACACAAGATAGAAATAACAAGAATGAGTTGTTATTATCATTTGACGGTTGTGTTATTATTTATTATTATAAGTATGTACATACAACTTTACCTATTAACAAACTCACTGCTTGCTTTTTATTATTTCAAGTAAAACTTACGAAAATTAAGATATTTAGATTTCAGCAGATATTTTAATTATGATAAGCAACTTAATAAATCTTCTAATCACAAACGAGATCAAAATTAAGATCTTAATAAAATATTAAGATGGAAGAACGAAACTAAAATGGTTTATTGGTTAGCTAATAATTAAGTCCCTTGTGAGAAGAGGTCGGTTCAGTCGAGCAAAGAGATATTCGTAAAACATGACAATAACCTGATGGTGACGCTTAACCCTTCTTTTTAGAACACACATACATACACACAACAAAGACAGCGGCGAGCTTTTATCATCCGCCCGGCGTTGACTGAGAGAGAAATCTGCGAGCATTCTCTAAGTCACGCGAATACTTCGTGATCTCATGATTGACGATTAAGATCGATTAAGATCGATAAAGATCACGGGAGGCTTTGTGATTTACCGACTGTTTAGACGATTGTCGTCTGAAGGCAGCGCGCGTGTATCTGTTATGAAAGCATTGAGAAGAGTTTTTGTGTTTTAATAAGAAACACATTCACATAAAATTGTTAATACAATTGAGTATTTTCAATGCTTTTTTCTGAACATATTCAGAGATATTTATTATACAGAGAAAGAAGTAAAATATGAATACTCCGCTGCTAGGTATCAGACGTTGTGACGTTATTACAGTATGCATTTCGATGGTTAATTAACATATTATATGTTAATAATAGTGCATCGTCTGTTTGAATGAGCATTCATACAAATGCACTAAAATATATTTTATTAGTTCTGACGTTATTGATCTACCACATATCAGTAGGTATTTTATTATATTTCTTTTTTTAAAATCGTCATCATAGTATTCGAAATAAATCATTGACACGTAACTTATAAAAAAATTATATTAATATAGCCGAGGAAATTTAAACTGTGACCGAGAAATTGTAAAGACTGAAAATATATTTAGGTACAGATATAAAATAGGTAGAACAATGGATACAATTAATATACTTTTAAAATAATATTAATATTTTGATGTTAGTATAATAATAAACACAAAAAGTACGAAAAAAATAATAAAAGTAATACATTGTGATTCTCAAACCTCATTTGAATAATTCGTTGACACGGTGGTCGGGCTCATCGCGCCTTACCACAATCAATAATCTACTCTACGGTGAAGAGAACAAGGTCTATTTTGATTCCGTACTGTCTGTTTTCTACTAATTTATTACCTTCTGTTCAAATTAAAAGTACAAATGTTAAATAAACCCCTAATTGTCAGTTATATTTTAATTGCGACCGCAACAGAGCTTTGTTTGCGTTCATTTTATAATGCGCCTGATTGTTATTTACGACTGTAATAAATCAACAAGACTTCATTATATCAGAGGTATTGTTACTGTTTTATATGTCAGTGATCTACAATATGTTCTACCTACCACCTACCTACGCGTTGAGTTGGCAGGTACCACTAGTTCTAATTCAATTACAATATTTAATTAGTTTTAGAAAGACGCATGAGTCTCATAAAGCATATAATAAAATATGTAATATCTTATATTGTTGTATACACACACACACACTCTGCACTTAGTTACTTGTCTCTTATATTTCTCAATTTCTTGTCAGACACTTAATGTCAGGGCTGAAGTCGACTTATCAAAAGGTCAGGCTGACGGGACGCTATAGGTCAGGCCTGGATATCGAATGTTCGTTGGAATATTTAATTTTATCCCGGTATTATATATTAACGAGCAGAAATGACACACACACAAACTATATGATGTATCTATAACAAGTGAGTGAGCAATAAATAAGAGTCGCACTCACTCACTCACTCTTTAAGTGTATCAACTGAACATCTCGCTGCACCTCGTGCAGTCCTCGTCTTATATATTATATTAAAAAAATTAAAAAGCACTAAAGTTACTTTAAATGATAATCAAAGTACTATAAAGTATAATTTAGGGGCGTGGTTTTAGTTGCCATGGCAACGGCCACGCCCATCGACGTAGTCGGCCAGATGCGCGTGAGTCGACGAATGTCACCGCTTTGATATAGGATAGTGTTATATTAACAAACTGGCGATTGGATTTAAATGTCGAAAATGATTTCTGCATTTTTTAGGTTTTTTGAAAATGAAGTTATAGAAATATGACGAAATAATCTGAATTGATCTGAAAATAATATCTTAGTGCCATTACAAAGCTAAACAACTAGTATTTAAAAGCAGACAGTTTTCAAAAGGTTCCGACTATTCTTCCAATCTCTAATTAATATATAAAATATCTTTATACATTCATTATAAATAATTTCTCTAGTGGGGCATACATTATTACATGTAAAATAAAAAATAATAACATAATTATTAAATAACAAAGTACACTAAAGCTCAATAATGAATTCAATTGTAACACAAGCTCCAACCTATATTTTTACAATTCGGCGCAATAAAACGTTCAAACCCGACCCCACTGAAGCCGACAATTTGCTTCAACAATGCACTCTATAATTACAAGATAAAAATCTCATATCTCGAATCGCTTAAACGGCAATGAAGTTACTATTAGGTAACCTGAGAGTGTAACCTGAAACTACTGTGAGAGGTGTCGGCCTCGTCGCTACTTACTTAATATTGTGACACGATTTATTTTCAATCCGACGTTTTAAATGTTTCGAAGTAAGTACATTTAGGAAAACTACATTAAAACAAAGTGAAATTTACAAGCGTTTTTTAGTTTTTGGAATCCAAAAATAATACCTTGATTTAAAGTTTAAAAAAATATATATATATATATGTTTTAGTTTTGTATAATAATGCTACCCCATATAAAGGAATGTATCATAGGTTCAAATAAAATATGAATGAAAATGTAGTTATATTTTAACATTAAACAATCAATATATTAATATCGCTAATAATTTTAACTCAACAACAACATAGGCATTTTAGTTATAATTAAACTTTAATTATTACTTAGGTTTGAGGCTATAACTAAAAGTTGTAGAACTACATACATACATACATACATACAAACACAATGTTTTGTGAAACCGCTTAGTTTTCATGTAATATTATAATAAAACTTTACATAAATGTTTGTTAATAAATATACCAAAATCAAAGTCAAATTATAAGTATTTTATTTGTAAAAGTTATATTACTTTTATGAAATGGCTTTTATGAAAAGAATTTATTGTCAAGAGTAGAGCCGCGGCACATTGTTAGTCTTTTAAGTGCTAATATATTTATATTGTCCTCAGAGAGTTAGCCCAGATAGTTTATTGAACTAACTGATAGACAGTATTTGTTCTTTTCATAGTTGTCGTTGTATGGAGCGAGTCCTGAGCCGAGAGATGTTTGATGAGACACGTCTAACTCACTGTCGCTAATAGAACTAGATGGAGTTTGTCTTGAACTTAGTTTATTGTCAACACTAGCTGAAGATAAGCACGAGTTATGTCTCTATTACCCTCAGGAATATATGCATCTTGTGTTGACCTTTACAGTTAATGAAGTGCTGTGATGTACACACATACACATTTGTGATTACACGCACTATACCATCAATAATAGGTATATACAGTTATGGAAGTACACAGAGATAACAACAGATACACGCATCTTAAAACAACACATCCGCCATTTTAAAATCATTCCAACCAATCAGAACGTTGTCTACGATCCCCTTCTCGCCCAGACACTAAGAAGCGGACACAATAGATATTATTAATAATTAGTAAACAGATCTAAGTCAGCATATGTACATTCAATGTAAACTATAGTATAATCGATATAACGTACATCAAAGCTCTGACGCGTGTCTCACAAATCACACCTGGCACTAATAAAAAGAATTGTATATAATCTATGAGTAAAACTCCGCCCACGAGATACTGTCACTGACGCCTGACGTGAAGTCACATTTGCCTTTAACATTTTGTATTTAATAACAAAATATAAGAACATCCGACACGACTTACAAATATTATTTTAAGAAACGCTTTTAATATATTTTAACGAAAAACCATCATAATTGGTCACAAAGGAAAAAACAATATAATTTAGTAAAAAACAAAAGAATCTTCATCATCTGTATTTCTTAAAAGACGTATTAAAGAGCTCAATTAGTCTGGGGAGTCTAATATTTTCTGCCATCACGTAACTATCACATTATACATAATACTTTGTTTTTAAATAAAACAGCACCTTGTAAGAAATTTAATATTATTATTAAAGCTCTCACGATTCTCTAGTTTAGTAAAGTGCATGGATACACCGGAGATAAGCTGGCGCCTTCAAACTCCTTGAATATTAAGTGTGGCCCAGCATTGGGCAGTAGGTTGGTACCTCCACTGCCCGTCACCGCACTGCGTGACACACATACTTACAGACACACAATCTGTAACCATTTTATGTTTTGAGATACGTATAGCTATACGCCATGACTTCTTAAGATTACAACTTAAATTTACCTTCTGCTTATTAACAATCATACATTTACCTCAACATAATTAAGAAAATTAGAATGGAACGAGAAGAGTCCCAGAAGTAACGCTTTGCATACTGATGAGATCATTTGAGACAGACATAAGACATTGGCTTAATATGAGGTGAAATTAATAAGCTTTAAAAAAAATTTTTTTTTTTTTCAATGACAAATTTTAATAAGCCTTTTTTAAACCTCTTACCATTGTTACTGACAATTTTTAGAAAATGAAAACATTACATGCAGATCTATACTATTGTAAGGGTTATAACATATTAGACTCTACAATCACTGTGTGTTACAGTGTTTCTTTTACAATAGTATGTTCTGTCTTTTACAATAGGGTTTTCTGTTAGACCAGGACTTATTAAGATGTATTTGTATCCATCCATAGTTTAAACTAATATTCGCTTGTTAGTAGTGAGTAGCGCTGCACGAGGTCGGAGGATAGCAAAAGACTGAGACAGATGAATTCTGTGTCGCTTGTTGTCGCAGGTCTGCGCTGTTCTTCTGTTGATTTCAAACACAGCGCGCAGTCCTAACTCTCGAATAGATTGTCGTCGATTTACTTGCAAATTTAATATTCATTGCTCTGTAATGAGTGTTGTGTCGAGAATGACTCCTCTGGGGCCTGGAATTGAGTTCAAACATTATTACTGATATGTACACAAGTACAAAACATCATAATAACAATATTATGATGTTTTGGTAACATTCATAATTGTCAATATCAATCAAAATATTATATTTTAATTAGCGTTTAAAAACTTATCAGAAGTAGAACAAATCAATATTTAATTATTTTTTTAGTATATAGTTAATCATCCATTTCAAGTTAAATTTTCATGTTCGTATATATGTGCGTGTATGTGTGTGTGTTATCTCATAAAGCAGGCGTCACTTCCGGCTCACACTATCATTAACTAATTTGATGAAACCTTACAGTTCTTATACACGCTACGATCAATGGTAAATGTACTAGAGGAGTCTTGTACTTATATAAGACTAACTACCAGGAGCAGTACAACTTTAATAATATCGATATTTGAAAAACATTTAGGAAACATAATGTTAATATAGTAGTGTATAATGTGTATAATGTATGTAATATATATATATAGCATATGTTTTATTTACTATAAAATATTATTATTGACTTATCACGAGCGAGGAAAAGTGGAGGAATTCTGTTAGGTTATATTTTATTTCAAAATAAATAGTTATACGTATAGATGTAAGGGTATTGACTAATTGGTTAAGTTTTTAAATAAAGACATATATTTATAAGACAGAATAATATTTACAATGAATCCTTATTTAAATAATATTCTTCTCATTTTAAAATTCATATTTTTGTATTTTTGTATATAAATTTTATATATTTTTTCAAGGGTACTGACGTATAAGTAATATTAACTGAGACAGTTATAACTGTCGCAGTTTATATATATATTTCCCTACTTATATTCTATGCTGCTGAATGTTTTATATTTAAGTATTTCAGGAAGCTCCGAGGCGACTAATGAAGTGCTTGACTCAAAGTGATTACATTTACTCTGAAGTCTTCATGGAACCACTTAACTACAAAATTTAGCTTCACTACTACTGTATTTATATTTTACATTTTTTTAATACTGATTGATCCTTTTCAATAAAAACTATTTTTCGGATATAACTCGCGTTTATTTTTACATTTTAGCCCAACGTTTCGAATGTTTTGCAGCAAACGTGTTCACGGTAAGACGAGATGATGGTGTCATGTGTAGTACTCGTGTAAATCTTAGAAAACATTATTTCTCTGATTGATCCTGAGGCACTCCGATAAGCACACAATAAGCAAGTTTATAAGAAACGTGTCCGTAATTAATTAAATCTTTTTTTTAAATTTTACTTTGTTAGAGTTTTGATATATTATGTATATTATAATGATAATAATATGTATATTTATATTTATTATTTGTATGTTTATATACAACATATTGTTAGCTTTTTTTTAGTATTATATATATTTTTTAAATTGTGTTATCGAATTTTCAATTCAATATTTATGTCACTACATTGTTGTTATATTGTGCCCCCTCTATGGTTTTCTGTTTAACATGTCGGTCTACTGGTAGACAATGCTTTGACATGAAGTCCGCCGTTTGTATGATTTCTTTGTGCAATAATGATTTTTAAAGTTAAAATTTAAAAAAAAATACATTTTATAAAGTGCATACTAAGTGTTAAAATGTTTATGAACATTTCAATCAATGTCCCTGAGACCAGTATTATTGTCAAATATTTTTAATTATGTAATTCAATCCAGCCATCCTGCATATAAATAAATTTAAAATATTTTTCTCTTTCAAATGTTTATTTATTCACATGACAGAGCAACTTGCAATTGCGAAAAATGTTGTCATCAAACAAATAGCGGGGAGTGTGACGTCACGATTAATTAAATCAATGACGTCACGTATCTAATCTCAGTTCAATTGTAATAGTTAATAGTGAAGGAGACGAATTAAGAGTTCCGTACAAAACATACCAACTGGCTTCATTCGTCACACGACGTCGACGACTTTCAATATTCGCAGCTCTTATTGCAACACAGTAGAGACTGTGTCGCAGTTACTCTCTGGTTATAGCAAAATATTTAAGGGTAACTTGCGCAACTTTAAAAAATATTAATATCGAATTGATTTTACAAATTAAGCCTAATTGTCAAACTATAGAGTTACTTTTGCAGTGACATGTTTATTATGGGGTTAACGTTGAGTGGAGAACCGGCTCAGGAGTGCAATATCGATGAAAAAGAAACTCTAATAATATGGTATTTAAAGTTGAATATAGTTAAAGTGAATATCTTCGAATCGGCGCATTTCATAGAAACATATGCGTTACTTAGCGAATAATGAAAACGCTTCACAAACACACAGAGGGTTGTAATATGAATACAAATAATTAATTGTCATTGTGGCTAAAAGATTTTTATACAATGCACTGACAAATAATTGGGTATATGTTAAGTACTCTTCAGTGGCCCTTTGGTGGCAGGTTCGATTCTGACACTAAAAGGTTTATTCAATCAAAGTACTCGTGATAATAATACTATTTTTATTATTTGTGTGAACCGTAATTGTGTAAAAGAGAAATTTAAGTCGTGGAAATGTTCCTTGTCTAACGTATTTAATTAATAAATATATGTTATACGTTAAATTTTATCTTTAATCAAATGACTAATAGTATATATAATATTACCAAATAATATCCTCCATAATTAGCCGGCTAATATCAATATTTCTCCGTTCAATTAACCCCGAGGCTTCACGCTCCGACTAATTAAGTAATCTCGTGGAGGTCACGTGGCGCCAGGCTGCCAGCTATGTTTGTGTTCTGAGCGGATGATCCTTTTACATTTATTGGATAAATATATAATTAAACACAATCCCCTCACTGCAGGACGCATTTAACTATGGACACAGGGCAGGGTATTACAAGACTTACAATATTTAAGATAAAGACGAAGAAGCGTAAAGTGTCACTTATCACTTTTATTTAAAAAAGGTATGAATACATTTTTTTGAATAGAGTTTTATTATTTCTTCACAGTAATAAAACTATCACGAGAGTTAATGTGGCTGTGAAATAATTTGTAAATAAAATCTTACGTTGATGTACATGTAAGGAGAAAAATAACACGGAGTCATACAAACGATCTTTACTTTAAACTTTTATATTACAACCTTACAATGTTCGAAAATATTATATTTTATTTAAACAAGAGTTCATTTTTTTATCAATAATAATTAAGTTCGACGCGTAGTTCAGCGAGTGACGTCACGACCGCGCGCTACACGAGATAGAATACTGAACAGAAAAATATATATATATATATATACTGTATTGTCCGTCTGTTAAAGTACGACAGTTAAAACTGTTCATGTAATCGTTATATTAATACTTGCAAAGAAATATATATTAAAAGTTTATAAATGTTTGAATTGCTAAAGTCCAAATAGTGTTCAATTTGAAACTGGTATGAAAGCAAGTCACAAAACAGCATTAGAACACAGCCACTTAGTAATGATATATATTTTATAAGAAAAGAAATAAAACGAAAAACAATTAAAGTACATTACTAGCAATAAAGGAAGATTCCTCTAAGCGTAACTATATACACTAAGATATGACAACTATTTATCTTTCTTTTATATACACAATACTCCCTATGCATGGGCATATGCACGTTCTTTCATGTCGTTCTTATAAACACGAAACTCAATATAAAACATGGACGAAATCTCTATTGTTTTTAACTCTAAATAAGTTTACGTTTAATTACAATCAGCCTGATGTTAACTGTAGTCAAAGATGTCACACACTGACCGAGTGGAAATCTAGTTACTATGAATCTGATTGATTTATATTGTAATTATCAGAAAAACTCCACCTCCGACATAAAGTGACGTACAAATCGGTATGTCACTTTGGAACTCCGACCGTAAATACATGCTTTCTTGGTAAGCTTCTGGTTGTTTGATGATGGAAAGAAGCATGGGGTATCAGGTTATTTAGCTCTATTGCACACTCTTCGAAATATATCCGACAAACGACCGAATTACTTATTCTTGAGGCGATGTTCCAGACTTTGTAGTGTTGCCTTAGCAAAGGTGGTACCATCTACTAGTCTCTTAGCTTATTTCTAGATCAATTACTACACCTCTACCTGATATTTCACTGATTTATGCCAAAGATGTGAACAGTACTCGATCTGTTCCGGCTTGAAGTATCGACGCACCTTTAAGATAATAAAGATTACTATTTACCAAATAAAAATGTACTTATAAAAAAACCAATACTTGAAATATATATTTAAAAATCGATTAATTGTACTCAAAGCGACATAAACAGTACAAGAAATCAATAAGCGATTTGTGGCGCCTCGATCGCGAGTCATCATTACGTAACATGACAACATACTGCCTTAAAAATACCTAAATAATAACATATATCAATTTATACATGGATTTATATTTATTGTCACATATTTTCTAGTTATGACCTACATTTGAATTATATTATATTTGATAAAACAATGAGACTTCCGAATTACTTTGTTTTTCCTGTCACGATGGTAATAACACCAGTGCAGGGTTCTCGCACGTCATCTATCATGTGTCACGTCAAGCTCCAGATAATTAACTGGACGTTACATTGTTGCAAGTATGTTCTCATCATCGTTATATATTATTTCGTTATATATTAGTTTTGGATTAGTATAGATATATCATACCAGCCCCGTCAACCTAAATAAAATAACGTAAAAATAATAATAGATATAGAATAAAAACAAGGTACTCAAGGGTACTTAACTCAAAACCACCCCTAAACAACCACAGATGATTTCAGAAAAACGAAAAAAACATAATTTATTATAAGTGGGCGGGGCGAGGAGTTTTATTTGGCGTAAAATGTCTATAAAAATGTATAATATGTGTAAAGCGTGTCGATAACACTTAATGGTGCGGGGCGCAGCTGGTGTGTTGTGAGTTCATTGTTCATCCGCGAGCTATACATACTAATGTTATTGATATTAAGAATATCAAGCTAATGTTGCTTTTAGTGTTCCGTATTTAATCACATAGAGTAAGATACACATATCTCATAGTGTCTTATAACTTCTTTATTTGTTTCATGTTAAGAATATATTTGAAATATCCTTTGTTTAAGTATAATAGTTCTCTTTCTCTCTTGTATATTTAGATCTAATATTCTTTCAATTATCTACTTATTTCCATACGCAGTACTTGTTATATCATCTGTCCATAATATAAATTTTAATATTCTTAATAACAAACAATAATAACATGCCGTATATGATATAGTACATCGTATATGGCATTTCTTTCCGATTTTCCTTGACAGCATCCATAGCACTAAACTGATCTATAAATAATATCTAATCTGAGTCAGCGTGCCGCGGTCCATCTGCCGACGAGATATCACATTCGCGAAAATAAAAATCATTCTTTCATTGATAATCATTCACCATATCTAATGTCATTCAGTCACAAGTAGCTGATAATGGCTACAAAGTGTCTACGCTCAGTTGAACGGCACGGAGGCATGCATGAAATTCCTTAACACAATACATTATAAATATAATAAGATAACTGCGCGTCAATTCATTCACTTTTTACATCGAAAATACCCTTAATATGCCAACAATAAAAGTTACAATGCGAGCTCATAACTTACACATTCAGACATTATTGGTCACTCGCAAAATTAGAGCCCATGTCTTAAATCAAGGGATAAAGGTCGATAACGCACTGATAATGTCTTTATGGACAAAAAATAAGTTTGTCGAGATACAAGAATGGCGTCTCGGCAAACGATTTGTCGCCGCGTGTCAAATGAGTCTCATGAATGCTCTCAGGAGTCAGGACGGTTGTGCAAACGACGAGGGGCGCGGCTAGTGTAGACTTCGTTAGGAACACTACCTGCACATTATTAAAAACTTATAGTTTAAATCAATATTAAATAATGTCGTAAATAATTTAATTCTATATACTCTTTAATTTGATCAAGTATTAAAGTATTTACTAACAATTTTTTTTTATATCGAACCATTTAGTGATCATTTTGCGCAGTCAAAGACACCGCTACTTCAATAGTGTCAATGTACGGCTCACCAACTAACACACTTGAAAATATACTTATTTATACTGAATTAGAGTATATTTTCGAACATCATTGATAATAGTAACATATAAATAATAAGGTACAATATGTTACAGCAATTATTGGCAAATCCAATAAGTATGAATGAATGAATGAATGAATGAATGAATGAGTCTGAAGAGCCGTAACTAAGTAATTGATGGCGCATACTGTCCGTAGTACTCGGTGTCACTTCTTGTATTGTTTAGGACAATACATAACGTATAAATGATTTTCATTGACTCTTATTCAATACTAAACTATTCTAATAAATTCACTTTATCTTTGTATATGTCTTGTAAAATAAACTATGTGTGTGTGTATGTGTGACATCAGCTCTTACGAAGTCCGACTCTAGTGAATTAATTATTTACCAGTATTTTGACCTGACTAGTAATTAACCAAACTTAAAACAATTAAGAGAGTTAAGGTCGTTTTTTTTTCTTTATAATAATAATAATATTCTTTATTGTACACCACAAATAGAAATACACTCAAAAGAAGTGTGGAGACATTTGAGGTATATAATAAGTATATAGTAAGAATAACTAAAATAGCTCCTCTAGTAAAGTGTATTAAGAAAGTATTTTAAAATATACTAATACTCTCAGAAGCTTCACTAATTAAATAGTGATGCTATAAAAGTGTAATCGCTAGTTTTAGTTCCATATTGTTAGTGTCAGCAGTAGTTCGTATTATATTTTAGTGTACACTCTAGACCAGTGGTTCCCAACCTTTTTGAGTTCATGTCCCACTTTTTCATTAGAAATCTTCAAATTGCCCCCTAAACATGTCAAAATTCCAAAATTTCCCCCTTACATACCAAAATCCAACATTTTAACTAAGTAAACAGCCAATAATTTTAAAATTCGCAGTATGAAAATTCTCAAATTGCCCCCTAAATTCTCAAATTGCCCCCTTGTGGAGCGTACGCCCCACGTTGGGAAACACTGCTCTAGACAGTGTCGAAGCCGGTGTCCGGAGCGAGACATTAGACTAAATTACCTGTACCTAAGTATCACCGGCGGCTCAGAAGTTCGGTCGTTAGGTAAAGTTCTTTCTCAACAAACTGACCTCAGCTCTTCAAAACTCGGTTGCCTTTTAAAGAAATATGGTATTTTTAATGAAATCATTTATATAAGATCAAAGAGCTCCACAACTTCTAAGCGCTATTTTGCGTGAATTCAATGTTTCAACTTTTTATAATTCAATCGTGTAATAATTTCGAAAAAATGCACTCTGGCATCATTGATATTAGGCACAGTTTTTAGTTGTTTCTTCATATTATCACAAATAATATAGTCATGTTTAGCTACATGACGGAGCGGAAGTGACGTCACACCGGACGTATCAGTTCCATTACGGTATTAATGCTATCACTTTAAATTCCATTATGTCGATAAAAGTTTAATTCAGTTTAATGTTGTTTTAAATTGCTTTCATTAAGCCGTGTGCTGCAAGCAGCGAGCCGGAACACGGCTGCGGTCATGTGCGGTCGCCCGTCACCTGTCCTACGGTTCTCTACACTAGCACTTAGTAATACTCTGTTAGATACTTGAGAATACCTGTTTTCTTAGATTTTCACGATTGAAAAAACCTTATTTTTACGGATTAAACTCGCGTATAATTTGGTTATATTTTAATTTTAACCCGACGTGACCAGCCACCACCAGTGAACACGATGTGACACTGAGAAGCATTTTAAAATAAAATTAAATGTAATCAAATTATACACGAGTTTAATCCTTTAAAAATAGTTTTATTTGAAATACCTATGCTATTACATTTTCTGGAATTTATATTAAATGTACTGGTTTCTATATAAATGTGTAGGAAATATATATTAAACACGACAATGTATAGTTGTAGTATTAGTTTCCGAGAAGACGAGCGTGGAGTAACAATAAACTGACTCTTTAGTTGGAAAGAGTTATTTATGGAGAGTTAACTGATACTGGATATTAAATAACATATAATAGTTTTTGTCAACTGTTTATTTTATAAAATGAAAGGAGAACTCAGTGCCTATTGCTATTTACTTCTGGTTAGTTCACAAAATACATTTGTATTATGTTACATTTTAGTATTTGGTAATTAAAGATACAACTCAGTGTTCATTACTGAATATATACTTGTTCAAAAATATATATGTTTTCTCAAAGTATTTAAATACACAACAACATACATTTTGATGGCTGCTGACATTGTATAAATAATTAAAAATAACTGTATCTTTCTTACGAAAAAAATATTATTTTAAACGTAGCATTCATATTTAATGTTATTATCTTTATTTTGTTAAATACCAATTTGGATTTCTTTTGTTTTGTAAGTCTCGTCTTACGAATCCATCTTAGTTTTGTAAAGATTTAAATTTAAACTACAAATAAATATAATTTTGCTTTAATTACATTATTTATTATTCATTTCATGAAAGTATCGTTCAATAAACTAGAGTAGAATGTTTTCCAAGATTTATACGAATACTACATATTTTAATAAAACTATTGTACGGATATAACTCGCGTTTATTTTTAAACGCGCATTTTACCGCGAACACGATTGCTGCAAAGCACTCGAAACGTCGGGTTAAATTAAAATAAATGTAAAAATAAATAAAAATAAACGCGAGTTATATCCGTAAAATAGTTTTATTGAAACTAGACTATACTTACTGAATAAAAAATGAACATTAGCATGTATCCTCCAACCCTACCTCTTCCCTCTTTGTCCAGCACGTGTCTAGTGTCTCTAATCGCTGCTGTTACTAACAACTACGACTCGCTAATAGTAAAGCTTCATCAACAACTCACTCAATTATCATTGTGACTCATATACTTTGACGTAATATATTTTCTCTATGACTTATAAAGTTTAGACTACACAGAGTGGTTTTGTCGTCAGATTCAAAGTTGCTCAGCTACTGATACATATCCTCTGACTCCTTCATTTTTGCAACAGATAGGACTTTTGCTTTTCTGCAATGTATGAGAGTGATTTTGTGAGAAGCATTGAGTTACATTAAGCAACAAAAAACTGGTCTAGAATTTATATAAATAGTTACCATGACGACGGTTATCATAGGAACGGTTTCCATTGCGACGAAACTTTAAGACGTTATATTTTTTATTAAAATTTAATAAAAAAACATAATAATGTATAGTTTCAATTGAAGTTATATATAGAATCATAATTTTAGTTATATGTGCTCGTGTCAGAGACATCCTACAAACACACAGCTCCGTCAAAGGGGTTATTCTTGGCTTCAATAAAGGTTTGTTTCCGGGATCTCAATAATCTCATTGAGATTCGCGACCTTTTTTATTTGATTGTGACATTTTATTTCCTTTTTTATATATTTGTGATGTTGCTTATTTCGGATGATTGTTTTCTATGACGATACTCAGTTTGGGATTAACCTTTCAAAACACAACCACCTTCGACGCTGCTTCCACTGCACACACACGCACACATATGAATAGAACACACACACGCACACATATGAATAGACACTCACACACTGGTCGGTTAATAATTATCAACATGAGTATTATATACGTATTACGTTTAGACTTAAAAAAATACTAGTATGCTAAGACCAGCTAGTCACAATAGATAATACAAAAAATTTGAAAGCGCGCGCAAAATTTCCCCATGCAAAGTCTATGGGAAAAATTAATTTTTTGACTAATTACTGCAATTAGGCTAATGAGATTTGAGAGTTGTCACTATTTTTCAGCAGTGTAGCATAATGAGACCTTTGATTTGAGCCATCAACGATATTTTTCCCTTTAGTGGTTCTCGAGCTACAGTGTGCCAACGAAATCGCTTCCTGCATTAATATATAAGATTAATGATATTTGTAAATTAATTCCAAAAATCGCCAAAAACGTGTTATAATGATACTTAGAAAACAATCCCGGATGAGTTTGTTGATGACTTTCTCAAAACAAGCACAATCAACCCTTGTACCATGAGTGTTAAAAAGAGAAACAGTTATCTCCTATCTCAATCACCCACATGACATTAAACTGACACACCTTTGATGTCAACTTTTCTACAATATTGTCTTTTGAATAAAATCATATTTCATTTGATTAACATGTTACCTTTAAAATATAGGTAGGTTTTTATAAATATTATTTTAATTAGTATTTTCTTAGATTTTCACGAGTTCACATTTGAAATAAAACTATTTTTTTCGGATTAAAACTCGCGTATAGTTTGGTTACATTTTAATTTTAACCAGACGTTTCGAATGCTTTGCAGCAATCGTATTCACGGGTAGACGATTGATTTTACTTTTATCCTAAGGATAACCTATGGATTAGTCTAATTTATCTGTTGTAATGTACCTTTTATAATATTATTAAGGTAAGGTCTTTCTTCCCCCGTGCCACTGTGTGTGAGTTAAGTTGTTATATTTCATTACAACAACAAAGATAATATGTAAAGAAATGCAAATTACATTACATGACTCTGCACGACATTTTTCACCTCAATATGGAGACAACTTGTTTTATGAGCTCTTATTGCTTTTATCTCCGTTGGAATATTACATTCTGTTCCACAAAGAATAATACGTTTAGATCGTTAACGAATAACTTCAAAACTACAATTTTAGTGTATTTAATAAATTTAGGAGAAATAAGAAATGAAATAAATATTTATCCTGTGCCTGTATAGATAGGTATGTGATAGCTGGTTGAATATCTTCAATGTCATTAATATGACAAGGTCACTCATTTAAAAGCGATAATAATACCTCCTTGTGTTAGAATGCAGTTGTACATATTGTCTGATAAGTTAATGAACCAGAGCCTGCCTGAAGTGGTAGTTGAATAACTAAGTCATACAATAATGAACTCAATGTTCTGTTAAGTCGTGTAATACCTTCAATAGTTCTCAAGTCGAACGACCCCAACTCTAGAAAAGAAACAAAGCCTCGTCGGTACAGGGGTAGCTGCGACATATTTGACACACAATGCTCTTACAGTCTGCGGTTTAAGTTGTACAAGAGCAAAGAAACGGTACAAGTGATGAGATAATTACGGGATTATATTTAATATAATTATTAAATTTTTGTCGTATTAATGTCATTTAGTAAGAAATATAGTTTAAGAGAAATCGTAACTCATATTCATATGGTCTCACTAATTTTCAATACTCAAGTGGTCTGTAAGTAATAATTGTAAGTCATACCAATATATGTAATGAAAAGCAGAAAATTAAAGATATATGACACAACAAATATATTTATGTTTGTGCCACACCGTACACACAACTCAATTATTTGTCAAAACTGTGAAAAGGTACTTGGCTTGACACTGATTGGTCGAAGCCCTGCGACTCCTGGGAACCTCACCTCAAGATGGTCACTTCATGGAAGTACTCCTGTTATGGGGCTTTTGATATTAAGAAAGTGTTGTTCCATAAAATAATGAATATAATATTATTATGTCGGTTGAATGATAGTATGATATAAGAATATGATAAAATGATAAACTCGTTTCTTTTTAATAATGAAACTCCGTGAATTGTGATGTGTGGGCTCCCAGCAGTGGGACTGGGACAGACAGGTATGTTAATAAATCTTAAGCTATCAATATTTGTGAATTATTTGTTTAAATAAATCTTCTGAAACCTAAGAACGTATTAATTATAAATTAATTAGCGTCATAGAGCAGTCTGAATTTGTGAAAACAATATCCTTCAACCAAGAAATGTATTCAAACCTCGTATTAATAGAATTTGTAATCAACGAGTGCTCATAATTAGTTAATTTATTATATTTATAAAATAAAGCTGTGATCCAAATCAACTAACGCTATTTAGCAATTACGAATTTTATACAATTAATTGCATTTATTCAGAAACAATTTTATCTGTTATATAATTTTGAATATAAAATATATATTATATATTGTATATTATGAGATGCTTCATACTTTTAATAATATCTCAATCGTTTAAAATATATGTTATAATGTTAAGACCAGTTCAATTACTTCCACGGTCTAATGTTGTTATCCCCGCAGCACGTGCAAGGATAGCTGATTCGATTCCATGCTTTGTTGGGGTGTATTTTATTAAGTTACATTTCAAATTAATAAAAAGTTAATTTCAGCAACGAAATAAACCATTAAAACTGAACCCTTATTTATGATCTTGTTAGCTTTGTTTTTGTTCTCGGAATTCATTATTGTATATTATTATATATAATTATTACAAAAAAGTAGTTTTCAAATTAACGGTCTCGTCTTGTTCAACAAAACATAAGATACCTATCGACTATCGATCATTAGACAAATCCATGTCCTGTTCTCGGATAAGTAAATTAAAATGGGCTTCTTGTATGATGATTCGTCTGTTTAAATAAATAACTAATATATTTCAATATTATCAATTTGTGTTCATCACCTGCTCTTTGCACTCTGCTCTGTGCTCGCTGCCGTTTTAATTTGAACCGTGACTTGGTATTTTGAAGCCGTTACGAATGACGTTTGTTTAAAACACCCTCCCCTGAATATACAGTAATAAACATTAGAGTTCATTAAAAGGAAGAACTAATAAAAGTGTTATAGCTTTAAGTAATTCATATAGCCTTGCCTTAATTATAGTCATATCGTTAAAGTCCTCTCGCTAAAGGTTTTCTAGTTTCATAAATAATGAAGAACAAGCTGATGAATTAAATGCCGGGTGTTACGAACATAGTAAAAATTAAAATTGTTATAGATGAAAATCTATTAAGCATTTTTGTTTAGCTTTTTCAAATTGACTTAAAACTATCAAACATCAAAGAAACATTTGATTTGCGTTTACAAAACATTCGAAAATGAACAATACAAAGTGACAATGGTATTAGTGGATTGTATTCTCGAGTGTATGAGACGAGACATAGATACGCACAGCCAACACTCGACTATGAACTCTATTTCATTAAGCTATTTAAATTTCAAAGCGGCCCAAGTCTTCATTCATGGTTTAAAGTCAAATTGATGAATGAAGCGAACAAGTGGAGCACCAACGACCGGACGACCAGACAGTCAGGCGTCGCATTGTGAGGATATTTTAACTTATACACTTCTAGGAAAGCATTGTCCTCGCATAAAGCAATCGCAGGTGGTCATCAAATAACTTTTAAACTCATTTCCGTTCTGCTCACAAGTGAAGTGACTTGCTCATTGAAATTCGAAACCAATTTGATAATTATTTCGCTAAAGCTCTTTTGTAACGCATTAGCCACAGTTGTTTGTTAAGAATGCAGGTTAAAAACAACTTCTCCATGCAATTAGTTAAGACGCTAATAAATAACTAACGATATCGAATGTACCCCGTAAATAAATAAGAGTGCATTATTAATGAATCAGGCCCAGTCGGGAGATACGAGTTCGGCTAATAGGAAGTGACCACTCGACTCTCCTCCCTCGCTCACAACATATCAAATGATATTTATTCTAAGTTTTATCGATAGAAAATTAATTTATAATTATTGTGTAGATCACTTGTTACGTGATCACGTGATTATCACGTGAAATAATATATATATAATATGACAGCAATCTTTCACTTAAAACGACATTAAATAATCTGTAATTGCACATAATTGATATGAATCCGGCTTAATAAAACCAACAACCAGCCGAGCCTAAATAATATACTACAGAGTCGCTCTGTATCTATTGCAGTTATCTCGCAATTATCAACAATAATTACACCCTCACCTGGCTATGCAGTAACCCGTCCCAATCCTTCATCTGCTACAAAATAAACTATTTCTTATCCTAACATTAGTCCATAAAGTCCATAATTCCATGATCCGTCTGCGGTGCATTGTTGGGTTCTCTCTTTGTTCCTGTTTTCGTGATCATATTTGGCTTCGACAGATTTTTTAACAATGAAAAAAATATTTTTCTGCAAGAAAGGATTCACTTTTTGCGTGTATTTTTATACGCATTGCTGTATTGTGTAATTGTAAACAAGGGGGTACGTTTTGTAACGTTGTTTGAGATCGCATTGTCGAATATATTTTATTTAAATTTTCAACTCTTCTTTTACTATTTTCCATTTTGTCCCTGTTTACACAACTAGCTTGTAACATACACTGCTACTGATACAAACTGATAACAAACATTTATTTTAATGTCGTATTGTCCTGTCGGAGATTGATGGGACATATTTTTTTTTTTATTAATTTTATTTGTACCTTATTACATTAAAAATACCTAAATTGTACCTAAAGCCTTACTACATTAAAAATTTTTGAAAATTGTTATTAAAATGCTCTTCTTTCTATATTTCTATCTATAATTTAAATGTACATTTCTGTCTGTGAGTCAGTCAGTGTCCAAGGAGCGCTACATGTCGGAGTGGACAGACACAGATCGGTTGATATTGCAAAAATCTCACTTTTAGTACTCAAATTTCTGCTATTTACTTTATTTTCAAGGTATTTCTAGTTAATTACGTCGGTCACTACCGGAGGAACCAAAAAAAAAATACAAATTTATTAACTTAAAATTTAATTCTTATATTTAATTTACAAACTACGTGTTCCTTGCTCAAAGTTGGAGACAAGAATGAATAAAATAAAATGAATTTATAATTAAAGAAATACAGAAAGTCTAACAAACAAGGGTTTCAGATTTACATTCTGGGATTTTAACATGATACAATGCACCTGTGCTTAATCAGCGTTTCCACGGTTCGTGAGAATATAGTAAATGCTAATTTAACAATTTTATTATTAATATAATATAAGAAACATTTATTTAATGATCACATAGTATATGGTAAAATAACAAGTTAGTTACTCTTATTCATTTATTTTATTTTGGAAACAACGGTTTTATAATAATAAATAGAATATCAAACATTAAAACACTTGACCATAAATAATTTCAAATATTACAATAAAACATAATAAAATTAGGCGAAAAGATAAACATCGTTAACAATAATTTGACAATAGATAATAATTATCTTAGATTTTCACGAGTACACATTGCATTTAAGTGATGTAAGACTTACATCTCGTCTACCCGTGAACACGATTACTGCAAAGTATTCGAAACGTCGGGTTAAAATAAAAAATGTAACCAAATTATACGCGAATTTTATCCCTAAAAATAGTTTTATTTAAGATAATTTAAAATAAACAATTGGTAGGTAACTATTGAATAAACATAATTTGAATAATAATTAGAGAATGGAAAGACTAGAATTACTAAATAACAATCAAATTTATCAATCACAATAACAATTCAGTTAGTCATCTTCTTCTAGAAACTGAATATCTCAAAAATACAACTATCGTTATATTCACATAAAACTTTTTTAAATAATGTATGTTTTGAAAGCTCATAGAGGCCTCCAGTGCCTACATAATTAGAAGATGTTATCGCATCTGCTGAAAATGTAGCGTCAAGAGTTATGAAATAACATTACACGGAGCCGGAGCCGGTGTATCATATATATATATATATATATATATATAGATATATACATATTTATACATACGTATATAATCATATATACATAGTCGTGCGAAAGAAAATGCGGCTTCAACAAGTTATAGATACACTTTTCTGACTTTAAATGACAAGTTTTATAAGAAATATTTTATAACAACATTGAGTAGTTCGTTTGAAAATCGAACAATCATATAATATTTATTTTCCTTTAAAATAAAATGTCTTTCGATGTTTCTTTCTTATTTCTTGCGCCAGTTCTCTTAGCATCGCCGCCGTCCATGAGATGTAATAATGTAATAATAAATAATAATCTCCCCGTAGGATTAAGTTATAAATAAACCTGTCTCTACATAACGATCGCACTGCCATCACACAGCACTCACGCTCCGAGTAGCTTTTAAATTAATTCTGACATGATAATAACACGCATTCATTCACTATTTGAGCCCTTTAATATTAGTAACCGGTTCAGGGGTGGGCGGGGCCGGGGTCCTCCCCGCGCTGGTGTAGCCACCCTATGAAGTATCAAAATCACGCGCATACGGCTCACATTATCAGGCATTCATACCTAATTAATGGCCTGATTCCTGAATACTGCGATTGAGAGGTTTTGGTACTTGCATATTTTATAAAAGATTTACTTAAATTGTATTTGTTTTTAGTATTTTCTGTATCATATGGTGTGACGGTGTCGTAAATTTTCGTAAGTTAATAAATAAAAATAGGATTAAGAAAATTAATCCTTCTTGTCATCCATCTTGGCTTCAATAACTTGACTCATTCCTCTTATATATTTATTGCTAATGTAGCCAATAAACAATAATTATAATAATTAATATTACATAAAAAAATATCATATTTTTTTTATGAAATATTAAATATAGTTAAAAGGGATAGTAATTAATAATAAAATTCCATATTTCTATGACGTGTAGAGAGAGCATAGCGTGTAGTGTATCGAGTTATTATAACAATAGAGAGAATTTAAATCCATCTAAAACAGTAACCAAATTGAATTTAACGAGACAGATATGAGGGATGTTAGTACCCCATACGAAATTATTCATTGCTACTAAAACGCTCCATTCATAAGAATACAGTTTTTTTAACTACAACTGGGGCCGACGGCTCGCCGACAAAAGGGTGGGCCGGGCCAAATAATTGCCAAAACGCTTCGAGTGAGGCCTATTGTGTTTATTTACAATAGGGTGCACTTAGTGGGGGTAGTTTTTATAATTGTTACTTCAGGAGATCTCGCCCTCAGCCATCAGTCGTAAGGCATACCCCGAAGCGGGAACTACTAGCAAAATGTCCAGATCATTTTTAGTAGACACCTTAATAAGTGAGACGAAAGACAAGAAGCCGGAGATAGCGAGAGAACACTTGACCTACGACGTTTCTAGCCACGTGGACTTGAGACCGAAGTTCCTCCCATATCCCTATCCAGGGAGTTTTAACTTGCTGACGCTTGGACTCCAGCAACAAAGAACGGATTTGTTCAGACCCTTCCTGGAACAGCTAAACTTTCGATATCCATTGATACATCAACTGCCGCGCCAGCCAGAATTGTATGACACGGTTCCTGAAACCCGACAGTTTGAAGGTTTTGTAAAATCTGAAGACCACGACTCCGCTAATTTTGTAAATAGACGTAAGAAATCCGTGTCTCCGTACTTGCATCATCCATACAAATCCACGGCTACTTCACCATCTAAAAGCCAAGGCCAACGTTCCCCATCTGTATCAAGTGAGAGTAGAAATGGGTCTCCGAGTCCCCCACTCGCTCATCCTGAAGAACTTCTTCCTGGTTACTCAAAGGAACTCAAACGCTTGCCACTAAAAGAAGATTCAAGCAAGCGCATCAGAACCGCTTTCACTGGAACTCAGCTGCTGGAGTTAGAAAGAGAGTTTTCAATGAACATGTACTTATCGAGATTGAGAAGAATAGAGATAGCTTCAAGATTAAAATTATCTGAGAAGCAAGTGAAAATCTGGTTCCAAAACCGCCGTGTCAAGTTGAAGAAGGAAGAGAGCCCCGTGGCCAGCGACGGAAAAACCAAGCCGTGCTGTTGCACCAAAGCGTCCTGCTCCTTGAAAAGCAGCTCGACGTCGTGTGATAACGAACACGAGCAGATAGACGTGGTCAGTGATAACGACACCAGCTTTGAAGCACAAAACTTATCGCGATATTCATCTGTGAGCATTGCTATGAACTAATGTTTCATTTTGAGCTTAAACGGTCCATTAAATGTGGTGGTTTCATATTATAGAATAAGTTCTGTACATAGATATAATTTATAAATTTCGGTAATCAAATTATATTTTCTTACAACTTTACCGCTTGTTGAATACAAATAAATTTTATGATTGGATTTGTCTTGTTTCTTTGGTATGCGAGGATTATTATTAAAGGGGTCAAGTGTGATCTGTAATTTGGTGAGGGGATTGTCATCACGAGAGGACAAACACACCACTATAAATATTTATATTACGTACTTAATTAAATTCTTGAAATATTTTTTATTTCATTAAATGAATGACGAAGGGCAGCTCGACTCCTGCCTGTTTTTTGAAATCGCTTTTAAATATGTCGTCTTTACACATGAAATTTTATTATGTTATTTTCTCATATTAAATATGTTATTGTAATTTACTAAGCGGTATTTAGTCGCTTTCAAGTATAACAAATTGAAATATACATATACTTACATATATACATATACATAGAAATAATATATTTCATATTAACTCACGATTTTAAGGAATTTAGATAAAAAAACTTGGAAAGTCTTTAGTAAGTATCTGAGTCTCAATACAATTCCCATTACAAGTCTTATTAGATTTGTCTATTTGTCTGTTTGTTTGTATCTGATCCACATTTAAAATACTTTTTTTCTGGAAACTATTGTTACTATTCATATAACAACTTTACGGGTTTGTATGACTTACATATACAGGGGGTTGACTTATCATCTAACAAATGACAACACTAGATGACTTTTATTATTGAGGTAGGTGTAGGAGTAAGCATATATATAACAATTTCCAACGACAGTATGTACCATTAAGTCAATGTTCTGTAATCAATTAAACCTGCTCACTTCATAATTGTTGAGGCACTACGCGTGGGTCTCGCACAAATATTGTGATTTCAGAACGAGTTTTTTGTTGACTTATTGGATTGTGCATTACAAAGGTGCACAAGCGTACCTATTAGGATTTTCTCATTGTTTAATTTATTCTAACCAGAATTCCGAATATTAATATTAAATTATTGCTAAACATTACCAAGTTACAGAAGACAATTAGAAGGTATTATAATTAATAAAATTTGATTAGGTCAGAGCCACAAGGTGAATAACCGCAACTCCGACCTTCCTTATATTATTGGCACATATTAGGTACTGAAAGTTTCGTTAGGTATTTTCTTACATTTTACAAAAACTCACACCTAGTTCGAATACAAAATAAATTTCGACTATCAACGAAATATAAATTGTTTACTAAAAACAAAAACTCACTAGTCAGTTATATTGGACTCTCCAATTATAAAATCAATGTAATGCTGAACCCCACAAGCTCCCACGAGAGCATATTTGCGAAACGACCATCATCCATCTTAAAATCAAATAACGTAATTATTTGCCGAAAGCATTTATTATCTATGGCAGGACGCGCGGCCGCGTGCACCCGAAATACGCGCCAACAGCAAAATACATCAATGAAATACTAATACACCTTATTACAATTACATAGGCTCTATATTTAGATAACATATTAATAGCTGGGTAAAACTATAACTTGGTATAATTTTCGATCTCTACCCACGACAGTAGCTTTATAAAATTAATTCTACAGCTTATTGATTACTGTTACTACTTTAATACATCTGGTCAGAGTTCAATATGGCACAACAAGATTTTCTACAACTGTAAATATATTTATGTAAAGCCGTAGAACGCCACGCGGCACTTCATTGGTATCTATTTGAATTTGGAAACCATTTTGAATTTGTTTTTCATCAGTGCGTTCTTTACGTTCGAACTGTCATTAAGTGTGTTCTCATTGTTGATTTGATTTATTTGTATTTGTTTCACGGTCAGTTATCGAGTGGGGTGGGAAAAGTTTATTTGTTAATAATTTGCCTCATATAATTTTATTACAACATTAAAATAATTCAAATATAGATAAAAACAGTTCGTAACGTTATATGAAAAAAAATACTAACAACATTCTTTTCAAAACTGTTACGCTGTTTAAATAATATTTATTTACTTAAAATAGTAGGAATATCAAAGTTGTTTAAAACATAATAAAGCAGATGTTAAATATTAAATAATTAATTACAATAACAATATTAATAATTTTAAATGAAGTATGTAAAGTGAGACAAACACAACATTGTAATAACAAATAAAATCACCAAAGCCCTTGTTACGCTTCTTCTAATTATTTGTTACACAACGATACCAAACAATTAACTATCACGAGGGTCAATGTGCCAACACAAACTCATCCTTATAACCTCTTAATAAGGATCATTAAAGTTTACAATAATATCCCATCATAAATCCCGTATCACGCTGACAACCGTATGTTTTGTCACTGCTAATAGGTCACGGCTTTCAAAACGTATGTCAATATATAGTTTTATCTTTCGCAGTCAAATATAACTCTTATCTTATTGTGTTAAGATTCACTTTTCTCAATTTAAATTGACAGAAGCTGTCTATGCAGCTAGAACAACTGTATTCGAATTTGAGTTTTTAACTGTATAAGTTAGAGTTGTTATTGATTTGAATCAGATTACATTATGTCATTTTTAAATATGGCGTCCATTCGGATGAGAATCGCTGTACAATGCAATATCATTTGCTTGCGGAACGAATCGATCGGTTTTGATCCTTGATAAATTGAAATTTAAATTAGTTTCTATCAGTGTAGTTGTTATAATGTAAACA
This sequence comes from Mechanitis mazaeus, assembly GCA_959347395.1. Taxonomy (NCBI): domain Eukaryota; kingdom Metazoa; phylum Arthropoda; class Insecta; order Lepidoptera; family Nymphalidae; genus Mechanitis; species Mechanitis mazaeus. The sequence goes on along the minus strand of OY365746.1, from coordinate 14,676,961 downwards.
AACAGTTTGTACTGTTTGTTAACAAATTATACCTAACATTTTAAGAAGATTTAACAAATATAATGTTATTAAAAATTCACTACTGGCTAAGACTCAAAGTTACTAAGCATTTTAAGGTAGGCTCCAACATGACATCTAACTCACCAACAGCCATTTTACAATACTATATTACTAAGTATCTTCGATATCCTCAAAGATAAAACTAATGTATTTCAAATATATTACTTTTAAAAACATTTATGATTTCCTAAACACAATACATAATAAAAAATAATTAAATATAAAATTTAATAGTAATAACTATTTTCTGTGTAATGATGTGTTAAATTAAATCGCTTGATGACATCGATCCACCCCGATACACACACCTGCTTTATATGACTAGGAAACACAGAGTTATTATATTGTTCTTATTTTATTTGTCATGTATATATATATATATATATATATATATATATATATATATATATATATATATATATATATATATATATATATATATCACGTATTGCTTTTATATTAATGAATATTATATTCATGTAAGTATTTATTAACAAATATTTATATGAATATTTACATGTGTATTATTAGTATTCAGAAATAACTTTAATTTAGTTTTAATTTAGTTTTAATTTAATTTTAGCTTATGTTAAAATTTTTCACTTTATTGTTTTTACCGCCTAATTGTTATGATTTTCTTTTTTTTCTTCTCTATGGGTTGACTGGTAGAGAATGCTTTTTAGCAATACGTCCGCCTGTTGTACTTTTATTTTATGGTACAATAAAGATTTAAATAAATAAATAAATAAATAAATATACTGGTCGAATTAGAAGAAGGAATTTAAAACAGATATCAATAGTTAAATATAATAACTTAGATGAAAATAATAATAAAAACTAACATAAACGGCAAAATATAACATGTTTCAGCGCAGATGTGCAGCGAACACGTCGTAAGTCACGTGACCCTGTCTGAGAGCTCCTCGGCGTGTTTACTGCGGACCTGCGAGTATTCACAAATTCAATTTTATGTTCCGAAACCGACTGCTTAAAATATTTACTAGATTCTGACCAATGAGAGAAATGAAAAAAATACGCTTAAGGAATATGTGACCCCTACGTACGTTGTGTTTAATATATTATAGGTAATTATATTTAACGGCGGGTTTAGACTATTTTTTCTGATGTCGTTACGACCGGATGAACTGTAGGACTACCGTTGCCAGGCGTCCGGATAAAGCCGGACATAGGCAGGTTTTTTGATTGTGCGTCCGACCAAAATAAACGGAGTCCCGCTTGTCCGGCTTTTGTTAGGCTTTTTATATTTTGATTTGGCATTCGATTTTTCACTAGAATTTAACAACATTTATGATAATAATCAAAAAAGCTTGATTTTACATATTTTTTTTGGCGAAGCTAAAAACACAAATATTACTAATGACAAAAATGTAACTAATGTAGGGTGTCCGGCATTTCTACCAAAATTACCGGCCAAATTGGCAACGTTGTGACCCAATATAGGACTCTCAAAAACAACCTTAGATAATACAAAAATAATAATATCATATCTTACAACCTCGTAAGAACTATTTAAATCTCCGACGATTTAAATAATTGATTCATTAATTTTTAAAAAGCTTCTTACGAAAAGATTCGAGTTTTAAAATAAATGCATAGTAACAAAATATTGCTCCGAAATGAAAATATTATAACGTAATTCCATTAAAAACAACGACTAAAAATCCCATTAGTGTGTATCGAACGGACGAGCACCTGCAGACTGCAGACCGCAGCGCATCGAAATAATAACTTTATAATAAAATGGGGTAAAAATCGATCATGTCTTAAATATCGATAAAATATTGCTAGGGTCAATAGACGGGATCGAGTGACCGAGGACACTGTTTATTATAATAATTTTTTTTTATTAAAATTTTTACAATAATTTATTTTTTGTCTCGTCTACAACAACAAATACGTGTAGTGATTGAAATGCAATAATATATATTTTGGACATTTCACCGTGTTGAGTGTGATATTTCCTCCTTCCACCCGTTTGTAATTATACGTACAAAATAATAAATATGTTATTAATATTAAAGTTAGTTATTAGCGCTAATAGTCAGGTTTGCTTTAAAATATCTTTGAAAATGTGTGTCGTCCATTAGGCACGGCGCGTGCCGCAACTCTAATTTATCTAATATAAACATAATTATTGCAATTGGCTGTCTGACGCGTCAATTACAGACTACAGGCGAACAATAGTTCAAGCGTCTTGTATTAGTTTATACTTTAACAATTTTATGTATCTATTAGGTATTTTAAAAGCCTAGTATTTTCTTATATTTTCACAAGTACATATTTAAAATAAAACTACTTTTTACGGATTTAAACTCGGGTATAATTTGGTTACATTTTTATTTCAACCCGACGTTCGACGACGTCAACGATGTCTGTATACGACGACATCCGGATACAGACAGTTACACCTCGTCCTTACATCTCATCCTGTCACAGACACTTACATCTCGTCTACCCGTGAACACGATTGCTCCAAAGCATTCGAAACGACGGGTTAAAATAAAAATTAAACCAAATTATACGCGAGTTTTAATCCGTTAAAAATAGTTTTATTTTAAAAGCATCAAGTTAATTGGTAAGGTTGATTTAAAACACTCATATTACGTACTTGTTAATAATATACGATATAACATTGTAGTTATTGAGTTGTACCTGTGAACACAAGCTCACAAGCATCATCTTTATATTATTGGATCTGCCACGATATCGTGGTGCGTCGGAGATATTCTCTATTACAGGAGTGGATGATTTTGATACTGTCGTTTTAATTTAAACTTTAATAGACATAGGACTATATTTCATACTTACATCAATTATTTGGAAAAGCAATTACTTAAACAAAGGGTGATCAAACTTCATTCAAAAAGTTTAAAATTGTTTAATTATAATAATATACTTAAGACTGATTTTTTGTTTATCATTAGGAAGGTCTACAATATGTAATAAAACATGATAAACGTTGCCATCAACATTTGTGTCTCGTCCGTCGTTAACGTCTGTTCGCAATCGTACAAATTGCGACAAACTGCCAATAAAGAACTCTAAGCGAGGTGTAATGTTGTGTGCTGTTGGTAAGGCATTAGTTTTGAACGCCTATAAAATACATTAAAGTGATTTGTTGGCTGTAGAGTGTAGCTGGTTATGTTTTGTACGTGAGAGGTGTCAAAAGTGAACTTAATACTACTACCTAATCGTACAAGTTGTATAATGTAAATGTTGTAATTAATACCGGCACATCTACATTGATAATTAGTTACATTTGTTTTAGTAAGTGTATTTAGTTTCAAGCAGTGTTCTAAAACTCAACTAGATACAGAACTTACATGGAAACACTTAAGTTATTCCTTAATTCACTGAAAAGTATAATAAAACACGTCGGCACACACTGTCACACAGAGAGCTAGACCTGCACACATATACAGCCTCGTACTGGAAATATTTTTATATAAAATAAGACAGACGACCAATTTGAACTAATTTACTAAATGAAACGATTGAAAACAATTTTAGAAATAAAGCCTTAAACATTCTAAGATTAGCCGTTTTGAACTTTTGTAAAATATTCACAAAATAATCTTAATATTTCTCATAGTTATTTTCACACTTATAACACATTGAAAAAATTATATTCCTTTGCCTTAAAAATATAAATATGTAAGATCCTGATACCAAAAGGTTTACAATCTGTGAATTAACTACTCCATACGAAAGACTTAGCTCGTGCATTCTAGAGTCTTTGAATTTTACTTGTATCTACATAATTTATTACATTATTCATATTTACGAAATAAAAGCATAGTCCCGTATGTAGTTTCTAACATGACAATTTGACCTCCTTTTGCGTCATTAGATATTAGGAGAATAAATTATGAAAATGACTTTAAATCATCATCGGTTTAAGGACTAATAACAGTATTTATATTATTATATTAAAAACATAACCTAAAACTGAAATTTTCACGGATCGATACTAAGCCGAGTACATAACCGACTACAAGCCTTTTCTCGTTTGGACGAAATTAATTTATCGACGATATTACTAAAATTAATAAAAATATTTAAGATAATAATTCGTAATACTTATGAGAAGGCATAGATATAATAAACATAAGTAATATTAACTAAACAAAAAAAATAACAATTATATTAAATTAGAATAAATAATACCGCCATCTAGAAAATAAAAAGTAAACCATGTCATGTCATGTTACCATAACACCATCTGTTGGCAGAAAATAAAATGGCATGACAAATTTATTACGTAAATAAAGCGAGGATTCCTCGCTAGAGGTCAGGAGCTACTTAATATAAATATTAAAGTTAAAAATATTTAAGATATCAATATCAGGCATCAAGCCAGCTGTACCTACAGTAGATTTATATAATGGAAATAAAAAAATTAATGAGAAAACAAAATATGCTGCTTACGCGAAAAAATAACTAGATGTCGCTTCTTCAAACTAAAATCTTAAATATGGAAGTCAGTAAAACTATTATTTGCCTTAGCAAACGATTAATTGACGTAAAAAAGACACTCACTTCTACTCAGTTTAGAGCATAAATTCAAATTATTACAAAATTAACATACTGATCGTTCATATTAAGTTGACGCGTGAGTGATTGGCGGAATTGTCTATTTAGTCGCCATCTTGTTATTTGTTTGATTGGTTGCTAACTTTGAATTTATTGAGTAATCTGAGTTTATTTTACGTTTTTAATATGTCTAAAGTAGTGCAAAGTGCAAAAACATAAACAGTACTTCATATTTATGCATTCTATGTAAAGGAAAACGCTGAAAAGGCTCTTAAAATCACATTAGAAGAAGTTAGTGTCAAAGTTGTCGCCATCACAGTTAAGACTTTAGAGTGACCAGTTATATAATTAATATACCCTTAAACTTTTTCGATAAGTTCAATACGATAAAAAAGTAAACGTATAGTTACTTTTAAATATTTGGAAAAATGAATGGCTCCTTTGTATATATATTTTTGCGATCTATCAACATATACATGTTCTTTATTGTACATAAAAAAAAATCATATACAAGAAAAAACATAAAAAAAAAACACGTAGGTACTACAAATGGCGGCCTTATCGCCTAAGGGCGATTTCTTCCAGGCAACCTTACCGAACGGACAATATTTAATAAAAAAAACATAGAGACAGGTGGAACAAATTCATAATATAGCAAAAGACGTACATACAAATAGTAACAACTAAAAAATATAGATATACATTTATACCTAGTACAATAAATATAATCTAATAAACTAAATAATATTATTATTCAGAATTGTATATTTTATTATTTTTTAAAGACCAATAAAAAGATGTTCGGGTTATACAGAGTAAAAAGAATTTTGAGACAAGAGAGAGAGTCTAACGCTAATCCAAATGTAGTCTCTCCATCCAAAATTTTAATGCCTGGAAAAAAATTGCCAAATAGACAAAAAAAAATTAATAAAAAAACAATTGTGATTTTGAAATAAGTTCTGTACGTCAAAAAGTTATGAAAGATGAATTTGAAAAGGTGAAACTGATTCCGACGGGGACTCGAGTGAAGATAAATAGGACCTTACATTACTTAGATCAAAATTAGACGAATTTAAAAATTTCGTTATATTATTTAATTATATAAAATTTAATATTTTAATAAAAATAAGCTTCATCGCAGCTACAGATAAATATTATTTGCAATGAACTTGTCAAAAAAATCTGCTAACTTTATACTTTATATATCGAAGCTATTGTATTCATAAACCCAATCTCTTCGAATTTATTTTGATTCCTAAAAAATCCCTAATATCAGGGAAAATTTTACTGCGTTAACTTGCAACTTTCACCAACTGCTTCACGCGTCAAGTTAATGTGAACGGTCTATCGGTACCATTTTTTAAATATATACATATATATTTTTTCTACATCGCGCTTACCTTACTTTGTGTTCCTCTAACAATATAACGAAACGTATTTGCTGCGGCAGTATATATATACTCAAATTGAAACGATACAGAGAACATTATCCTAAGCAAGAATGACACGCAAAATCGTGAAGCGTTCCATATTTTTATTGTCAGAATAAATTTAGGTCCATGTCGATATTCATATTTTTATACTATTTGTTATATTTGCTTAGAGTAATGTCTCCTTAGACGTTCACTGTACTGTAGTATTATTTCAACAGAAATAACTTTGTTGAATTCGACAGTAATGTTCGAAATATAATAGTTAATATGTACGTATGTTATATACTTTAGTAAATTGTTAATGTTTTATCAGGATACGAGTGTTTAAAATATAACGTGCAGCAAAAGTGTACAATAGCATCAAAAAGCCAACATCACGCGGTGTTCCCAGGCGGTCACCCATCCAAGTACTGACCGCGCCCGACGTAGCTTAACTTCGGTGATCGGACGAGAACCGGTGTATTCAACGTAGTATGGACGTTGGCGACTATATGTACTTATTTTGTTACCATTACCAGAAACCCTTTGAGAATATATAAACTCAATTTGAGTGTGATCAAAATTAAGACTTCCATGTTTTCGATATTAAAACTTTGTTTTTAACATTGTTACAGAATTTCATGGTGTTCACTTTAAATCAGTTTATCTAAAATCTCTCTACTGTATTAGATGTCTTTACTTAAATTGATTTATCGCTTTTTATAAATTGTTACTGTTGGTTCTAACGTCTTTTAATCTTGGTTTTCACTAGTTTCAGTTGGAAGTCCTAATTGTCTTTTTATGCAAGTTATATATATATATCGGATGTAAAAGTTGAACCCACAAGCTAATATTATATCTCTTTACAGTTATTTACTTAGATTTAGAACATTCATATTTAATATTATAAAAGGTCACAAACATTTAAAAAGAATATCGTAAATATTGAAAAAAAAAAGCGGTTTCATTAATGTAACCATCTAAAGTCAAAGCGCGACAGGGATCTCGCGTTTCCTTTGTGTCCCTCGCGCTCAAAGTGTTTACAGCAGAGACACAATCAGAACTTTTGTTACTTATCGCTCGCTGCGTCCTTGATGCGACGATATAATTACCTCAATAGTAGCGTCCCAATATCCAAAACCTGCATTTATATATTTTTAAGAGTCGTTGATATTATTTTGTTGTTATGGAAACGATAATTTTTCAGTGTTATAATTTGTAATTAAGAAATTTTAACTTTAAAAATATGTTAAAGTTCCTTAAGTAATGAAGCAATCTTTTGTTTTAGATATAACACAATGTTTTAATAACAGACTGATTAATAATGAGCGTATCTATCAAAAAAATACATCGTTCAATGTCAATTTCGAAGATACAAAACTAAAGATGTTTATTTTGTATTCATTTATTTTTTCACCTAGACCTCTCAAAAGCCATTTACTTAATTCGGTTTAAAATTTGTTTTTAAATTCTTCAGAAAAGTAATAATTAAATAAATAATAAATAAATATATATTATAATCTATATGACTGTTTTAAAAAGTGACTTCTGAACTCTGAATGTAGAATTGCTATGCACGTAAATGCAACCGACTATACTGTAGGAATAGAAGGCTTAACTTTAAAAAATCCAATTTTCAGTATTCAATACTAAGAAATAAAAGAATAAGTGGTAAAAGTAGTACATCCCACCTTAGCTGTCCACGGGTGTTCGTAACCAAGGTGTTGGCCCACTCTTGGCTGGGCACACAATTGGGCTGGACCGCGACGTACTTAACGGACAAGTCAAAAAAAGGTTTATAAAAACTAATAAATTCCGTTATAATTTTTGTCACGCAAATGTGTCCGATCATTAAGGGTGCATTTATGTATCTAAAAAATAAAAATACTAAAGCATAATACATCCTTAACAAAAAGGATAGCTGACTTGGTTTTTTTGAAATATAGACGCTTTTAAAGACATCTACTCTTCGATACACAATATATACCGCATATATGATGACAGTTTGTCCTTTTAAATTATATTTAGTATTCTATTGCATATTTTATGTATTACGAAATAAAGGACGAAGTGTAAACTATAGTATTTTCTAGCAAATTTTCAAAACATAGAGCGAAAATGAATTTAAGTCAATATTTTATAATAATAATTAACAAGAATTTATTAAGTTAATTATTATTATACAAATACTTTTAAAATTTAATTTAAAACAAGAGTATGGTTATGGTCTTTGATACTTTAGAATTATATTTGTTTAATTACAATTATATTTTAATACTTTTATAAAATGAATGATTTTGAAATTGAATTATGTTAGGTATTGTTTGTCTTATAACGGTCACTATAAGGATAACGAATAAAAATAAATAACGAATAATAATATTATAAAAAATTAAAACAAAATAAGTATTAATGTCTTTAATAATTCAATAAATGTTCTTGAAGACAATTGCTGTTTTAAAATTAAAACGATCTCAATAAATTTTGTTTCAGGTTTAAAACAATATAAAGGGAACATATCCCACAAAGGCATCTAACCTCATTAGTATTCTCATGTTGGAGCAACTATCTATATTGGTAGACACAGTTTCCCAAAAAAAGGGTTTCTCAAAGAGCTGAATTCAGCGAAATCTGTATTTTATAAATCAATAAAAACTAATTAATAATAATTCAACAAAAAAGATTAAGCTACATACATTTACAGTAATTTCTGCCTCTGTCCCAGATTTATTCTACTTTTAAAAGACACAACGCACCCTCCTTTCAAAAGCCATGAACTCTAAACATGATGGCACGTGACAGCTCTGTCGTCACGTCACGTAGACAGCCAAACACGCTGCTTTCTAAATGGTTAAATGTTTAAACTAATTTTGTCTTTTGTTTAATATACCGAAGTAAACGTAGGTGTGAAAACTAATACAGTATGGTATGCTGGATAGCAGCTGATAATTATTACAAGAATTCCGCAACCGTTACTATAACGGATGTATAATTAAAGACCCTTGTCTCTTTGTGCCATTTAGACATAGTAATATTTAAACCGAACTAACCATCCAACAACCAAACGATCAAACTAAAAAAAATATTTGTCTTGTTTCAAAAACGATTAAAGCTTTCATAAAATAAGCTCGTGGAAACTTGTAAGAATTTATGAGTAAATTAATTTGGAATGAAACTTTATTGCTACTCTCTTTTAAACCTTATTTCATTTACATTAAGTTGCAATATTCTTCAGAGACTCGGGAGGATTAAATTTAAATTTTAGAAGCAGGTGGGTAGCTCTAGTCTAGACACACTAACTTACTATTTAATCTCCGGTTGCGAAAGCCTAAAGAATAGATAACTATATGTAGTATGCAGCTATTTGCTTTGTGTTTTCCTCTGAACGTTTCTAATATACTGTCTGTTTTATTAACTGAACTCAACTTTTCACGTCCCATTTTTTATATCATAATTACCCGCTGGTATAAACTGACGATATTTTCTGGAACTTACGGTGAACAAGAGCGAGTTTTATTTATTTATTTATTATTTATTTTTATATTTTCCACTTTCAATCAATACCAATGATCACTTGTGTACGTCAAAAAATACTCATTCAAATAAATGTATTATATATGTATAACTCCTATTGTACTTAATTCAATTACAGATACTTGCTTAAAAGTCGTAATTAGAATATATCTGATAACATATATAGAAACATTTGTTATCAATGATATGTATACTACAATAGTATGATAAAACAGCAAATCTCCATATATATAGAGTGACTTTAAATTTATAATCTAACATAAGTTTCACTGTTTGGATGAGTTTTGAATGTTTTATTAACACTAGTTTTGTTTTATTTGTTGCTTTAAAGAACGTGTGGATTCGGAAACAAATAACAACTAGTATTTTGATGGGTTTCCGATCAAAAATACTTGAAATTAAAAAAACTGAATGTGACATTTTTCTCATTTTTCAATTTACATGCAATGAGCTTGTGCGAAATAAATATATTTTAACTAAATAAACTGGATTATCATAAAGTCGGGTTACTTGAGATTTTTATTTTTTACTGTTTTTTTTTAAATATGAATCAACAAGTGTTGTACCTTTTAAAATCCTGATTAAACGCACCAACTTTTGATGTCACTTGCCAAAGAGCTGTAGTATATTTTTTTTAAGCAGGCCCTGTCAAAATTGGCAAATCTTCAAAACTTTAAATTTATAGTTCGACAGAAAGACATATTTCTAGGAAACTTTAGCAATTGCGTTATTATTATGATTCTGATTACAAAATTGAATTGAATTGTTATCATGAAAAATATAATTACTATATTGTGATTGTAATTAAAGCGATTTATTTTTATTTTAAAAATATTGTTTTTTTCAAACTACGTCAAGTGTTTACATTGTAATTAATTCATTACGGGAACACTACCGTTGTAATATATAAAATAATTTAATATTCAGTACAAAGCGACATTGTGTATTAAGAACAGAGATTGACACGTAATTGCTGAAACCGAAAATATTATTTTATATAATAACGAAGGCATTACGATATATCAACACTAAGGCAATTATAATGTAATAGAAACTTGACAATAAAAAAGTGGTTAGGCTTTGTGTCATTAGTTTTAAATTATTGTAACTCTTGAATTTATTCAATAAGATTGTCCCCTCAAGAGTTATTCAAATGTTTCTGATCAATCGTGAAATTCCTCAGATATTCGTCCTTTGACTCTTTGTGTTTTTGGAACATTCGTAATATAATCCGTCACATGGTGTACAAATACAAAATTATTCAAACACTGAAAAAAGATCTAGAGATCATTCCAATAGTGACAATCGTTGATGATTTAGAATTAATGTTTAATTAAATTTAATTTTATCTATATATTATATATATAATTATAATTTTATTTATATCTGGTAATTTTGTAACAAGCTTGTAGTATTGCAATGAGCTTCACTGACGACGAAGTTTGTTGAAACTTCGGCTTTGTCGAAAGTTGCCGTCATAATATCAATCTTGAAACGCTTTTGCTCAGCGCATACAATGTAGTGGTTCGTCGGAACAATGTCGATTCACCTTTATGTTAGGTCTCCGTCCTCTTTAAACATCGTAAGATATTATCGTTCACTATTCTCCTGTGTCTTGTAACTTATAAAAGATAGGTATTTTTCGTTAAGGTTACAGAGTCGACTTTTAAATATGTAAGTGTATTAAAATTCAGGTTTTTTATTACTATATGTTTTGTAGCAATCAATCATACAAATATATTGCACCATATACTAATGTAGTTGTATGAAATATACATATCCAGCAAGTCCGTGACTTCATTTACTTCCATTATTTTAGAAACAAACAAGAAAAAATTTTCGAAAACAAACATATTTACAAATATGTTACATTTACATTATACTAAATGTGTTTAGATGAAATTGACGTTCTGTCTGCTTGTCATTAAACCGAAATTAATTATCATTGACGAGCATTATATATTCGAAAAACCCAGTTTTTCCTTCCGATCTGTCTGTCTGTATGTGTGTCTGTGTGTCTGTCGAATTTTATTTTTCGAATTTTGAAAAACTAAAGTTATATTTGGAATCAGCATGTAAATGTAAGATTCACTTTTCAAAATTATGTTGATTGTCCAACGGGAAGGTGGTCAGATCGGCCGCCGAAGTTACCGAAAAATGGGAAAAAAAAATTCGAATTTTTAAATTTTTTAAAATTTAAAAATTCATTAATTCATTAATTAATTTAATTATTTTATTTTTTTTTTTTCTTTTGTTTGTTAATTAATTTGCGAGTTATAATTTGCCGATTAGGAGTTTTTCATAGCGGCAAGCTCGATTGCCGCGTGTCAGATGTTTTTTAATATTATTGATAATTACATGTATAATATAAGGTGGTTTATAACTAACACTTTCTGAAATCTAGTTCTTTTTACCTAGATACAACAGAACGCAATTTAACTAACTAGACTTAAACAAACTCAGTATACTAAAATGTACAAACAAGCAGATCTACGAGGTACAATTAGTCTCCGTCTGTGAAAAATACTTCACTTCAGAGTCGACCGCCAACGTTTGATTTATCTGCTCCAATACTAAACACACTAAAGTGGAAAGCGGTTTCGAGTAGAGGATTCCGTATTCATACAGTTATCCAGGTTCACATAATATATTTTGCCCTTCAGGCTCGGATTTTCAAGGGCGGAGGCTTTTTTAAGCCATCGCCCACCACCACCGGTGACGCTGTAACAGCCATTAGGGCTAACAACACGAGACACGAGACAAAAAAAAAAAAAATAATAATATATTGATACAATCATTCAGTGGAACGTATTTCCTAAAACTATTTACAAAAACTGTTTCTAGACTTCTTGTGTATTTTAAACTCACACATACGAACGGAACAGACGCAATCACGACTGATCTTTTTATTAAGTATTGAAGCGAAATAAAATGCGGTCGGTTCTTTACATCGTGGAAGTGGGTTCTGCCAGTTGACTGAGAGAATTGTGGATTGAAAAACCGCTAGAATCAATCAGAAGCTGCATGAATGTACGATTAATTACAGATAAATACTTTAAGTAGAATTTGTTGTTTTTACTTTACGATTAAATAATAAAAAAAAACAACTGAGGCAATTATGTGAATTGCCTACAGAAGTAAAAACTTAAAACTGTATTTTAAAACTGTATTTTGATATTACAAAATAAAAATTAAATTTCATAATTTTTTAACTGATCTTTAATCATTAATCTGGTTTTCACATGTATACATGGGTTATTTATAAGTTAAAACATTTTTTGGTTTTCTAAATACAGTACAAAATATAAATACAAGTTAATAAAAATAATAACCAATATACTTATGCTGGGGGGCTCCACCCCCTTTTCTCTTCGCTCACCAACCGCTGGGATCCCACCGGAAACGACGAATGATGTAAAATTAAGAAATACATTTTAATTTCCGATCAAGGTTCCACTGTTCAAGGATCAACTGTTTACGTAATTCCGCTATTTCCGTTAAATGTCGCGAATCACAATCTCGTGACGACATTGTAAAAAATTGACGCGTGGAAACAATTTTGTATAGAATTTTTAGATTATTTTAGTATTCGTATTTATATAATGTTCCATGAATTTTATTTTGAACATTTTTTCAGTGTTTGTATTAAAGCCATCATTAATTCCATCAATACTTAGATTGTTTTTATTTTAAATCAATTCAACCTACATAGTTTATTACTTTTTTTAAATAGTTGTACACAAGATTACTATTAAATTCTACGTGAGAAGGATAGATAAAATATACTAATATTGCTGCAGCATGTCGCTGACGAAAATTCACGAGACTTTATCCATCCAAGATGCTTCACAGGCATACATATATACAACGTATTTGTGAGGTGCGCGTACGTATACAGCTGCGCGCGCTTTGGCGTCTTTCTATTGGGAATCTATAAACTTCTCCCCTTAAAGCGGCTATAAAATAGTTTACTACTTAAAGTCAATATAATAATAATATCTTTATGTCGAGATAAACTAGGCACATTTTGTTAATAGCTTTCTATCAATTACAAAATTTAAATTCTAATTAAAATTCCAAAATATATAAAACATTAAAATAATAATAAAATAGTGACAAAAATAATTTCCAAATTCAGTTTGTAATTTCTAAACACTAGACTAGACTCTGGTAAAATGTTATAATAAATAAGAAGTAGTTTTAGCCGATGTGGTTCCAGAATGCTATTAGATCTTAAACTTATCCTTTTCAGAAGGGATGACGTTCTTATTCGGATTATGGTATAAAAGCAATTAGTCCGCTCTGGTGCAAATATGCCTGAAGCTAAACAAAGGCGCGGTAAGCCTTTCAGTACCCTCAATCCATTATTGTACTGAACCCTCAATTGCCTTGTATATTTTTATGTCTATAAAAGACACAAAAGGCTCCCATGTAGAAGGTGTAGTATGCTTTGAAAAGTGTATGCTTTGAAAAGTGTTATTATATTTTCGTTAGTATATCAGTTAAACTTGTAGGCCAACTTGTTACTGTGTGACGAGGTAATGGTGGACAAACACCATCATCTCGTCTTACCGCGAACACGTTTGCTGCAAAGCATTCGAAACGTTGGCTTAAAATTAAAAAATGTAAAAAAACGCGAGTTATATCCATAAAATAGTTTTATTGAAATGTGTAGTACTCTTGTAAATCTTAGAAAACATAACGTGAGTACAGCTGAATAATTATATATAAAAGTAATCATGGAGCACGAAAGTTTACATACAATTTTGTTTTATTTTTATTTATATCTGGTACAGCCGGCTACACTTACTATTAGGCTAAGTCTAACATTTAATTTATTTGTTGCTTGGCAAAATTTAATTTTTATGACAACACCTGAAGTGATTCTTAAATTTTTTTGATTCATACATATCGCATGTGTTGCAAATTGTTTTCGATAAAGGTTTGATATGCCTTTGCCTCATACTCGTGGACGGGTGCTGCTTTGCGATAATTGGTTGTCTTGCAAGCCGAATTGCAAAATTTATTGATAACAATATTTGGTAATTCATATTAAATTGATTGCGATTGCTCTAGTTATTCGGTCACGATAAAAATACCCGGATAAGTTTGTTGTGAGGTTTTTCTCAAACCAGGGCGCGTTTGGGCCCTCGTAGCTTTAACTCTTCAGTTGGCGAGTGTCCAGAAGGGCTTATTACGATAAGTATGGTATCAATATGGGCCCTTCTGACTCTGCAAATTGACATACTTAAGTGATCACTGATACGGGTTTTGAAGTGGAAAAGATATAAATAATAAATTAAAAAATTAAAAAAATACATAAAAAGCAAAAAAAATAACAGAATAATTTTCGATTCGGTTCTATTTTTTTCTTATATATTTTTCAGTAAAGATTGTTTCGTGTGTGTGCGTCAAGCAGTCAGTTCCATTTTTTCATACACTAATAAAAATACTTATTTAGGTATACGTGTACGTCTATACGTGTTGTTTATATTTGTTCTTAATCAAGATATTAATGTGATAGAGATAGCACCCAGTATAGCTTGTGTGTTTATGTATGATCAAAAACATACAAGTAACATAAACATAGTTCTATCATTAGGATTTCGTATTTAGATAGAATATTAATTACGACACTACGAACATAAAGCTAGCCGTTACAGCAGCAATATATAAATATAGTATATATATATATATGTATATAGTAATGCAACAAGTAAATCATATTATCAGAATTGTGTATGGGTACTGAAAGCCCATCACATTTCAAATTGTGAGATCGCAATCCCCGGGCGGTCTGACATAGTTGAGTACAAACGAGGACCCTTGTATCGAACGGGGACTGGCTTCGCAATTAGATCTACTAAATTGCCTCACAGACACTTACATCTCGTGTACTAATTAAAATACTACATATTCTATTTTAAATACGAGAGCGAGGTATATATGTACAGATGCACTGATGAATTTAAGAATTAAATATATTGTTTTTTTTTAGCAAAATAGCAAAATCCAAAAGTATTAGTGAAAAGTAGCTTTCCACACTTTTAATTAGCTCTCTACAGACAAGGATGAGAATACAGAAAAACAGATATGTATACAATTTAACAATATCAATTAACCACATAACTAAATGTCACTATTTATTGAAGTAAAAATATAATAAAAATGTTAACCTAAGAGTAGTAGTACAGTCAGCTTCAAAAGTCGATGACCATATTTAAAGTTTTAAAATAGCTATACAATATATTACATCAAAATTGCTGAACATGACGTCAATATTATATGAACATCATTCAAGTTCAAATTATATCTGACCCAAATTTATAATTTTGTCATTGTCACGGAATGAAAGTTGAGACAAAGAATGTAGCGTCTCTTTCTTTGCATTTCAGTTTTAAAACAGTGATGATACATTACAAAAAGAATGTATTAACGATTTAAAAACATTGTGTAATTAATAATTTTTATTTTTAATTATAGATGATTAATTTTTATTTACAATACTTCATTTTATAAATTCCACTTTATTATAAGCATAATGTATTTTTATAGCGGCAATGTTAGTAATACTTTTCCATCTATTGTCACTTAGAACAAGAACAAACTTCAAAATATGTTAAATTAAATGAAATCTCTTAGGAACATGACATATGTTTGATGAATTTGACAACTTGATATTTAGGTAATTTGAACTTGAATGATGTTCATTTAATATTGGCGTTTTGTCATGTTCAGCAGTTTTGATGTATTGTATAGCTATTTTTGAACTTTTAATATAGTCATTGAATTTTGAAGCTGACTGTACCACCCGACACCTATTATAAGAAGAAACAATTTTCAACTCCATCTCAAAGATTAGGGCGTTAAAACAAACAAACTTTTCCGCATTTTAATATTAGTATAGAAGTATATTCTGCTGATTGGAATTACCCGTTCTATGGTAATTCGATTAGTCGGGTCACTTTTAACTGAACGATCGTACCGAGAGTTAATGGCTGATTGGACAACCCAGATACAAGCGATGTTCACTAAAAAGGTTCAGAAATCAATACCTAAAAGGGCATTTATTGGTCAATTCTTGAATTGTGCTTTTAGGCAAAACGTGCTTTAACAGAGTCGTTTCTGGAGGACTGCTTCTAAATGGTTACTAACTACGCTCAATGCTCACGGGTCACATCTAGGAGCTTAGAGATTCGTGTAAAGACATTAGTTAAAGAGTTTTTGTTATCTAGAAATTAGGTCACAGCGAGTCACATTGAGATAGTTGCCGCATTGTAGTACAGTCGACTGGAGCGGGAATTGAGAGGCTTGTTCCATTAATTAATGGTTCTAGCAATAGCTTAAGTTAGTGTTTGTAGTTGAAATAAAGTTTACAGTTAATCAAATTGCCATTCTTTATATTTTAATTCTTCGCATAATATATTGTAGATAAGACACTAACAACTAGAACTGTTTAGATCCATATAATTTAAAAAGTTATAATGAAAAGAACTAAGTGATATATTTAATATTACACGCTATTAAATTCTTTGTTAGTAGTTTGAATATTAGGAAAATAAAAAAATATATAAGTGAGATTTAATATCACTTCAAAATATAGTGAATATGGTCTATAACCTATATAAAAATCATATATATCAAGCCAAGAGAATGCTGGCTGCAATTACCCGCTCGTCTCAGAGCCACTTCAGAACTGAAACTACGGAAGTAATTGTAGACAAAGCGAGCGCAATGACAACCATCTTTAAATGTCTTTTAATTAAGATTGATTGGATATAATATAATGTTTTATAAATTAAAATATTTCCATTATTTTTTAAATGATATAATTCATATGAGTTAATCTTGAAATGTTTTTGAAATCTGATACTGAACATAGCACTGTACACGTATGTGAGTTAAAGACTGTTTAACTCTTTTAGAGGTTGCAGGACGTCGTGTACATTCTAAATTATTCATAGGTTTGTGTATTAATGCAGGTGCAGGAGTCGCAGTAAATTGAAAGTAAATGTTATCACGTTCTCCTCGCTCCTCTCAACTATCACTACACTGTTATAATATATTCTGTTATAAATAAACTTTGTAAACTTGTCTGAGAGTAAAAACCATTTTCTCTTCACTAAATGCAACTGCATTTTTATTCAATGAATTCATAATTATTAATATTATTAAAACATGTCTTCTGATGGTACAATATGACTTGAATAAATATTTTCAAGTCATATTGTGATCATTTTGCCGTTAGGAAATCCTTTTCCTAAAAAGGTTCCCCAGTAGAATATTGCGTTACGATTGAGCATTATGTGGCAGCTTTATTAGGAAAGATTTGTTATGAAATATATATGTATATATATCTTATCTGTGAATCATGAAGATATATTTGGAGATTCCGGCACCTCATTAGACGGTTGGTGAAATCTTCGATGGAAAAATTGTTGGAACTTAACTTTTACAACCATCGCTAAAAATACTCAAGCCGATACCGTCAAACACTTTTATGTCATGTAAGATAACACATTATAGTGTTTTATTTTTCACAGTGCTTTTAATACCAATTTGATATTTAGTATTTTTCTTTAACAAAGAATACTTTGTAAACCGACGGAATCCAACATAAATGACATAGGTACTTACTAGATTAGAACTATTTACATTCAGAAGAGTTATGTGTGTTAACATAAATTAGATATTTACAATCGGATCGAATTGAAATTGAATTGGCATTAATCCGTTTATTCAAATTTTAATGCTGTCTTGTAGGTTTGGCTTAAATCCTATAAATAAATATAAAATACATTTATTGTCACTATACTTATTTCCATCTTTGACATATTATTATTTTCGACTCGTTATATAACTGGGTTAAAGAAACATCTGAAGAAACAAAAATATAAGATAATTGTGAATTCTCAGAGTATGTATTTACATTTTAAATAAAAAGGTAACGTAATGAATGGCGGCGCGGCCTCAAAGGATTCTTTGTGACACGAACGTGAACGAACCAGGGACAATGAGGAAGATTGACAAATGCGAATTAGGGGAGGCTCAGAACATTTTTTCAAAAGATATTTTAATAACTACGTCATTAATATATCTTTTGAATTTTCAATGCAATAAACAATAATATATAAACACTCACAAAGCTGGATTAGCTAGTAAACACAGTTTTACTGCATATGCCATAAAAAATATTAGATCTAAAACAGACGAGGCTACTGACAAGATAGTTTGTTATAGCTAATGTCTTATAGTATTTTACTGTAAGGAAATGCAGCTTCATAAATATTATCTTATAGAAATGAGCCATCCATCCCATCTTCCTTCTAAGCTCCAGTGATTCTTAATGTAAGTAAAATAATGTACTCACAGTCGCCACTCAATATATATTTGAAAACGTAAAGTGTGTTCGTAAGAATATCGATAAATTTGTACAGAATTTGTGTCTTTTATGTGTCCAAATACACATTGACCCATAAGAGTCACCTAATGAGATGACTACTACTAGCAAATACAGTTATGCATTAACTTATTACTTAAATATAAAAAGGAAAAAAAACCTATATTTTTATACCTGGGGTTTAAAAAGTTTGGTTACCCTGACACCTAAATGTAAGAAAATGATATTTTATTTATATTAAAAGACTTGACAAGTTATGTTACTTTTGCATGAATCTCTTTTATTTTAAAGTATTTTCCAGATATCAATGTAAAATCATTCAGTGAAATAGGCCATATATATAATCTTCGTAATCCAAACTATTCCACTAGATTTCAACAAATCAACAGCAGCTTGACTTAACCCACTCTTACTAATGACTAAGCCTTTCTTTAAAGTTCCAGCTTCGACGAACAGTCGCTACCAAGTTTCAGTATATTTTAGTGAACGTTCGCTGCATTGTTGTTTTAGTTGTTGGTTCTTGTAAAACTTAAACGAGAATACGAGTACTTACAACTATATCGATTTACTGTGTAAACTTTTATGGTCCTTTTTGGCGGGTTCTGTTTCTAAAAGGAAGAAAGTCACCTTATAGAATAACTCTTTGTAGATCTCTCTGTCTCCATTACTACTGATACAGTTTATTATATATATATATATATATATATATATATATATATATATATCCTTTCAAATAATGCTTCTGGGAAACAGAAGCAAAATATTGACACTTTTACCACATACTCTGATACTTAAAAAAATTCGTGTTTACCCGCACTATATTCGTGAAATTTAAATAGGTATAATAAAGAATTTATATACATCGTTAAGCAGAGCGCTAGTAAGTCAGAAGAGAATCATTCCTTTTTTTTTTTACTAATAACACCTTTTTCATGAGCGGTACTGAACCTATATAGGATCCCCGTAATTAAAAGACCGAACTTCGTTCCAAGAATTCCTAGTTAAGTGACAGATTGGATACAAGATCGGGGTGATTTGCGTTTAAATTTACTTTAGCAAATGATCTGTCCCAGTTGGTTCAGACGCAGACTCGTCTACCGGACGTGAACAGCCACATGTCCTCTGAGTTGACTCCAGTGCTAACGCGTTTATTTCTGCACTCCTATCTCAAAGGCGTAGTCCCGGTCTCATGGTGTGCCAGTGTGCGTGTTTGTCCATCCTATCCTATCCTAAAAAAGGTGATAGCTCGGATCCGGCTAACTATAGACCTATCACCATCACCATTTCCTCTCTTCTCTCCAATATAATGGAGAATGTCTTCTATCTCATTTATAACGGAGAGTGTTCCGAAGAGCTAATTGTTCTGATGCCTGCTGCCGAATTTCATCACCGCACTGCACGTCACCGCCTCCGTTTTTACCACCTGGATCCGTGATCTTCTAATGTGCGGTTTTCAAGAACCTTTCTTCCATGTAACACCAAGATATGGAACGAACTTCCTTAAGCGATGTCCCCAAATCGATACGACACCTTTAACAAAAGCGACATGGGTACCTCCAAGGCCGGCTTTGTTTTTGTGAATCTTCAGATGTTGCAACATATCGTGGGCGCCAGTGATCACATTTCATCTGTGACCTAACAAGTCATTTTGTAGGATACTAAAGTTACAAAAATACACGCTGTCTATACTTGAACTTGATTTCTTCTTAGTTGTAAATGGTAAATAATCTTAGAACCTGCTTCAGAATAAATATTAACTTACTAATTGCAATTTGCTTATAAAATTTGTTTCAAACTTACAAAGCAGCCGTGCTTGAAATAAACTTCATCATGATTTAAAAAAAGCTTGCTAAAAATATTGATACTTTTATGACATTTTTAATTAAAAGTTTTCTTTATTGCCATATTTCTTGTCATAAGTTTTGAGTAATTTTACTATTTCCGTGTTTATGTTGTTTTATTTTATTTCCTGTTATTTAAATATCTCCAAATTCTCAGCTCATTTAAAGTTATAAAATTAATATTTAAAACGTCTGGTCCAGATGAAATATACTTTTAATTATAAGTGGTGTAGCGGACGCTGATTATACATTTTAATAAAAGTATGGAAATTAAGTTCTTAATGAAGCTGTAATATTATGTTAGAATATTAAGGACCTGTCAAAAACTTTTGAATTCATTAATATATATTTTATATTATTTATATATACTTATATATTTCAATACATACGAATATTATGCAGATTTTTTTTTTAAATCGCTAATATCTAATTATATAATATTATAAGTATTGAAACTAACTATTATTAACTACTAGTAGCAAATCTCTTATAAAGTAAAATCTAATACAAATTATTAATTAATTTGTATTAAATTTTAGTATATTTATAAAAATACAGAAACGGCACCCTGTCATTATTCCAGATATATTTATATCGTACACAATTGATCATAATTGTTAAATATGAGTATGGTACATTTTATATTGTATAAGTGGGGTACATTAAATATTGTAATATTATGTCTTGAGTAATAAGATGGAGTAATGACTGTTTCTTATTCCATTGTGTTCATAACTTTGTCTTCATCTCCCTATACTGTCTGCTACTAGTCGCTTATCTCGTAATTGCAATGGAACTGACTATGGACAAAGCCTGTAAGTGACCTAGCATCTGAAAATATTTAATGGAACGTTATAATATTAGTTATGATTCTGATCCTAAAATAATCTTAAGGTTTAAGGTTTGTTTTATGAATATTATTTCTAATGTAAATAAAATTAAAAATTAACAGATACGATAAGAGTTCAAACCCACAACCTCTAGGAAATATTTTTTTGTATGCATGTTTATAAACAATATTAACCATTCATTTCGGTTGTGGGATCTTTTCAATATTATCTTGCAAAATTAAAATCATAAGGCTTCTTCCTAAAAAGATGTCACCTCCGACCCAATACAAAATAGTTTTCTTTAGAATACTAAATTCATCGAAGCGAGCAGCGACACGATAGCGACGGAATATCGACGGTATAGAGACGGGTATCAATTGTAATAGCAACGGGTTGCCTTACCAAAAGTTTCAGGTTCGAGTCCTGCTTTTATGGATTAATTTTTAACTCTATATTTATTAAAAATTTTAATAATCTGAACATACATGTTTGTTATAGACAATATCAAAAATTAAGTTTTGTTTCAAAGTATAAAATATATCCTATATCTACTTGTATTTATAGAACGAAATATGAACTACAATATTTCTTCTTTGAATATTTTTTTCACCAAGCTTTTCCGGTAACTCAGACAAAACTGTCGCCACCTTGATGATATTTTTGCATAAACAGTAAAGTCAACCCATTGTTAAATAATAATACAACTGCCAACCAACTCTGTGCTTAATAATATTTTTATTTCGGCACGATTTTTCTTTCATGCTTACAAGAAACCTTTTTACTGATTACATTTTCTCATTCACGTCAATTGAAATGTCTGAATATTTTATGGAATATACAATATCCAACGATGTAAACACTGAGAAAATAAATCTTTAATAGAAATTTTGTTAGATATTTTTCTTAATATACGAGGATAACAATTATATAATATATTTTGACACCTTTTTAGTAAAATAAACAAGTTATTTCTAAATTAAAAGTAATTTAGTTTATTAGATATAAATTATGTGATCGATACGTCATTGAATTTGATATTATTTTAAAATATGTAAATTACAACAATATTCTTTAATTTTACTCTAAGCGATAAAACATAAAAATATTATTTTTTATATTTATTATTAAAACTAACTCTTCATTACTTTACAGAAAGACACAAATTAGACAATTTGGAAATTAGTTGCGTATAGTGAAACAAGAATTAAAAATGATGATCTGGCTGTATTGACGTAAATACTATCGGGGTCCGTATTCAGGAGCTCGGAGCAGGCGGCGGGCGGTAGGCGGTGTCGCATCACAGACAGTTCACAATAGTGTTTACGTGACTACAGCCGGATATTTATAAAAAATTATTAAACTTTAAACACAAAAACATATATTAATCTGAAACGTTATCTTATCCAGGAATTTTTTTCCAGGTCTCGTCCTATATTTCCGGGTATCATTAGCTTTGATCTTAATCGCTTGAAAAAGTACATTGTCCTCTTAATTACCTTCTCAACTAATAGTGTATTTATAGTAAAGATATATATTACCCAATTTGTTTTATTTGTAAATTAATTTCAAGCTTTAAATATTTTTACATGTTTCAGTTCCAGGCACTGAAACATATAGAAACAAGAAATTACATTTTTTCGAAAATATTTTACTAATTATTAGTCAAAAGAGAAATTAGATGTGGATTCAAAATCAATGAACTTTGTGGTTTCATACAATATATACATAATTTATCAAGAATATTACTTAAAATTTTAAATTAAATGAGAAACCTTACAAAATTATGTTAATTTATTAATCATTAGTAATTGTTACGAAATTAAACTATTGTTTAATTAGTTTGGGTTAAGGAAGAGTACCCCCTGGGAATCAGCCTGTTCTTAACAATATATAAGACAATTTTGAAGCTAGTTATTAAGCAAATATATATTTTCAACTGGTTAATTAATTTTACCATTGTTACGGGGGTCAGCTTCAAAGACTCATAGTAGGAGGAGGCAAAGTTATATTCAATCAATCTCAATTAGAGACGTTTAGAGATGGTTGTCATTCCGCTCGCTTTGTCTGCAATTACTTCCGTAGTTTCAGTTCTGAAGCGGCTCCGAGTCGAGCGGCTAATTGCAGCCAGCGTCCGATGTGAAGACGAAGATGGGAGCGATTATTCCTTGTATTTAGAATTTAATTTTTTAATAACAGTTGTGAAAATGGCACTTTAATACTTGAGAACAAAAATATTAAAAAAAAAGTATGCGATACCTAATTCTAAAGCTAGTCTTGACTGAAAGAGGAGACTCTTTTAAATAAAATAAATTCATCCCCGAAATCGTTGTGCAGTAAAAGGAAGCCGACCTGAGCTTTTTTCTTAAAACAATATTTTTCTCATTCATCAGTGACTAGAATATTTACAGAAAACTAATGAGTATATACATATTGTAATATCATGTTTTAATAATAAAGATCTTTTTTTATTTTTCTACCGTCCTTACAACTCTTCTATTTCTTCTAACAATTCAGGATGTAATCCAACTCTTTCTTGGTCAGCCTTTATTCCGAAATGGTTCCTTGCTGGTGCTTTATTATTTCACCATAGATGTAACTTGAGCTAACATTAATTAAAAAAAGAAGAGACTATTTATTAAGCTAAAATAACAGTGAAAAGTCAGGCTTTCTTAAAATTACCACCTCCATTAGATTAGGGAAAACTCCACACACCATAGCTATTGACATTTTTATAATTGTTAGGGCTAATATGATAACAATTTTAGAGATAGATTCTATTTAAATCGTTTGCAACCTGGCTAGGCTACAATATAAGCTAAAAGAGTAAAATAATAAACGTAGTAAAATAAAATGATTACGAGAAAAATGCTATCCAATATTATAATATTTCGCATTAAGTTATTGTATTTGCTGAAACTTGATTTAAAAATATATATACTTTAGTAATTAAATGTAGGTTTAGTTGTCTCCACTTATTCAATTTTTTTCATCAAATAATCAACTGAAGAGTTATTCAAATATTCTTAATCAACTGTAATGGTCCTTAAATAATCTCAAAATCCTTCTTCTTTCCTTGTGTTTCAAGGGACACTCAAAATTTCGCTTTACGAGGTATTTCATGATATATAAGGCAACAATTAATGTACTTTAAGCGATTTTCATTAAATTTGTACTTTCGTCTTTTACCTTATAATGTTTATAAATCATCTTTGTTAAAAACGATTTTTCTAAAAAAATCCTAATACTGCGTGGATGTAAGCACAAGTTAATCTGATCATATTCCATGTCGAGAGATCACATATATTTTCCAACGAACTTTGAACATTACAGCTATGGTGAAAAAATAGTTTTTAGAAATTCTTTTTTATTTTTTATTTTTATACAATCTGAGTTAATGCATGCACATTCCACCTGATTGAAAGTGGAAATGAAGGTGTAGGTGGTGCCCTGTTTTAACTATAAGCCTTTTAACGCTTAGACACAGTGCACTGATCTAAGTCTCTATAGTCCTAGGAAGAGGAGGTAGTCACTGTATTCCAAAGGACATTTACAATAAAAGTATTGGAAAATCAATTCGTAATAAAGTTAAATCGATTATTTTCATTATTTTCAATTAAATTGATTATTAATCTTTTTACCAGTGTTTTTAGTGTGGTTAGACTCAACACATTTCTTGCTCTTTTGATATTTTTTTAACTTCCGAGGAACTAGGCTGGCTGACGAAATTTTCAATGACGACAGAAACTAACAGAATTAAGTCACCTCACTATTACTGTGTTGATTGGCTATATCAAGACTATTAATATTAGAAAAATATTAAAATATCGAGTTGAAATTAAAAAATATACTATTATAGTCACTGACACTGTGAAAAAATAAAATTTTTAAATGAACATACATATGAACGTTTTTTGCTGCAAAAAACACTCTCAAGGGAATAAAAATTGATTGGGTATTTCTCGTTCATCTAAAACTTTGACGTGTAACATCGTTATATAGTAAAAGTTTTTAGAACAAATTTTAAAAGCTACCACAATTTACATCAAAACATATATATTTGTAATGAAATCATAAAAATTAATGTCTTATGGGGGGTTAAAATTTTGAAAGTAAAGCCTCTAGTCCAAGTTATCACATGAAATGGATTGTAGTGCATATTTTTCTCATAAATTCTTATTTATATTGAAAAAAAAAATGCTTGAAATATTAAAACTGTATCGAATCGGTTAATTTCACAATTTTCGTTATAAACCAACGTTTTAGATGCTTTGCATTAAGAGTCATCGCCGGAAGACGAGATGTAGGTGTCTGTCAGTGAATTTATAAACCAAAAAGTCCCGCTTGTTAATACTTATATTCCTAAAATAATTCGTAAGGCTAATAAACTAAAAAAAAAAAACTTGCTGTCATTAACACATTTGTTTTACGACCCCGATCGCACAATAATTTTTCTATATTTTTAGTTTTTTTTTTAAATCTGCTTAGTAGGTTTCACAGGAACTAATTAGCCCTAAGTTGCGTGAACATGCATCGCTTAGGCCCAAATCGAAAGAGATTAAACGAATAATCTAGTTGCGAGAAAATGGCGTCGAATAAAACGCTTAAATATATATACACACAAACGTATACTGTTAAAGGGTTAGAATTACTCAGGATACCTATATAAATATTAAATATTAACTATTAAATTTCATTACCCTACTCTTTTTTCAATAATCATTGTGAAAAAAAAAAGTTTTTACAAACTTTATTTCAACTACAAATACAAACTTAAGCTATTGCTAGAACCATTAATTAATGGAACAAGTCTCTCAATTCCCGCTCCAGTCGACTGTACTACAATGCGGCAACTATCTCAATGTGACTCGCTGTGACCTAATTTCTAGATAACAAAAACTCTTTAACTAATGTCTTTACACGAATCTCTAAGCTCCTAGATGTGACCCGTGAGCATTGAGCGTAGTTAGTAACAATTTAGAAGCAGTCCTCCAGAAACGACTCTGTAAAAGCACGTTTTGCCTATAAGCACAATTCAAGAATTGACCAATAAATGCCCTTTTAGGTATTGATTTCTGAACCTTTTTAGTGAACATCGCTTGTATCTGGGTTGTCCAATCAGCCATTAACTCTCGGTACAATTGTTCAGTTAAAAGTGAGCAGACTAATCAATCGAATTATCCATTTTGTGTTCCAATCCGCAGGCCATATTTAAAATAAATTGCATTCTATTCACGTATTCAGTCAGACTGTATACGTTAATAAATTAGTATTAATTTTTTATAACTATATTGATTATTAAAAAATATATGTTCATATATCTGTAGAAACATTGCAAGATATACTACATTTAAGGTACTCGAAAGTATTAGACTGTCTGAGAGGGGAATTTTAAGTGCGGAGAGCCTGTTGTCATGTCATGCCTGTTGTGCAGATAAAGGGTACCTTATATCGATCTACGTACTCCAAGCACCGCTTTCAAATAAATTCAACGTCTGTTATGCGAGTAATAAAAGATAAGAAAATGCAATAAGTGCACAATTACTAATGGCTTTATAATACATGTCAAATAACTAAGGTTAAAACGGTTAGTTGTACGTAATATATATGCGACAATTAAGCGGATATAATTGGGTAGCTGGTGCCCTTACAAAGGTCACTCGTTGAAGTCGACTCATCTGAAATGTGTCTTCACTCATCTGATTGTGTGACTCATCTGATTGTGTGTCTGTTGGTGCCCATACTATTCTAATAACTAAAAATATTATACCTACAGTTAAAGTTCTTATTTTCTTTTATAAGTATTTTTCAAAAATTGAATTTGAATAATAATATATTTGCGATGTGCAAATGTAATTGTTCAATTGTAGCGTTAATCATACTAATTGTAAAATATCCAATTGGTATATTTTGTATTCCATTACGTATTTCTGTTGACCCCAAGAACTGAATTTCTTTTTCAATTTAATTTAATATCAATACTTCTAATATCAATAATACTATATATACCTGTATCTATTCTTTTTCATTGCTTTTCCGTAGTAATAGACGGTAAAACAAAACATGTCATTTTAGCAACATAGCTATTATCTAATGACGTCATTTTAACCTGACAAGTTCCAATTACGTGTATACTCACTTTATTTATGCCAGGATTGCATTCACCTGTCTGACTATATTAAGACTAATTTAAAAGCCCACTGTTGGCATCTGTCAGTTTTAGATTAGTAGTAAGGTGGGGTAAGGACTTGCTTAAAAACATCGATTAAAGTGAATAAAATGAATGGCGTAGGATCCCTAGTATTTAAAAAGAAAAAAGGTTTACTTACGCAAAATTTTACCGACTTCAGTTCTTTAGAACAGACATTTATTATTGACAGGCTTTATTAGTGAAAGTAAATAGTAAAATTACTTTTAAATAATAAACATATTATGGCGTCGTTACAAGGTTACTTTGTTTAATTTTGATGAACTCTCCTTAGCTGAACAGTAAGACTAATAATATATATACATGTTTCAGATCAAATTATATTTATTTTAATTAATAACTCCAAATGTTAATAATCCAAAGTAATTACTTGGAGTTATTATTATTGAACCAAATTTGGTTACTTGGCACTAAATTGAATAATTTAGAAGTCTTTGCGACTGTCTATTTTTGCTACGACGGTGGACGAGTATCCTCGACCCGAAATGTATATAACAGCAAAGGTCAGTGTAAAGTAACAAAATTACACTTAAACGAGAGTTCTATTTACTATTAATTATATGTGACAAATTAAAATAAAGTTGTGAACTGTTTTATAATTTTAATAATACCAGAATATTACTTGATCTAATACTTACGATTGGCGTATACGGTGACAGATCAACAACAAGACAAAGGAAAGTGGATTCAGGTTTCTAAGTTTCTTTTGCCATAGGCTGCCCGAGCTGATGGTAGCTTTGACAATGAAAAAATGTTATTAAAAACTGACTTTCAATGACGATTTTTATTTTGATTGAATTGAATGATTATTTATAAATATACCTAAAAGATCCTTATACATATCAAGCATTCGGATACTTTTCGCCAAATTCCAAACAAAAACGTTATGAACATTTATTAAACAACCTTCTAGTAAAACACGTGCCCATCTATATCACCGGACTTTCAATAATAAAGAAGACACCAATAAGCTTATTTGTTTTTATTAACTACATATTCTAAAGATAATTAAATAATCAAATTGATGTTTTTCATGTGACTCAAAAAAATTAATAAATTCAAAACGCAATTCAGGGTGTACACTGTACAGTGATCACTGCCACCTTGGGCTATCCGTCGTCCTTAAGTTATCCAGTTGCTTAAAATGGCAGCTTTACCGGTTATGGTCTGGTTATAGAAGTCTGCATACATTTGGTTAATAGGGTATAAGGGATTTCAAGAGATTAAGGGACGTCATAAAACTCGAGAGAACAGAGAACTTAAGTTTACTTTTAAAAATAGTTAGTACTATTTTACTACTATTTTTTATTTTTTTTTTGGTACTAATGTGCCAAAAAAATCTTAATTGTGAAAACTAGAAATATTAAGAAATCATTTTCATCAAATCCTTATACTTAGCCACCTAAGGGGAGTTAAAACTTTTTCTGTACATATTTCATGTATGTTTTTCATAAGGAAGCAAAGTTTTATTTTTTACAGAAAATAAGTTACCTAAGCCCGTCATTCTATGCGACGTAGAAGACAGGAATGTGAGAGGGAAGTGAGCATGTTCTAATTAATTTGATGACGCAATTTCGAGGGACGGTTCTGTATATAACTTGATTATTGAGTATAATTACAACTTTAATACTTTTATTAATAATAATAGCTTTAATTAATTTTATTAGTTATTACGAAACGTAGTTACAAAGACAAATATTTTTCCTTTCGATTGTATAAAACATTTATAGCCGTAATATATGTCATTTACATGTATATCATAAAATAAGCTGAAGCTTATTCAAAATTATGTAATTGGCCTTAAAGCAGTCGATTTACCGTTGAGGCCAGTTATCAATAGAAAGATGCACTTTCTGTGAATCAATACTAGCAATAAATAGTAGTTTTGAAGGTTGATGTGAAAAATCTATTTATCTATATTTGATATGTTTAGTATGGTTTCAACGATATCAATTTAGGAATGAGGAAAATTAAATAATAATATCAAATACAAAATAAAAACACTTTATTGACATTCTTTTCAGAAATCGCATAAAAAAAACTGTAAAATATAATTACTTATTTTGATCACAATATATTTCTAATTAGTACAAATAAATTAAATAAACACACAAAATATGTTTATCAAAATTTACAAATAATAACAATAAAACAAAATAAACAAAAATTTAAAATATAAATATTTAGTCTTACATCTACAATATTGTACAGTGAATTAAATGCAAATCGTAATTCTGTACGAACTTATTATATTTATAAACATTTAAATACTTTGTATAGTGACTAGATACGAAATGAAACCGAGAACTCATCAATTATTATTAAAAAAACTACGTCAGAACAGAAAGAAAGTCTTTACATAAGTAATTTCTTGAACTAAACGGTAATTCTCTTTATTTTTCTATAGATCGTGTATATAAGGATTGATAAAGCAATCGTAAGCCGGCTCGAGTGCATCTTGAGGGTCGAGCATGACGGACTTTAAACAACAACATTATTAATACGGCAACACCATTATCTAGCGTTTTATTCAGCGGCCTCTTATATTAATAACATTTGATTAAAATAATGATCTACCAAATTATAAGAAAAACTGAATTACGAGTTATAGCTTTGAAACTTAGCCGTTAAAGTTCAGATATATTAGTCATTTAGGGTAGCAATGAAGAAATGTTCTACCTCTTATAGCGAGTGTACTAAAAACAAATGTGTTTAGACAAATATTTTTACATGTATTCAATTTATCACAATAATTTTTATATAATTAATCAATTAATATTCCAAATTATATTGCACTGCCCGAATAGTTCAGTCTTCTAAGAGTTAAAATGAAATGACAATTTTGTTTCAGTGAATAAAGATAATGAAGATACAATGTAAAACACCGATGATATAGTCTAGACGTAAACGTTGAGATTATAAACCTCTACTTACACGTTTCAATAGTAAACGGTTTTAAAAATATATTATGAATATGATGATGATATGGCTTATGACAGGTATTAATATCTTGGTCCTTAAATACAAATACTGTGACATTAATTTTCTATAAAATAATAGTAAATATTATTAATTGGAAAGCTTTCATATATTCGTTTGATAATCAACATAATATTTGAGCACAATTACAAATAATAAGTTTTGGTATCGCTATATACCGAGACTTATTAACAATGTTATGAGGCAAATAAATATTTTAAATGACAACTGTTGGTCGAACGATTTAATAAGAAGACGCTACTTCATTGCGGCCCATCAACTTCATACATTTAAATTCCATTGTGTTACAAATTGAATGTATTTTTATTGATGTACATAGCTCTGGAGTAGCCTCTTTTTATATTACGCTAGTCTATGCTCTTACTATGTATTTATCAATTAATTTATTGCTGTCCGGGGAGTCATCGGCAAACTTGATTTCGTTCGATGAGTCCGAATTTTCATCGGCAAATTTAATTTCATTAAAGTCCGTTGTTCGTTTTAATGTATCGTCTTTTTCTCTTGAATCATTAACTCGTTTGAGAGTCGATGAGTTGTCATATTCTGGCCTTTTTTCTCGCCTGTGAACTTTCACTGGTGACAATGTGAGCGTTAGATTTTTCATTGGTATAACCACGGAATTGTCTTTCTTTCTTTTATTAATTTTGGCGAGTTTTGTTGAATTTTGTAGGTCGGTTATACTAAAGTTAAGTGGGTGTATTATATTGCCTCTTTCAAATTTTCTGGTTGATTTTATCGATTCATTAGACTTGTTTGAGCGATTATCGGAATTTCTTTTCAAACTGCTTGACATCGGTTGTTCTTCAGGAGATTCTGTATTGCTTCCTGGATTCGGACGTAGTTCTTTAGGTAAAACCTTCTATAAAAAAAATATTTAAAATTATTGCATTGAGATTGATTAAGATTGTGTCAATTGAGCAAGTGAAGTGCTATTGCAAATTCTATTGCAATGTTTTGTGTATACCATAATTTACCTCATAAATGACATCATTTTCATCAATCTCCTTAATAATATCTCCATCTTCGAGTGGTGGAATCCAGACAAGGAAAGCGGGATCCATTCCTAAATAAGAACCGGGTACGGAACCTAAAACGATGTATTTAAGCAATTTAAAATCACAAGCGACAATTTAAACATAATATGCTTTTACTGCGATAATGTATTTCTATCGAAGACTCCACATTATCAAACTATTAACTTTATCAACTTCCCCTACAAATTATTTTAGGAGATGGAAAGATATATGACAACGAGTGTCATATATCGTTCCACCTTTTAAATAAATTCTAACACACATCGCGCCTCATCCGTACCGGCGTTGTCGACCTCGTAGTCGTAGTAGTCGATCTCCATCTCGGCGTGCGAGGCGAGGCTGAGGTCGGAACGCAGTAGGCGGCGATTGCGGGAGTCCTTGGTGTGTTTGGGGTTGTGCTCGCGCACCCGCGCCGAGGACACGCCGCTCAGCGCGGGAGAGTACCAACCCTGGGGGAATAGAATCCTAAATGCGGGGAGAGACTACTACATCATCGATTTGGAGATCGCATACATTGGTGAGAGTGGCGGCGGAGGTGGAGGACGACGCCGTGTCGACGCGCAGGTCCTTTTCCCACGCACCGTCCACGTCCTTATCTCCGCAACTTTCGATCTCACTCGTGACACTCGCGTTTTCCGTGGTCGTCTCGCTCGTCGGTAACTCTCGTTCCGAGGAGATCTAGTAGCAGCGTAGACAAAAAAAAACGGAGTATAAGATTATTTAAAAATATAAATTGTCAACATTATAGTAGTATATATGCAACGGTGGTGGTGGTGGTAGTATATATGCGCACGTGCTGCGGGTCGGCGGTGCGCGAGCGGCGCAGCGGCGGCGCGGCGGCGGGCCCGTCCCCGGCGGGCGCGCTGCTTGCCGACGCGCCCGCCGGGGACACGGCGGTCTGGCTCGCTGCGCTGCCTACGCTGACGTCATCGTCCGCTTCGGCGTCCGAGGCTCGGTCCTCTTCATCCCTGGGTGGGACAGATCAAATCGGTGTATACTGAGTATAATATGATCTTCTGTGCGAATGGGTAGATACCGGTGTAATTATTTCTCTTCCTTGACACTAAATTTGTTGCAGAGACGATAGAATACAATTTCATAAATACAATTTAAAAAACAAACTTGTATGTGTTTGTTGCATAATTGTTGGTAAGAATTATTTTATACGCATTATCAGTTTGTGCTAAGTCAGTTTGCGCTGACTGAGAAATATTTGTCATGTAGTGATAAAAGTGCAATACTTTTATATTAAGGAATTATATATACAGATTTTTATTTATAAATATGTATATTTATTTATTTATAAGTAACTTCAAATGACCTAGATTTAGTTTTATATGTATCAAATTAATCATTTTATTGTTTTACTGTTTATTCGTCCTATTGTCATATTTTTCTTTTTACTTTTCTATGGTATGAGTGACTAGTAGAGAATTCTGTAAAGCATTTAGTCTGCCCGTTGTACTTTTTTTTGGGTTCAATAAAGATTTCAATAAATAAATAAATAATATAGAACTCGATGTCTATGAAAACTTAATACTTAGATACATACGTAAATAAATTATTTCGGCAGATTATTAGAGTACTTGTAGAATTATATGCGTTAACAATATGCTCTTTCTTGTATTATTATTGTTTCGAATAGGTCATATGTTAAACGTTAATAAAGAGCGCGGTCTGCCGATGGACATGTTTCTTCACGTCATCTACAACTTATATATGGGAAAAAAAAATCTTTTAATATTAAATATAGTTTTCAAATTCTTTACTTCCACTCTAAAATGAAGCATAGACTTGCACGAGACATTTAAACTATTCATCTAATTCAGTGATTCCCAAAGTGGTCTATATCGACCCCTAGGGGTCTATGAAAACCTGCAAGGGATCTACGTCAGCGAAAAAAAATTTGGGGGTCCATGAAATGAAAGTGGGGGTCCAAGATAGTGGATCTCAACACATACACTGATAGTACCTATTTACTTACATCATACTATCTTATAATATCAAAACCTATACATTACTTATAAAAGTACCTATGAAGTAAAAATTTTATTATATATGTTTATAAAATTGTGTAAGTTGTAAGATGGTGGTATTCGCTTTGTGGTGGCAATACATTTTGAACTTGTAAAAACCTGAGAGTCGCAGTCGTAGTCTCAGAGCTTCGCTACCTTGCATAGACTTGTTTTTTTTTTTAAATCCAATTAATAAATGTATAAATTAACACGTGTTTTTACTTTAAGTTTTTAACACTAAACTTCACTACAGTTAGAAATTTATAGGAAATTAATATCAGGTAAATAGGGGGTCTAGAAGTAGGGGGTCTAGCCAACACGGAAAAACATAGCAAGGGGTCTACGACACAAAAAAGTTTGGGGAACTCTGATCTAATTTATCAAGACCTAAGTCGTCGCGTGGTTATTAAAGATGTATATACTTATATTTCATTTGTAAACAGTTTGTTTCACAGAGGTATTTTGTTTTACTAGTTTGTAATGTGTCTAAACCTTTTGCGGCATAAAATTGTATTAAATAAACCTTTTATTCTGACGGTATATGAAGAATTTAGTAAGTAAAGTAAACGTTGTTCTAGTAATAATCAATTAATTTGTTTATCAATTTACTTCTAATCCTTATTATAAATTTAGTTCCTATTATGAGCAAAAGTAACCAAGAAAACTGTGACGTCAACTATGCTGATGTCACCGTTTTTAAAAAGCCTAGTCAAGTCTCACCTATGTAAATTTTTGAATCATTGTCATTTAAGAAATAGATAAAGAATCAAGAATGAATGAGTTTCAATCATGGTAAAGGGACAAATAAAGGGTGTCCATAATCGATGTGCAAGTATGAAAAGATTATGGAATGCGGAAGAAAAGAACATGAGTCTTTGTATCGTGACTTCTGGCGTTTCTTGGAACATTTTATTCCGTATTAAATATACAATTATAATGTAAAACCCCAGGTATCTTCCATATAAAAAGGTTCCATATAAAAAGGTGTATTAATGTCATATATATCAATATATGTCAAATTAGAAGCGAGGTGTATTCAAATATTTAGTGACGTCAGTATTGCTGACGCGTATCTGTTAATTTTACTTAACTTTATCCTTAATAACGACAAAATACTAGTTAATACCCTTTTTATTGTTTGGTAACTATACTGTTAAATCATTGTCAAAAAAAAATATATAATACGGCCCAAGGGCTTTAGCAGTGACTTGTCAATCTGTTCTTAATTAACAAACTTGTCCGTTATATTTATTTTATCGCCTCCCCGCCTTCATTATATCACAAAGTTATCTTGGCAACAAGTGTAGTACTGAATATTGAATTACTTTTTAGGTAACATCATTACCTTACATAGTAATCCTATCATGATAAATGAAACATTTTTAACTTATAATGTTGTCGATAAACATAACAATAATTTTAAACAAAAACTTAAGTGAACACCAACACTTATTTTAAAATAATTAATCAAGTATAAACAAAACAGAAATTCTAAAATGAACAATAATTATTCGAATAAATTCATTCATAAATTAACCATCATCCGACGTTCGTATTTATTCCGCTATTACATAATAAATATAAAGATTTCCCTACTCGCCTCCGTGAGTAGTGCAGCTCTAAATTACCCATCGGAGCTAAAACGTGCTAGGACAATAGTACTTAAGAGTTTTATTCTTTTTCTAATTACTTCGTCTGTGTCGAGTGCATCGAAGCCCTCACATATGCACGTCGGGGCGTTTCGTTCGATCGTGCCGATCGTTCCACCGTCTGTAGGATGATATTGTACCTGTCCCCGGGCGCGTGGCCCGCCCCGTCTCCCGCGGCCGCCCCGCGCGCCGGCAGCAGCCGCCGCAGGGACGCGCCGCCCGCCTCCGACGTCAGCGTGCTGCGGGACGCGCTCTCGCACAGCTCCAGAGATAAGGAACACGCTACAAATATTCATCACGGTATTTAAATGGTAAAAAAATATTTAATTTGAACATCAAGGTGGCGACCCCCGCTTAAAAGAATAATATATCGTTTTCGCTATCGACTAGAAGCGTACCGTCGCTGTCGGTGAGCGACTCCTTGTCCGCGGCGCGCTGGTAGGCCCTTGTGCGGTGCGCGGAGTGCGCGGCGAGCAGCAGCGCGGCCAGCGCACCCGCCGCCGCCAGCGCCGCAGCAGCCGCGCGCGCCGCGCCACCCGCGCCCTCGCGCCGCCCCGCCTCCGCGCCGCGCGCGCCGGCCGGGACCCGCTGCG
Organism: Mechanitis mazaeus; assembly: GCA_959347395.1. Classification (NCBI taxonomy): domain Eukaryota; kingdom Metazoa; phylum Arthropoda; class Insecta; order Lepidoptera; family Nymphalidae; genus Mechanitis; species Mechanitis mazaeus. Next base: position 14,640,834 of record OY365746.1, on the reverse strand, counting down.
CCTCTGACCACACGCAACTTATTAACGCACGGTCGACCGAAGTCAACTTGAAAAACGGTAAGCAGTCGCCCCCGGAACTTTATTAACTTGACGTCGATCCTACCCGTTTCGTAATTGTCTACATGTTTTTCTCGGTCCCTCGAGCTCCCCGGATCGTCTATAAACCGCTCCGATCCGAGTCCGACCTACCGATCTGCGTTGCGTGGGCGAGGAATCCCCCTGCGCACGCCTCTCCCGCCCCCCCCGCTCGCAGCTCCACCAGCACGTGGCGCCCCCCCACGATCTCGACCGCGCCGCTCCTCGTCGTCGTCTCCACGTCTTTCGTCTGTTGGAAATGTATCGATTGACGGTAATTATGATTAAAATTATACATTTCCACTTAAATTGCTTACAATTTTAATGCAAATGTCTTAACATGGGATTTTTTAGTTAGCTAGTTTTACCGCTTTATTTTTTTATTTAAGTTTAAATTGTTGTGTTCGGGAGGACTGATAGACGATGCTTTGAAGTATTGAGTCAACCTATTATGACTATTTCAGAGACAACCAGAATGAAAGAACAATAAAAATCAGACATATATCAACAAATCTTTGTCTAACGAAAATACTGTTTACGTTATTTTTCTCAAAAGGTAAAACCAGTTAAATACTACTAAGACATAGAGATGAAAGGATATGATCTTCATGTCCCAAATGGAACAGCATCCATACCATAGCGGAGCTGTCCGGTCCGTCCCACGACGCGAGTAGAGGAGATCCGAGCGAGTCGCCATCCCTCGCCCGCAACGCCTGTCCCGCACACGGTAGCTTTACAGCTTCGAACCGCACTCGAACTGCTAGTCCTTCTTCCGCCTGTAAACATCATTAGCTCTATGAAACTTTCAAAAGCTAATGATTTTTCATACTTACTTTTTTAAAGGAATCCTTTATTTTAAGTTCACTCATTATCTAACTGTAATAGATCTTGGGTACAATTAACGAAATAGAATAATAAAAAAAATGTATAATCCTTTCATTATTATGAACCAATTTGGAAATTGATAATGAAATGAAGAGATATTTATGAATTGATATTTATTTATATATATAATAGAATGAGGTAATTTATATGTAACCGTTGAAATTAATATTAAAAATAATGTTACTCTATATTTCATATTATTTAAAATTGTAAAATATTGAAAATTGTAAAAAAAATATTTCTGAACTAAAGGTTCACTCTGAAAATTTACGATTTCCTGCTTTCTGTAGAATTACCGATTTTGGCCGGGAACTAAACATAACGTTTTGTTGACCTGTTATTCTGCTCGATTTAATTAAAATCTTTTTGTAGAACCTTGTTAAGAACTCAGTCATTGTATTTGTTTAGACAACATTTAAATACAATTGACTTTATTATAGTGAATCTGCCGATAGATTTGAAAGTGCAAGATGTTTATTAAATCCAGTCCTGTAACATTACAATACAATTGTGTTTTAATGTGTTATTAATTAATACCAAAACATTTAATATAAAAACCAATTATTGTCACATAATATTTTTATACAAATCCATAATTTTTATTTTTATTCAAATAAAGATATTTTTTTCATGTTTGTTCTGAACAAAATTGTGAGATATTTAAATAGTAAAAAGCATCCAACATGATGATTTAGAATTTAGATGACTGGCCTATATCACAACAAATTTATTAATATCCTTCTATTTGTTATATATGAACTAAAGATAATGTGTTATTAGTACCTTTACTATATTTTGACAATGACAATAACCAACAACTTATTCACAAATCTGATCAACAGTTTTGTGTAATGTGCGAGCAAATTAAAGGAAAGATATTTAATGAAAATTTAGTAACTAGTGTTAATGTAAATTTATTGTAATTTAAAATATGTAAAATTAAAATATTTCAAGTACACCTGCAGCAACCAAAAGGATCTGGCAGGACAAGCCCTCGCGGAGCCGGCTAGCAGGCGGGCGGCGGGTGCGAGGTGCAGAACGCAGCCACAGCGGCAACGCTCGCCTACCTCCGCCACTACCAGCGACGAGTCACCCGCCCACGGACGCGCACTGCACTCGCATGCGGCTAGCTCCACTGCTTGACCCTGATGGACAACTCGCCATTGAAGACAGGCATGGAATTAACGTCGACAATTGCTGTGTTTATTAAAAAAAAATAAAAATGATTATTTGAAATTGTCTTTATTTAATAGAACTACAAAGAAAGCGAAATTTATAAATTTTTTTTTTTAGATAAATTGAGTATAGATACTATAATAAAAGACTATTCTTGTTTTTCCTCAGTTGCCTGATCCATTTGTTCGTCACCAGCTTCCATCTTTTCTTCAGAAATCTTTTCTTTTTCTTCCAATGTTTTTCCATCCTCTTTATCTGCATTTGCATCTGCATCTGCATCTACATCTGCATCTGCATCTTTAACATGCTCTTGGCTCAGTTCTTTTTTTATATTTTCTAATTCTTCATCCGGTACTTCGAGTATAACAGATTTAGGTCCAAGTTTTTTATCGCTTGTTAGTTGTGATTGCGAATGTAATGTCATTTGTGAATATTGTAGGTCCTTTAATATTGACTTCTGAATTTCGATTTTACTTGCTTCTAGTTTTTGCTCTATATTCATTTCACTCTCAGGTATTTCTTCAACTTCATGTTCGCTGGAGCTGACTGTGGATTTTGTTGATGTAACAAACGATGCCAAACTTTCCTTTTCTGGTATGTGTGATTCTGCTGAAGGCGGGACTAGTTTGATACTTGGGACTGTCTTTATACTTCCAAGAGTAGATGAGATAATTGAAACTTCTGAGGACCCTTGATCTGTTTTCATAGATTCCTTCGATGTAATAGAAAGGGTGGCCGATGCAATTGATTTTTTCTTCAGGGGTTTTGGTATAAATCCGAGGTCACCTTCTTCGTATATTCTGCTAAATGATGCTAAAGTCTCTAAAGATTCTGCCCGATGCATATCGCGGTACTGTGTTATTATATCAAGTAAACGAGACAGTAAAATTTGTCTATCCATTATTTCTTTGGTAGGATCCTTCGTAGCCCAGTCATCAAGCTTTAATGCTGCTTGCACGGCGACGGCAGCTTCTTTTAATATTCGTCTTAGTTTAGCACATTCCTTGGTTATCTTTGTTGCTTCAACAGAAGCTTTATTTTGATCGTTCATTCGAACATGTAAGTTTTGTTCTAATATTCGAACTTGTAATGTTAGATTTTCATTTTCTTTAAGCAGTTTTTGTACTTTTGTTTGAATAGTTTCAAAGTCATAGTTTCTCTTTTCAAATAAAGCTTTCTCCTTTTTGTTGTCTTGTAATGCTCCAGTTAATTGATCTATTACTTTGAGTTGTATAACATTTTTATTAATAGCTTTATCTCGTTCTTCTTCAGCTAATTCCATAGCCACTCGAGCAGCTTTTTCACTTTCTTTATATTTTTCGTTTTGGTCAGCTAATTTAGCTTGTGTTGATAAAATGCTATCTAATTCATTATTTATAGCAATATTTTCCCGAATAACTCTATGAGTTGACGCAGCTATTCTTAATTCAGTTGCATCTTGGAAATCTTGAGCTAACTGTAATAAACGAGCTTCCATTTCCTTTTTTAATTTGTCCTTACCTATTACAAACTTTTTTTCTGCGTCATAAATAACTCTTTTGTATTTCATTTCTTGGTCTTTAAATGCTTGTTCTTGTTTATCAAACTTCTTCATGAGATCATCTCTTATAGCTCTGAATTCTTCTAAAGTATTTAATTTACCAGCAAGTAGTTTATTTTCTGATGTCAATTGATCTTTCATTATTGTAAAATTTCGTTCCAAATCTGTTACTGTTTCCTTAAACTGTGCTGTTTCAATTTCTCTAGTCTCCTCTAATCCTTTAACTTTTTCTTTTAGTTCATTATTTTCCTCATTTTTTAAATTAAGTGTCTTTTTTAAGTACGCAATTATATCTGCCCTGTCTTCATCAAGTTTGTCGTATGCTTTTTGTAGTTCTTCATTTCTAAGTTCATAGTCATCAACGGCACTTCGAAGTCTAGCTATTTTTCTATTACATTCAGCTACCTGAAGTTCCAAGAAAGTTCTTTCAACTTCTGTAAAAGTACCTCCACCCTTATGTCCCGCTTCCTCTTCCTTTCCTTTACCTTTATCCTTTTTAGGTGCCATATTTTAATAACAAACAAACAACTGAGAGAAATTACAAACGTGACAACGAGCGCGAATTTTAATTATTGATAAACTGTTGCTAAGATACCATTACCTTGGTGACCACTGTTATGTCGATTTTTTATGCAAAAATTCATTGGTAACTTATGACATGGAATAGACAGAAAATGATAGCATTTTTACTTAATGTTTACTTACTCTATAAAAGTTTTAGTTTGTAGTTCTATCATTCTGTTAAAATAAATGACTACATAAATAAAAATTAAAATACTATAAATACAAAATTAATTGATACAAATAAGTAATTGCTTTTGCGAAACTGAATAGAACATTTAAATTAAGGTCTTATTATCACAAATTAGGTTCACTTTATGTCATATGGCGTGCAACATTAACAATATAAAACAGAGTTTAAAAAAAAAAAAACAAATTTTAAGAAAATGACAATTTGCAAGTTGTTACATTTAGTAAATTAACATTAAATAATATTAACATAACTAATACCAAAATACACAACATACTAACATACGCATATTAACATACTCATATATTAACACAGCCATTTAAATAAGAAATAGACGATTAGGTGGAGAACAATGTCAAATATATACATTTTATAAGAAAATCGTTAACATTGGAAAAACATTATTTAATCATATATGTTTTTAAATCTATGTATAGAAAGACTTAGCTTCATCCGAAAGTTGCTGTATAATAAGCACTTACGGAAACATAATGTTCATCTTTAATGTGGTATCTCTAGTTTAAGGTTTTTGTCATCTATTATCCTTAGTACGGTTTAATTCAAATAAATATTCACTTTTTCAACAAAAAATACAAGTTACATTTTCATAAAGATGGCAAAGGTAGTTTCCTTTTTTTACCAAACAAAGGGCGAAAAGAAGCTATAGTATCAGCGCCACACAGCGATATGATGTATTTCTTTTGTACTATAAAAGTATAAAGTAAGATTTTAATTACACTTTTCGATCGTTTTAATTGATTGGATTAATTTCTAAATTATTAATTTCATATTGTAAATAAATTTCCATGAGTCAAATATGCCTAGTCATGTATTTTTCGATTTTCTTATAAATCTTAAACTTCCTGGTATTCGAGATCTAAATATATAATGTTTACATATTTAAGCATACTTAGTATTAGTTCTATTTTTTATTACAATACCATTCAATTACTAATCCATACCTCGCAGAACTTTGCACCGTAAGCAGGTGGGGGTGAATCACAAAAACGATGTCTACTGCGCGTGCGTGTGGAGCACTGTGTCGGCGCAGGGCACGCGGACCAGGCAGACCACTGTCCCCATCCTCCCGCGCCACCCTCTGACAGGGATGGATTAGTCATTTCACTAAATTTCGGCACAGCGAAATTGTGTTGTAATTAATTCAGTCAATCAATTTCCAATTTATTTTAAGTAAATACAGAATGAAAAAATTATCTATACGAACTGGATGTTAACCCACAATCAAACCTCCCATCGCTCTACTAATAAAGGTATTGTTTCGCTACTCGTTTCGATGTATTAGAATAACCATTCTAACCAAGAGAAAAAGGGGAACATCTATTAGACCTCTTTCAAAAATTCTAAACAGTATTCCTAACTTTTGCAGAAAGCAATGACTTTGAGAAAATGTTAAAGAGACCAAATAAATGTAATTAAAATTTATTATATCTGAAATTTATATTAACTATTATGTTTATATTAATTATTATTATATTTAACAATTTGTATAGTGTATACCTGATAAAGGCAAGGTGGGTAGACAATCCATTCTCACATCCGCCACAGCGCCGGTGACAGCCTGTGAGACGTACACAAAGCAATACTCCGGGTAGCGTTCACTGAACAGTCGGCAGTCGAAAGAAGCCGTGTGCTGGCCTCTGTAAGAGTTATTGTATTGAACACCATGCCTAACATGAACTAGTCATTCAGATATATATTCATTAGTGTAAGTTTATCTGTTCACCGATACTTGTCGTTTCTGTGTCGTGCATAATATTTTTATTTTTTTTTTAAATATATTTTTAATAATAAACTCAACGTTATCTTTTTTTTTCAAAGTTGGTTTCTTTATTATAACATATCTTACATGTTTAATAAAACTTAGAAATAATATTGTATTACACAAATGCATAAATAATTTGTTTGGTTATAAAAACTCTGTTTAATACTTCCTTACCGTCTCACTCTCCTCTCCGCGACGTACCGCAGTCGCTCCGCGTCTCTTCCGAACACGCGCACGCGGTCAGCTCCTTCTAACACGCACTCCGGGTACTGGAACAATACACGCACGCCATCGCCACATGGAAACACGGACCCACCGTGGACGTTGAGCACGAACTGCTCTGACCAGTCAGCCTGCAGATAAGTAAAATAATATAAGGAAGGTCACGGATGTTACAGCCGAAGGATTTGTCACAGAGATAGAGTTATTCTCCGAATTTTGACCGTTTTAAATGTTTCTAAATTGAACTCGGAACCTCGTGACAAGCAAAAAGATCTTTTACTACTTTACCGAGGAGAAGATTAGTATTAATATGAAAATAGATAAATATTAATACAGATTTTTTTATCATAATTTTTTATCATATCAATATAGTAACGGTATATGAACATACAAATGTGATCTTGAGTGTTTTAAGTTAAATACATAAATAAATAAATAGTAATTAATTATTTAACCCTTTCCGTTTACCTCTACTTTCTAAATTATTTTATTAAGATATGAACAAATTAAATTTTATATCACAATGTAATTTCCTAATCATTTTCTTTTTAATACATTATAACGCTTTAGATAAATAAAAAAATCACGTTCGCGTCGTGTGATTCTTCTCAATCTTAAAAAATATTTAGCAATAACTTAACATCTGCTGTAAAGCCTATTTTTTTATATAACAAGTAATTATTATTAAAAAGAGCTACTAGTAGAATAAGCATTGTCTTTTCAAAGATCTTACTATGTACTGAAGTTGTAGTTAATTGTTTCGAATGTACTGCTGGATTTAAATAATAGTGTTATTACTCAGTTTCATTAGATCTGGATATGTACCACAATATAGAGAGTAATTAACTGTTAATACTTAAGCACAATAAAATCTATAAGTGGCTTAATTACATTAAAGGATCACTTATCTTTTTCACACTAATTAATTTAAAAATATGCACTATGTCTTAGGAGTTCACTTTATATTATAATGTGAAAGAAACAATTTAAAAAAATCATTAGGTTTTATTATAAACCACGATAAGAGTTGCCTTATTCGAAATACTCTTAGATTCTTATGTTTTGTTTTTATTTCTAAAATGATTTTTTTAGAACTACCCACCGATGAAAAATATAAGATTAAACGTTCATTATACCTTAACTTAACTTACCTTGCTTTACAAAAAATTGTGTTTATTACATGATTTAGCTAAATAAATTGGACTATTAGTATATGCGCCGTAGAATACGCGTATTTATATACTACAAGATTTGAATATTATATATTTTTATACTTATATAATAACACTTGTTATAACTATATTATTACTTTAACTAAAGAAATAACAAGCGATATGAAAAGGTGGATAAATTAAAATATTTCTAATTAATTTAAATACTTTTAACGTAGAAATATTTACAGATGCTTTCATAACCGGGCTGTAATGGCCACATGGGTTATGGAAAAAAATAATTAAATTACATATTAACGAAATGTCACTAAACAGCTCTTTTGGTTTAAAAATGTATATACGCGAACAGTCTGATAGTGAACTTTTACTTAGAATTTACAATACAACTGCAATATCATGTATAAATTGTATGGGTGGCGTTGAATATCCTCATTTAAATGACGTTGCTAGACAGATATGGCAATGGTGCGAAAGAAAAAAAATACATTAATTTGCGTCATATATAAAAACAAAAGAACCTGACGCTTTATCTTAAAGAAGGTTTTCGGAACCTGAATGGGAACTTAGTCAATATGCTTTTAATAAGATAAAATATCGATTCGATGAATTTGACATTGATCTTTTCGCAAGTCGATCTAACGCCAAATAATAAAATAACATAACTATAATTATTGAATTTTTAACAGAGATGTTTTATAAAGGTCTTGAATACGGGACATTAAATTCATACAAATCCTGTTTAGCTTTATTATTTAAGAAATGGTTGATGATTATAGTATTAAGAGATTTAAGAAAGGACTCTTTATAATAAGGCCTCCAAAACTTACGTTACGATACAATATTACGTTAGCTGGGATCTTAACATAGATTTTTCCTATCTCTCCTAATAAACCTTACTCTTGAAATGTTATCTTAAAAAATCGTGAACTTTTTGGCTCTCGTTACTGAAAATCGTGTGCAGGTTTTAATTTTTATACAATTATTTATTATTAATGTACAAAACTCTGATAAAATCCTTATTTTCATACCAGATATAATTAAAACCTCTACACCACATTCCTATCAACCTGTAAGAACAGCTTGAGGAGGCTTCCATATTACACCGAATATACTAGTATTTGTCCAGCTACATATCTTAAAGTTTATATAAATAAACAGGAACTTTACGTAACTCTAAAATTCTTCTTTTCATTACGTTAAGAACACCTCATTGTAAATTTAAAGCCAGACATTTAGTCAATAAATGAAATTAACTTTGCGAAGGAGTAGTATAGATATGATTATTTTTAGTGCTCATAGTACGCGCCATGCAGTCACGATAAGAACCAACAAGCTTGAAGTCATTATTTATGTAATAAGCAGGTTGGAATTTACTGTGAATTCTTGACAAAGTTTTATAATAAAGAAATAGTTGATTCTAGTTGATTCCAGTTTTGCTAATTCGTTATTGTAACAATCTTTGTAACGTATTTCTAATACGTTTTTAAGATACAATTATTTTGTATATTAAGCTATTATAAAAAAAATAAGTGATTGTTATTAAATGAATAAATATATATAAATATATATATTTTTTTCTTCGTATCAATAAAGAAGAGGTCAATCATATTTTATATTTAAACACTCTGAACATTCTATACTATGTAATCATAAAATAAGTCGAATGAAGCTGTGAAGTATAATTGTAAATCAAACAAACTTACCTGAAATGAAGTTATATGAGCAGCTTCATTCGACGCAATTTATTTATTCATACCCGCTCTTTTGTACTTTATTTATATTTTTTTAAATCCCATCCCAATTTACTTCTACATCAAATAATACCATGTTCTTTGAATATATGAACACACTGAGTGAGAACTAGTATCAAAATGAGCACTAGTGTTGCCATTAAAAAATAAAAGTGTCTATAAAAACCGTACAAGGGTGACGCTTGGGGACGCAACTACAGCATAAAGCAAAAATCGCTTTTGAAAATATTGGTTATCCGAAGAGAAAGAAGTGACATTTTTAAGTTTGTACTAGCACAAAAGGTTCCAAAAATTGAGAGAGCAAATAAATAAATCTATGAAATATCGATTGCCTGCGTATTCCGTATAGGTAGCAAAATGATATTTATATTACCAGTAATAGAAACAAAATTATAATTTGAAATGATTTCATCAAATAAATAAAGAAAAACATTTATGTTTTATTTTGTATGTAGGAAACTCTAATAACAATCTTAAACCGTTTCATATTTACTTGTATCCACAAAAACTCTAATTTGGGGGACAGAACTAAAAGTACTTTAGTGTTTTGGACGTAGACAACGATTCCACCACCTCTTATATGTTCTGTTTTCACAGAGATCTATAAATAAATGTGTAACCAGGAATACTTTAATTTAATAGATTCTGAGCCAAGATTTAGTAAAAGCAGCTGTATCGTATCTATGAAACATTAGTGTTTCGAGCGGTTCATCCCTGCTTGTATTTAAAAATTTCATTTAATAGTATAGAAAATCCTAAGATTTTTCTTAAAAATTATCCACTTTCTTAATAAATAAGAAAAGTTTTTTATTTTTTACATTTAACTAAAAATCATGTACTTTTTTAAGAATCTTATCATATTTATACTATAACATAAATATGTAATAGTATAAATATGATAAAGTAAATGATTCTGAATTTAAAAATACAAAAAACATATTCCATACAACAAAGCGTAATAAACGAAATTAATTAAAGTAAGTGACTGTAGTTGTCATACCAGACTTCATTAATTATACTAAGCGAGTCAAGCTGATTGACTGAAGTCTTGTCTGATTTTTAAATTAGTATTTTACAATCCTTGATTCTAACAAATTAATATTTATTTTCTTTTGGCTTTATTTTATCTAGATGCAATATATTCTGACTCACAAGAGTTAAATCTTCATAAATAAAAATGCGATACCTATATTAAAATATGTAGTATTATGTGATAAAAAGAAAAAAGAAAAAATATAAATAAGTTCACAAAAATAAAACAATAATTCTAAATGTTAAAGCACTTGTTGATGTAATTTAAATAATATTTTTATCAAAAGGTGATTAATAGGTATTCCTGTAATTAACTTAAAAGCCTTATACCAATGCACCATCATTAATAAAACGTATCAATGTACATTAATAAAGTAGTATTAATACAAATATTTACAGTTATTCATAGTTATTCTTTTTTATTTATTTAGAAGTCCATTTATTGAACAAAGAATATTCAATCTTCGTTGCTGCACCTCCATTAAATCAATGGTGATTTGATTTTTTATCGCGTCTTGCATATTTCTTGCGTATTTTAGTCTTTGCGTCAATTTCCAGTCAGATTTCTAAATTAGTATTAGAGTGTAGCTTAACAAACAATATCAAAATTGAAAGCGATTGAAGCGTCTAAAGTAGTTTTTCAGTTCACGCTGGTAGTCACGGAGAGCACATAGAAAGTCATAACAGCCAGAACAACATAAACACGCATCAAAAGATCAAAAATAAAGCAATAAATATATCACACTGTATTATTATTACACACACACACACACACACACACAGTATTATTTATCACACCAATAATCATCTAAAGCCAATCGAGAATTACAATAAAACCTTCAAGTAAATAAAGAATCGAATATTTTACGTGCATCCGAACAAAAGGTTTACTGTCCATAAACATTCCGACCCATGAATCTCAATAAACAGACGGTCGAGTTTTTGCAGTAGCCCGACAATTCACAGTAGATAAATCTCACCCGTATTTATGTATGTAGATTGTATAGCCTTTCACCCGTTCTTAAACATTGACTAGCTAAGCTGTACGACAAAATTTTAACCTTACAAATATCTAGATGAAGTTTACCCAGCCTTCTTATGGGATGACAGAGACAAAAATAATATATTAAGATTTTATTACATGACTATAATACCTTTACAAAAGCCACAGCCAAATCTTGTGGACCAGCGGAAGCAGCCGGCCGGAGTGTCAAGGCGTAGTCTCCCGCCTGACCGAACAGCTCACACCGGAGTGTCATTGTACGACGGCCGGGAAAGCCATGCATCTACACAGTGAAATTATATGATATTTTTATGAATGTTTCTCATTAAACACATTAAATTTGGTGTAAAGGTATTTTAATGAATATTGATAATTAGAAATTTACAATTAAAACTCTAAATTATAATTTTAATATAATTTATGATACGTTGAGAAACTTATATAGTCATTGGGTTTTAATGTTAATTATGAAAAATTACCTGTTCCGAATACAAAACATGTGCATGCGAACTGCTATTTTTTCCATCGCAAAGTACCGCGCCTCCACTCGAATGTCCACAGTACAACAACTCTAGCCAGAAGTCGGCACCATCTTCTAGTGGCGTACACACCACTTTCGGAAATTCCAGAATCGCTGTCACTTGTCTCTCTGGATATGTTTGTATCTGTTCAGGTGTCACATCTAAGTTAGCAGTCGGCCACATTACGTCGAATTTCCAAGATTTCACTAAACTTTCTCCGGTTTCCATAATGCCACCTTCATTTAAGTCTCTCTTAATTTTAGCTGTTGTATTATCGTAATCGAGAAATGTTTCTTTGTCGGCAATAACTTCTAGATAGTAAATGCCGCCTCTGGGAAAATAGCCGCAGGGTAGGGTCATGCGACTTTCAGAATCTAGAGCTAAAGGCATTGTGGCGAGAAGCGATCGATCTTCGTCGTCTTCTCGCGCGAGGCGTACCCTCAAGGCGCTTGTATCAGTTACACCGTGCACTGATACATGGATGTCTCCTCCTAGAGCGACAACACTGGTAGGGATTTCCACCCATACCTGGCTTAGATCTGTTCGGTCTTCATTTGTATATGGATTCACGTAATTAGCACCGGCTGTTAAAAAAAAATATTTTAACATTATTATTTAATAATGTTAATAAACATTAGGATTGCAAAAACATATTTTTTTTTGTTAGTTAAAAGCATATTTTAAAGCATTTGCTACACTATAAATGTTTTATCGTAGTATTATAAAAAAATTAGATATAGGAAAGTTTAATTCAGTAAGTAAGTTTATAACAAATGTCTAAGCAAAGTAAAAACAAATTGAAAACAATGTGAAAGAAAAAAAAGGACTAGGTAATCTAGTAAACTTGTGGGCACGGTATCCTTCTGTCCTAGGGAACGTAAGATGCGATTAAGGGTCTAACGGATGGTGAAATCATACTGCCGTGTCATGGAAGAAATAATCATGAGTTAATTAAAGTAAAGTATAGTGACTCAGTGCCACTGTCTTTCGCAAAGGTGAGTGTCCATTTTGTATTGGTCGGAGCCATAAGAACGTTATTCTTCAACTCTGGACTCAATTGAAAGATTTACTGGTAGAGTATTTGGTGACCCGAAATTGGTGGATGGACATACACCAATTTCGGGTCACCAAACGGCCACGGTCACGGCCTGTGTAAAATACCTAGTTTAAGTCAATTCCCTACTCTAAGTGTTATAGGTAAATGTTATATGTTTAGATAGAACTATAGTACAATTTTACTTTGATTTAAGTTTAAATTATAAAATATTTGTCTATTTGTCATACTATTATATTATATCTTAAAATAAATATTAATTTTTTTCGCTAAATTATTTAATTACAACAAACAAAAAATATATATTATTTAACCATACTACGCAGGTGCAAAGATAGATAAATCTACCTTTTGAAACTGTGAATTAGAGTATGATTCCATTTAGGTCTATGCAAAATAAAAGGTTTTGACTTTAATTATAACTTTGTTATTCGCTAAAATACAATTCATTCTCGGGCCATACAGTCGTTAATGTAATCTTTTACACTGAATTAGATTTTTTTTTTCAAATTCCCTTTGATGTATAATTTAAATTTATTTGATGACAACTCTAATGTTTTCTTGAATGAGTTTATTTTAAAAAAGTAAATTATAACAACCTTGAAAGGATTACATGCTTTAAAGAGCCTTATGCCGGGCATAGCAAGTTCATTTTTATTTCTTAGACATCTGAGAAATTCGTAACAATCACTTTTTGCACAACTATTTAAAAACGAAACAAAAATAATTAATAAAAAACAACATCCTCTACATAATAAATGATTACAATTCGTATTTTTAATTATTTTATTCATTAATAATAGGTATATTAAAAGAAAAGAACAACACAAACTTTTAGAGTACACTAATGCATGGCTACCAAATGTGCGCTAAGACTCATTAAGGTATTGTATATATAATAAAGTATATATGTAAGTATACTATCATATTTTTGTTTATGTTGATTTTTGTAGTTTGCCATCGTAGTAGTTCTGATATATTTTATAGTTACTTTTTTCGTAGAAGTTATTAGTACATATTGTATTGATTGGTTTGGAGATGGCTTTCGTTGTTAATTTATTATCTTTATGCAATTCATTATAATATGTTTGAAATTTTTTTATAATTTAATATTCTCTTTATGTGGAATTACGTTTCATTTTTATATTTTTCACGGTATATCATTTTAACAATAAGCTTTTAGCTTTTCTGGTAATATATTTTTTAAATATTATAATTTCTAGTTTTTCATTTGTTCCATATACGTTTTAAAATGACTTACTAAAACATACAGCGACCATTGCTCGTACAATAGTTGGTCGCTGTTACAGATTGCCCGTTGACCGACATTAAAATCTACAGATTTCACATATTTATTGGCATAGTCTTTTGCTAGTACCACCAAAACTGCAATTCGATTATCATCGAATAGGATATCTCCTACAACTTTACTAGTAGCATTTTTGTCTCGTGATAAAAGGGCATAGGGGATGAGTTATTTATATTCCCCTATAATAACCTATTTCATCCTCCATAACCTATGGAGGATGAAATGACTAGACTTACGATCGTCAGTTTGTTAGATGTTATACCTATCTTATCATATATTATTAATACCTCGCTTTCCATCCGTACATTTCCTTGAGTTTAGCCCAAAGCGCACATATTCAATATTTCCAAAACTCATAACCCTAGCGAATTACGACCTATCTCTTTATTGACATACCTTTCCAAGGTCCTGGAAGCAACAGTGTATATACAACTTCCTACCCAAGTTTATGAAAACAAAAATCTCTGAGTTTAATTCTGAATTTAGTACTGACCATAGCACAAGAACTGTTTCTTTTAAGGTTGAGAATGTAAGAGATACAATCGTAGGCGGTCAGTTAACTGTGTTAGTTCTTATCGACTTCTCTAACGCTTTTAACGCAGTTGATCATGACATTGTTCTGGCTTTCCCCTCTCATTTTAATGTCTCTTCCAAAGAACTAAATTAGTTCTTCGTGGTCGTCAGTAAGTGGTGCAAGATATAAACTAAAGACAACGCTGAAAAGAGATGTCTAAAGTAACATTGGATAAGTTTTGTCTTCGCTTACGTAAATTAAGATGTTATCATTAATGCTGGAATTAAATGATGGTTATGTTTGTGCTATATAGTACTCGAAAATGGAGATGTAAGCATTTAATAATAAATAAATTAAGGTTCATAAGCTACATTTAATTTTTTTTGGCATTTTCATATTCTTATTATTTTATAAATGTTGTACTGGGCACTGTGATATAAAAAATTATTATAACTTATAAACCAACAAATGGTGAAACGCTATTTGCCAGCAACTGAACCTAAACAAACAAAGTGGTCCTGATACGGGCTCCTGTGTCGGTTGCGGTAACTGGTTGCTTATATTTTTATTTCAAGTAGGCTCTGAAAATTAAGTGCAAGTTGTTTATTTATTTTCCTAAAGCTTTTGGAACCTTGAGAAACAATCAGGTTTAAATTATTGTGAGAAACGAGGTGACTCTATCCATCAATTTAAAGATAAAAAATATAACTAATTTAGAAAACGATTCTCTAGTACTTTAACAGAAATCTTATATTCTTTGAGAGGCAGACGGATTGAGCGAAGCTCTCTATGAGAGACTTTTCTGCATCCTTTTGTGCAATTATCAATCAAAAACAGTATATCCGAAAATTTCCAAATTTCGCACACTGATAGACATCGGTTTGGTGGTGGTTTAAAAAATTCAAATAGTCGATGTCGTTCAGGAAAAACTAAAATCCCATAGACTTCAATGGGAAAAGTTTTCACATTTTTTTAACAGCTTTTAGAATTGTTTTCCTTTTTTTTTTGTTTTTTATTTTGAAAAATTTGAGTTGAGGACAGAATACGCCAACGTTTAATTAATGCAACTTCGGTGCTGTTTGCACTTCGCTTCGCTCAATCAAAATCTCGATATGCTAATACATATCGAGATTTTGAGAGCGCAGCGAGTCAAAATTGAGGTCTGGTTCGCGCTCCTAGTACTGTTAGGAGTTAAGGGTATTTTTAATTAAAAGGTGGGAATTTGTTTTTATAAAATAAAATATTTGTGTCAGTTACTTTTAAAATAAATCTCAAATATACGTAGAAGAAATAATTACCATTATATAAATACATTGTTTTGAATATGCTTATGCTTAATCATTATTTCTAAAATAAATAATACAATTTATTGAGGTATCAAAACATCTTTATTTAGTATATATTTTTTAGACTCTACACTATAAAGTGTCTTCCTAGACAATTTATCATGTATAGTGGGCACAAATGAACTATGTTGATTTGAAATATATTTCCAATTACTAATAAAACTATTTTAACGGATTTCAATAAAACTATTATTTTATAATTTTCGATATAACTCGCGTTTATTATTACACTTTTTTATATTTAACCTGACGTTTCGGATGCTTTGCAGCAAACGTGTTCGCGGTAAGACGAGATGACGGTGTCTAGTGTTTTATGTTTGCTAGCAATTTAATATAGATAGATATAAATTAAAATTTCAATGTATTTTAGAAAGTTTTATAAATAAACGGTCATATAAATGCAGAAAATCAAGAAACAGAAAACAATATAAAGATTTTAATAATCATTTAGACCACTTATTTAAGCTTATATCTTGACCGGCTTTATGAGAACGTCTAGAATTGAGTGTAAGTGCCAGCGGCTAGAATCTAGGTCTATGAGAAATAGACTGAACTATCGATAAACACGAATGAATATGAACTGCAATTTATGACTTTTTTATAATAAAAATTTGGAAATTAAAAGATATAATTATTTCCATTTAGGTCCATAAGTAGAAAACATTTATTTATTTTTATAGTCTGCATTATTGTAGACTATAACAATAAATAATTGTTGAGTAATTTTAAAATATTTTGAGCAATTGTCCACGAAAATTTAGCTCTAGTAAATCATAAAGAACTATATTATTTCTGACTAAAAGCTATTAATCCTCGTCGGACTGTTTTACACTCCATTAACGATAACCGGTTCACCAACTTTTTTGGTCCATTCACGCAACTTGGTTATTGAATTCTAAACTTTAGTATTAATATTTATGGCTTTCACAACTTTGAGTTTGTATATTTAATCCAATTCTGGTGTGTTAGGAATATTAATGACAATTAAACTATGTTCGTAAGAGTAATATACCTATTATAACTAATAGTAACGTGTTACTCACTTGATATAAGTTGTCTTTTGATTAAAAAAGGATCTAATATAATAATACTTTATGATAATGTAAATTTCGCACTGCAGTTTTTTACAGACCTGCTATGAAGAGCAGCCGCAAAAGAGCGGCGAAGTGCGCGCGGAGCATACTGCGTCACCGCGCCATCAAGTACCAAGTAGTTTTGACAGTCTGAAACAAAACATAAGTATATGCAATTAGAACTTAACTCTTTACTGTGACGCATTTCATATCTAGAAATAAAATTATTTCAATGATATTTTGTATATGGCACTCTAAAAGAAACAAAATCTTTAAAATTAGTTATATTCTTTATTAAATGCCCTCCAATTTTCTTTTAATATCTTTTTTCATTGTCAAAAATATCATTTTCACATTTTTATATTGTGTATAAACTAAAAGTTTTTATGGTTTATATATAAAATATATATATCAAAATTTAAGAAAAACACCTAATTTAGATTAGGCTGACGCGTTGAGGTGGGCGCTTCGGTCTCAAGTCCACACCAGTGGAGCGTGATCTAGGCCAAAAGCAGCAAAATTTTTCAAGTGTTGGTCTTCGGGCTCGCGCCTGTTTTATATGGGCAGACCGGAACGGTAAACCAACTGAGTTGCGCTGGTCGAGCAAATGACATCGGAAACAGCAGTAAACGGACTCGGTCCAAAATATGTACTAAGCGACCCAGTTCCCGATCCACTAAGTAGTGGAGCGCGATCATAGTGCGGGCAAGGCCAAAGGTGGCCTCCGGAGATGCATTGATAGGGAAAATTACGCCGAAACCGTTTGCTAAAAAGCCTCCTCGCTTTTTTTATAACTTTCCGCTTCTTTTTATTTCTACGAGAAAAATAATTTGGAATTCTTAATATATAAAAAATTAGAAGGTTACAGGATAAAATAAAGGATTAAATAAAGTAAAACGAAAAATAGCCGACAAGAACAATATAAAGGCATACATATAAAACATATTAAGAAAATAATGTATAGAAACGAACTAAAAAAAATAAAGAAAATATAAAAACGATAATGGCATAGAATAAACTTAAGGTAAAATAAACTAAAAAGTAATGTTACTTTATACCCAACTTCTAGCTAAAATTTTACTGTTTGAAAATTTTAATGACTTATATATTCATCTTGACCATTTATATCAAAAACTCTTACGAAAAATCTATCATACTGTCATTTAATCATCAACTAGGAATATCTAGGAATCTCAAATATGAGAAAGTGGTTATTTAACTATTATAGAGGGAATTACCCTTAGGAGGTAATAAACAGAAAGGATCTTACAACAGAAATCCAAGTAAAAAAAATCTTACAAAAATTTAAGATGGAGAATAAGAATAATCAAAACGAAAGTTGACTTAATGTTATATAAAAGAAAAATAAAAAGTAATTAAAACTGTTCGATTTAAATGGGCTTATACATTAAAATTTTCTATATACCATTTTTTTCCTTGAGCCATCAAGATCCTGGAGTATAAAAATTGCGATAGCTTAGGGGGCAAATTTCTACGCCAATCAATGTCATCAATATTGGATTCTTTACAACTGTAAGAAATATATATAAATAATATATACAAAGGTCAGTCTTTGGGTTTGATGAAGTCTAAACATTAATTTCCAACCATATTTGGTGGATCGAGATTTATGACCCGATAAAGGACCAGTCTTCTTCAAGGACTGTTTTCTTCTTTTTATTTTTTTGGACAGTTTTCTTCTTTTCTTCATCAAACATATAATGTTCACGTTTTACCCTTGGCTAGTTTGAAAGTTTTTAAGAACTGTTAGCATAAACTCGATTGTTCTGCTATTTTAAAAAATGTTCATTAAATTTCATTGACTTTCCTTTGCTTACCGCTTAAGATGAACAACTTTATTTGTTTTTAAATTATCATTGAAATAATGTCCAGTGTGTTTCCTATTGGTTGTAAGTCCTAAGAAATCTTTCAAAAAACACGAGGTGATTATGGATGCTGTTTATTTTCCGAGATGAAACTTTTTGCTTTCGGACAGAATTTCGAATTCCTTCGTCTCGTTACAATTAGTAAGTTTATGATATTATTTTTAAAACGATGTTACTTTTATGATAAAGCGATACAAAACTTCTACAACTTAATTGCATTCGATCGTGTTTTTTTAAACTCTTTTTTTCTGATAAAAAATAATATTTTCATATACTTTACTTAGAATAAATATCCTCATGCAAAACTATGTTAATGTAAATATAATTACGCGAGTATTAAAATAAAGAATGTAAAAATAAGCAAAAGATTTCTTTTCATAAAACAAACAAAGCAAATTTTACAAGGTATACCTTATCGCAAAAATCATAAGATTGCAATATAAATGGCAATTATTACTAACTTAAAGGTATTTTCATTTAAAATGTAGTAATACAGCACAAACGGACCCATATCAAAACTTCGTCTAACCAAAATGGTACAAACAATTTGTCGACTGGGACTCGGTCAGACATGAAATGGATATTACGTAATGGGCCATTGAATGCGAGGATGGTGTCGTGATGTCGCTGCGTAATAGCGTGTCGCGTGGTGTACTTTTTGCTTATGACTCGTTTCTGTGCTATATTTCTATATAAATTAACACTGGATATTTTAATAATACTAAACTCTGTTATATTCTAAAAAATATTCGAACAGAGACATGCATTGTGAGGTAAACTCTTAGATGTTGTTTATTAGGTATATATTTACCTTAAAGTAATGTAAATAAAATCACTATCTAATAAAAATAAATTATAAGTGTAAATGTTAGTATTAGTTATTGAAGAAAGCTAACGAACAGTCAGATAGCAACACTACAATTTGTCAGTGACCAACGAAATTCTAATTGCTTACAACTTTAGCTATAAATTCAAATTTCGTAAACAAATTAATAACTAAATCAACAGTAAGACGAAATGAAAAGCATTTCACTTACAATTTTTTTTTTTATTAAAATGGACACTAAGTTGGTACTATTATATTTTAGTTATTATTAATATAAAAAATGTATTATCGCGATATCCCTTTGTTTTAGGAGCTTCGCTGTATATTAATATCGTACACGATCTGACGTCACACGTCATCAAGTCTACGTCACTTTAGAGACCTCGTGTGTATTGTCTGCGGTCGTTGTAATGAATTGTATGAAATACATAATGATTGAAGGTCTTTAGAACATGTGTAAAGAAACATGAATACTTACATAGGATATGTTATTCACTCACTTTATAATTTATATGTTGTTTATTAACAGAAACTTCTTCTTAAACTGGTTTACTAAATTAATTTACAAAAGTTTTTACTTACAAAATGGTCAGTTTTATTTATTTATTTATTTATTTATTTATTTATTTATTGTTCCAACATAAAAATGTTACAATGGGTGGACTTAATGCTAAATAGCATTCTCTAACAGTCAACCTTGGGGATGTGCAGAGACTTTAAAAGCAGTGCAATAAAGAGCGAAAAATTTTGAAAAGTTTGTAGAAAGTAATTATAAATATATAACATATAAGTAGTGGGAAAAATGTAAGCACAAAGAAGAAAAATAATAATAATAAAGAACTATAATAGATATATTCATAAGAAATATTGTTAGTAATACATTCTAACCTAAAAGTTTGTTCAAGAAGTGGCTATCAGGGTAATGACTAAAATCGGTTCGTTCAAACGCTGTTTTTAGAAAGTATCGGTGATTTGTTGTTCTTCATTATTTCAAGGGATTATAAGTAAATGTCTATTATGTATGTAGCTTATAACGAAAATTGGATCTGATTTATGTTAACTTCAATTCGTTTGTAATATTATCTCAACGACATCAAAGAAAAATACCAGATATTTAATAAGGAAAAGTCATTTTACTTCATTCTCTTCTATCATTTTTAATCAAATATTACATTTTATGATTTCGTTATAAACAGGATAATTTATTTGAAATAAAACTATTTTTTACGGATTAAAACTCGCCCATAATTTAGTTACATTTTAATTTTAAGGGTTAAAATCAAAATGTAACCCAATTATACGCGAGTTTTAATCCGTAAAAAATAATTTATTTGAGTTGAGCATACATACAAATAAGATGTTAATCTGCAATTTTCAAGATCCGAAAACCCTAAAAACATTTCGGCCGCCCGTTTTGACCTTAACACTCGGGTCTTGAGGGGTCCCCTCGACCCTCGCTAAGAGACTTTGTACTTTAATCTAAATAATGCACACGGAATGGGTCGACAAACTGCTATCAGTGTATCTTAGGTGAAATTGACTTTGGAGATCGTGTTAAGGGTCGATCTTAATATAAACTTGTGAAAAGACCCGAAGTCCTTCTCAATACGACGCCGACTGTCATACTAGAATTTCTGTGATGTTATGTTGATGTTAGCCTTTGCTACTATTAATAATTAAAAAATATATATAAAAAAAATTAATAATATTCCTTTGAGTATTACTATAATTTTTTAATAAATATACCGATGATAACACGAAAGAAAGAACGAATGTTTAAGTATTTCTTTATAGTATGATATGGGTAAATTACTCATGAAACAAAATTATAATGTGACGTTAATTTTAAACACAGGAGTTGTTTCTAGTAAGAATCTCCTTCATGTCAAAAAACTTCCAGAACATGGAGACAAGGCAGGCCGGTACAGAAATTTAATTAAGCTGTAGCGTTTCATAAATTGGTCGAGTAACTAATAAATATTCAGGCCCGAGCCGACATAAAGTTACCCTTCTACTTTCTAAACTACACTTATGTTCAGCTTGACTGTCTACTAGAAAACATTATATTATTATCAAAGTATAGTAATACAAAATTTTATAATTTTTTACCATAAATATGCAATATAATAACAGCGCAGCACTGATATTTCCATGAAATTTTGTAATAATTATAATATTTTCTAAATATTATTAAAGATACAAATACAGAAAGTGAAGTGACCTCCACCTTCTATTTTAAATATGACGCTGTGTATAAATGTTATACATCAGGTTGACTTGTAGCGGTCAAAGTCAACCTAACGAAGCCTCATTGTAGGGAGGGTAGTCGCTTTGACTTCATTATTGCTCGAGACGGCGCCTGGGCACCACGTATGCAACGAATCGCTGTGAATCCGAGTATTAGACAAATCAAGTTGATTTTGTGCCACTGTAAATTAATTTCCTGATTTGAACGGTATATAAATTAAATAATTTTCATTAAAAGAAGGATTTGTAAATTCTTTGTCCACGCCCTCCTACCCACACATTTTATAAGATGAATTCTGGTGAAGGCCATCCCTCCTCTTCAAGTATATAATGTAATCAACAACAATAATATTGAATATAAACATTGATGTAAAAACTAAAGACGAATATCCTGAATACAAACGGGATTTCTATAGACTTAACAAATATTTTAACAAGAATTTCTATTAAATGAAAAGCAGCAAATTACATATTTAATTGGATTTATATTGGAGTAATAAATAATTTGAGCAAGCGATTGTTAAACAGTAATATGAAAGTGCCGTTCTTGGGGAAGCAGAAGTGGGAGAGAAGGTTGGTTTTAAATTGAAAGTCTACGAAGTTCGATGCAATTCAAGTGTTTCAATCCAAAGTAATACAAACAATTCTTTGTTGAAAATTTTCACAGACCCTGGTATGTATATTACGCGATACGAATTTTAAGTAAAGTTCATTTGTTTTGGCGAAACTTATTATACAAGAGGTGTTTTTATCATTTACAAACAGTAATAGGAGCAAGTCCCATAACATTAACTTGCTGGTTCAGAAAAATGTTTAATTATTATTTATTTTTCCATATATATTTTTCATCAATACTTACACTAAAGTCGTTAGAATAACTGATTGCAGATATATTGTATATCTATTATATATCAGGTTTTTAAAAATTTTACAATAAATTTGATATTAGATAGTAATTTTATATTTTCTAAAAGAAAAACAGAAGATGTAACACGAGATATTCTTTTTCAATGGCTATCGCGGTTTGCTGAAATTAACAAGAATCAATTCAATACCGTAAATAGTTTTTTTTTATAAAAACTAAATAGGCGATTGGTCGAATTCTTCTATAACCAGGTCGCGCGAAAATTTAGATGAAAAAAAAAGCTGACTAACATATATACATGAACATATACATACATGCACATATATACATACATATTTTTAAAAAGGGTCTAGAATCAGGCCAGCTCAAAACTTAAAGATATTACAAAAATTATGTACATCGTGTACATCACGACATGTACTTTCTTTTTAATATAAACTTTTTGCCTTTAAAATTAGAAAATATAATAAAGTGGATGTATCTTTTAACTGATTATTTTAACATTTCGTGAGAAAAATGATATGTTTATAGAATGTAATGAGGGACGTTGATTATATAAAGGATTAGCTTCATTTAAAAAATTAAGGGTTCTTTTTTTTGTTAAAATCTTGTTAAAGTAATTAAGAACCATTTTATGTTAATTTTTTTTTCTTTACACTTTGATCGGTCTAGTTCAGGTATTTGTTAATTATTTGCTTGAAAACAAGCATTAAATCTACAACTCTCATTTATAAGATTTTACAGAATAATATATTGTTTAGGATAAATTAAATTAATTTCAATCAAACCCAATTACTTTTACTTCGCTGCATTAAAAATAAATATTATAATAAACACCGAATATTTTCTTTCCCAGTAATCAATTGAAATAATTGACATTGGTTTTATATTCAATATTTGTTGAATGGAAGCCGAATCTAAAGTTAAATATCTTATGAAAACGTTGAAATTCGTTGCCTAACACAATTATCATAAGGGTAGCTGTGTACCTAATTTAAACTTGACTGATACTTGGAATGCATGGCTTGCTAATAAATTATACGAGCCACTTTCAGATAGATTTGGAATGACTACGTTTTTAAAAGGAAAGATTTAGGTTGGAAATATTTCTCAGATAACATACACTTTAATTTGTCGGTCTATTTTTTGAAAATTGTTCAGGCAAGGCTTTGTGCCATTCTATTTTTGTTGCTTTTAATTTATTGCAATAATTGAGCTTCGCTTCGCTCAGCTCTTTACTAACCAAATTTTTGGTTTATGTAATTGTGTATGTGCTGTTGTGTTTAATCATATATTTATAAATATATATGTACGTTGTAAGTAGTATATGTATGTTGAAAGTTATTACATAGTGATATATAATATAAAATTTCCCTAACTAGAAACCCTACTACTAAAGTTTTGATAAACTACAAATCCTCGGTAAGGAAACTCCGTTATATACTTATAATGATTCGCCAGGCTATTAAAATTAAAATATCCATATGTTAATAGAGGAGATATTTGGGGGTTATCTAAAACCCATCTAAGGAACCCACTACTGAACAATGTAAAGTCCCATGTATGAGACAACACGGTCAGATTTTAAAACACTGTTAATGTCTTTGTGTAATCTGAAGTTCTATGCTCGCAAACTAAGAAACCGTTGGACGTAGATTTACTCATGTACATCTCATATTCCCATATTTCCATATCTCATAAATTTAAATTAAACAAAAATGTTAAAGTAATTATACGAGAGATAAATTTGAATTTAGTAAAGTAGTACAAAATCAGACTTTCCAATCATAAATAAATTTATTATTAAATAACTTATATGGATATTTTGATTAAAATATTACTTGTAGAATGAAATGAACACCATGGTAGCTTAACGAGTTTTCATTACTACATTTAGAAATGAAAACAATTCATCTGAAGGAATAAGAGCTCTCCGTTATATTTAATTAACATTCATCGTAATATATCATTTTACATCCTATATATAAACTTATCACCCTTTACAGGTATTTAAATGCTTACTTATAATAACATCCAAGGCATCAATCCGTAAGCATCAGTCCGTAGTGACTTCGCTGACATGGCTAACTAACAGAGCATAATATTACCGATGAGGCCGTGACCATTAAGAATGTGAGTTGGTACATATTCAGGAGTACCTTTATAAAATCTTATAAATTTAATGTAATGAACATTGGAGTACAAATGTCCGTTACATCAAATTTAAAACGAACTTTCGAAATCCGAACCACAAAGAAGACCCCATTAAGACTGTATATACGCCATGCCTTATGGTAGTGCTTCCTGAGAAATACGAAGGACACGATTACATCTAGCGTATATAAGGCAATTTTCAGCTATGGTAATTCCTACATTGGAGAGATCTAAAGAACAATCGCGGAAAGAGTCAAGAAGTTTATCCAAGATGTAAAAAACTGTCAACTCAATAAGTCGGCATAAGCAAGTACTTGCAAGAATCGGGAGCTAACCACGGGATCGAGTTATATTAGTCATAAGGCGACCCATCGGAATCAAACAATGATTCTAGAATAGTACGTGAGGCTATTGAGATTAAGAAAGATAAAAAAATACATCGGGAAGATTGTTAGTGCATGCCATCTGCGTGGAATCCTGTTGAAAAGAAGTGTCTAAATTGCAGCGACCATAATTGTCAGAAGAAATGAAAAACAGAAACAAATGAAACAAATGAAATGTATTTAACATTTTATTTTATTAACATTTAAATACCATTTAAGCGTAGCGAAACATTTGTTTGTACGAGTATAAAAAAGGTCTCTTCATTTTTATATCCGGATACCAAGCTTTGTACAATCTATTACTGGGATAAGGATAGGGGTATGGATAAGGATAGGGATACGGGTAGAGATACTGTGGATAGCCAAAAGCATCGCGAAGCGAAGATAAATGCAAGACTTGATTCTTAGGAGGAGTTCCGGTATCTATTATCCGGTATGTGTCGGAAGGATACCACTCAATTTCGGCATAGGCCACAGCGATAAGAACACATATAATAATGATCTTCATCTGAAATGAAATATAAACATTCAATTACAACATAGTACGATCATCTTAACTTTTTTTTTAAAGAAAACGTGATACGTGATTACGTGATAACAGCCCTCATTAAAAGTAAATCAATATCAATATTAAAACCTAAACCGTGATAAAGTCTTCAACTTCACATCGCTACTTTACGATTTAAAGTCAAACACTTTTGAGATAATCTGTCAATTTTTGATGCATATAAAATACAAACTGTACAAAAAGTTAAGTCTACAATAAAGAAGAGTCGTGTTAATACCTCGAGCATCTCTTAAAAAAACTCCTTCCTTAAGATACAAAAGAGTGGATTATTTACGACATATTTTTATTCTTTCAATACTTAAATATTTTCTGATCTTACCTTTTATGTACTGATTCCGATGCTGATAATTAATTATGTAGAGAATAAATTCACGTAATCGTATTTATATACAAAATAGTAATTAAATACCCATTGAATGTCTTAATAATAATTTCTAATAATATCTTATATCATCAAGATAAATTTTTTTTACGACATTTAATTATTGTGTATTATTGATACGAATCAAATCTTATTTTAATATATTCTGTTTTAACACTGCTTCCTATTATTATTTCTCTGTTACCATCTTGTGGCCAATTCCCCTAAGATTTCATTTATTATGCCATTTAAAATAAATGTGTGTTATAATTACTAATAGCAGACAGCGATCTTTTTTACATATTGTTAGATTTTAGAAAAAAGGAGTATAAATTAAAACGATATTAAACCTCCTTCGTTCCCCTCACTTCATTGTCTTGTGTAATAATAATTAATTACATCTTTTATAAGCAACCCCTGCTGTTTGTTGGCTCGCTGCTTCCTCAATTATATCATAAGCTTAAGCACAAAATATTTAAATGCTATAACACTTCCGAAGCATAAACAGTATTTGATACTGCTTTTTATACCAACTGACTTAAATGCGTTAATGTCTTTATAACTACAAAACCTTCAATTGTAAAATATTGTTTGTTATAAACACCAGAACAACACGCGACTACTAAAATTGATAGACGACAATGAAATTGATACGACAGGTGGCTGTACTCTCAAGTAAAATTTTATAAATTCCCATTAAACAATAATTTAATAAAAGTAAAACATATTATCCCACAAGTCACATAACTACGAAACAACATTTTTAAATATAACCTATTTCATTCTATTTCAAGGAACACCAAGAAAACACTTAAAATAATGCTTTAAAAATAATAACAAAAAACAAAAATATCATTTCAATAAAACTATTTTTCGGATATAACTCGCGTTTATTATTACATTTTTATATTTAACCCGACGTTTCGGATGCTTTGCAACAAACGTGTTCGCGGTAAGACAAGATGATGGTGTCTGTATAATAATGTAAGTCTTAGAAAACATTAAAAAAATCATATTATTGTCATTTGTAGCAGGCAAAGCTGCTCGCTGCTTGATGTTGCCTGGCACTTGTTTTAGCAAGCCCCTATAAGATGCACCTATACCTTCACTGTACGCTCCTCTCCCTACCTAACCAACGAAACGTACTTACCAATCACCCTTTTGAAGTACGTCTAGACATGAACTGAACATAGTTACAGTGATACCAAGATCTTTAAGTAGGTTTTCTCTAGTACAGTTGGTCTCTAACTCCCCCTTCTACTGCATTTACGAAATCATCAGTACGGAAACTGATATCATTTGCATGTTGCTCTCAAAGGAGAAGTTAATTTGCTGAAGGCGATGAAATGATGAGGCAGGAGCAAGCACACTGAATTTATAAATTATATCATTAGAAATAATTGGGTTTGTAAAGATCACTGACTTCCGTTTTATTATAGGTGCTACTTATAATATACATTATAATATTAATAAATATAACCTATAGATATAAAATTTTAAATAAATATACAATAGGAAGCCCGTCCATGCCGTCCCTTCAAAAATTAAGCTACCGTATTACTGCTCGACTCAATAAATTTGTCATTCTATATTTATTTAAAGTTAAATAAGTTCAACATCAAGCTACAAATAATAAAAAAATAAACATATAATTGTATATATATCTGAAATAGGAATATAAGTATATGTAAGATATTATTATTATAATTTACGACAAATAGCTTTCCTTATAAAATATAGATGGCCGTTTATAATGTCTTAAAACTGGTTACAAATACATCAATGAAATTTAGTTTTAACATTTAAAAGTAATGTTTTTTATAATTAAATAGATATTAATGAAAATACTTTGAACGTTAAAAACACATAAAATCTTGGAAATTAAACAATAAGGGTTCACTTAGTGACAGGTAAATAAAATTAGTATCTTTGGTACGATTAAATCTCTAATTAGAAGTAATGGCCTTATTCATTAATAATATATTAATAATAGAATAGTTAATTATTTAACGAAAACATATCAACAGGGCTTTTTATAAGACATATTACTAAGAATAAGGATATTCAATTGGTTAAAATATGAGGAAAAAAATCTTATTTTATATCCGCACCGCCTACGATGAATATTTTCAACAGAATCTAGTTTGAAGCCAATTTCCTCACCGAAGCGTTACAGTAAAACAAATGAAACTGTAAACAGACGATTCCATTCCCCGGAGTAATATTGTTGTGATGAAAATATGGTAAAAGTTTTATAAAAGCTTTTTACCCCTCCCAATAAAAAAGAAACCGACGCGCCGATACAGTCGCTTTCAATTTAATATTGAGCGAAGATTTGGTAAAAGATTTGTCTTTCTTTTATTTTAATATCATTATTTCTAGAAATACCAAATATTAAAGAAAATGTATCAGAATCTAATCCAATGTAGAGAGAATGCTTGATAAGGATTTCTAAAAAACTCTAATACTTAATCAAATTGGATCGTTTTCTAAACATTGGTCTTCGATCTCCACAAATGCGACCACATTTCTCTTTATCGTTTAAAGCTTCAATTCTTCAATTCTTCAAGCTTCGCTCATCCTCTAAAATCAAGCTCTTCACCCCTTTACACTATATCGGGTTTCCCTCCAGCTCTTTCATAATTCACTCCATTGAACTCTGGAACTGTCTCTGAAACTATTAGAGGGGGACCCTGCAAGGCGGCCTTTAGTAAAACAGTTCACCGTTTCCTTACTGAATATCCACAGACCTAATTATAGTTTTAGTAATAAAATGTCTATCTATTAATTATTTTTGTTTGTATTAATTATTTTTGCTAAACTATAAAGTAATTTAGTACTCGGTAACTTAGTTCTTAATTTAAAAGGTATCATGGCGGTCAAAGTTATTCCTACAAGGTATGTTCTCTACACATGTAATCAATAACATTTTTCTGTACATTGAATAGGTTTTTAAACTTTAAATGGGGCAATAAGTAAGTAAATAATAAGATACCAAATCGCATTTTTTTTATATTTTATCTATCTGTATATACACATGTATGTTTGTTTACAAATAACACAAAACCTCCATCCAAAAAATCCATCGCGTGTATTGTTGAAATTGGGTATGTTGAAAGCTGAATGTTTTGATCAATATTTAAGATGACTTTTAATATTTTAATAAAAAATTAAATAACAAAAATTATTTTGTCAAAATTTTACCGCCGTTAAATCAATACGCCACGCGAGCGACGTCACGGGTACAATTAGTGTATAATGAACTTAAGAGTGATTTTCACAATTCTTCTAATGATTAATGTTTTTAATTGTGTCTGATTGGGATTCAATCAAAAATAACCTTACACAAACGTTTTGAATATTTTTTCGCATCAGTTAGAAAAATAAACGTTCCTGGACACGAAATAAAAGAAACACGTAAAAAATCGTAAATTTATTTACAACAAAAGACGTCTAGTGATGTTCGCGTCGTCATTCGGCTCCCGGTCTTAGCAGTTTACGTGATTTGATTTACAAAGTTCTTTGTTCTTTTTATTTAGCTTTGATTATTCTAATTTCCTTTCCATTGAATGATTATGAAACGAAAGATTTTAAAATTGAATATCATTAAAATGTAATACATTTTTTCGAATGAGGACTATATATATCTATACACTTTTTTATTAAAATTATACCCGCTTTTGTTTGAGATGTTTTTACGAAAACTTATTTGCATAAACCAATACTTTGCAGCAAAATAAAAAAGCAATAATAAAAGTTCTCATTATAAAACAAATAATAATTATTTTTCTGCAGTTCACCGAATTGTTTTAAAAAATAAAAATAGATTTATTTTTAATCTACTTAAAGAGTAATACAAACGATCATACCTTCTTATTAGACTTATACATTTAAATTACCACTCTTTCTCTTCCATGATTCAATCATTTGTCAACCCACTCTGGCGATGTAGTATATACGTTTACCTTCGTTTTATTAATTACTGTAAAGTGAACGGAAAACTCCGGAAAAGCAACACACTCACGTTTTGTCAAGTATAAATGAGGTGTTATTTTCACTATAAGTCTCGTGATTCTACATAGAGTTATGTCCTAAATTAAAGTAAAACTTATTACAGTCTAATTAAAAAATACTTCAATTAAATAAATTATCTTTTATTAACGAACACTGATAAATATGAAATAGTCGAAGTAAAAACCTATTTATATGCAGGGAATGCACGAATTTACTGGATGAAATTTAGTAAAAAAAAAAGTATAATTATTTTATGAATACTTTTTATAATTCTGTATTTATATATATAAACATACGAAAATATAAGTTCTTATAAAACTTAAGCTGGAAAATAGTAAGAGATAAAAAGAAATTTTTATTTGCTTTTATTTGATTTACAGAGCAGATTTATATCAGTAGAATTAAAATAAAGTGGGTGTACAAAAGAAGCCTGCAAAGACATATTATTTTAGGAAAAACCAAAGAAAAAAAATTAATATTTCGTTAAAGTGTAGTAATTTTTTTTTTTTTTGAGAATAATGAGAAAGGCTAATATATTTGCCTTAATCGAAAAAAATCTTCGTTAGATCAAATCGTCTACTCGTCCTTCACATTAGTATCGGAGATACGAGTACAGTTAAACAAATAAACTTAATGAATCGCTATCTAGTATTGTGATTATACAGTTAACCGTCATGTTGATCGAGCTTTAAAAAACAATATTAAACAAATTTAGAAATATATTTAAAATATCAATAAGTGTAAGCGTAGGTGATATAAGTGCATGAAACACCTAACACACCTTTCGCAGACGCCGTGTATCGAGGGGAAACCCATAACCATACATTATTAAGGCGGTCGATGGCTGCGCGGCGGCGGCACGCGACGACTCGTGCTGTTGAACTCGCTGAAACAATTGCTACTTACTATTTTATGACTTTTGAAATGTTCCTTTTAAATCAGATTACTCGTATGAGGAGTGTAATGTCTGACTTTGATAAGATTATTAATACTTCGTCATTGTCTAAACTCATCAATGGATAATGTTCCTATACGTGTTAACCTCTTATTTCCTTGCCTTCTCTTAACGCTGCTGCCCTACCTCCTCTACTGAACTTGCACAATCGTATTTTTTAAGGTTTAAACCAATTTTATAAAGTAATAATATATATATCATATATTTTTCGTTCAATGTCAAAGTGTTTTAAGCAACAATTAAAGCGTTGTAAACAAAATTCCAATATAGATATAGTATCATAGCATTTGTTTGTTTGTATTTCAGAGTTCTGTTGAAATAACACTTTGACGATTTTAAACTGACTTCCAACGAGGAGTTATTGTCCATTCCTTATATTTACATATGAAGTTATAACCTATAAGTAATTTAATATTGTGGTTCTATTTTAGAAATATAAGTGTTTTTCAAAAACATGTAAGTATCTAATATATGATCATATACAAAATTTTTAACGAAAATAATAAATTAAGTTTAAATACCATTAATAACTCTATGGTTCTAAAAGTTTTTATAGGAACCATTTCAAAAAAAATCGAAATCGCTTAAAGGTTAGCGAGTTTTAATTAAACAATCAAGTTTAATATCTGAAATTTGATGTGGCACCCAATTATTTAAAGTAATATTTATTAAATTCATTAAACACTATCTTTTTCTTTGCCTACAACCTCAACGTAAACGTTCGGAACAAAAATATTGATCGAACGCTGGCTCGAAAGCCAAATTCTTAGTCCGTAGTTCATATTTTCTAGTTTTCTATTTAGTTTATCTAGTTCCACTTATCAATTATAATTGTAACTCATTAGTCAATACTATAAACATTTTTTAATTTATAAATAAATTAAAAAGGTTATCTCTAGAGTTTCTTGTCTGTTCTTTTACATGGAATTATGAAACTAGTATCTGACGTTACATAAATTAATATGTAACTTATTGAAATTTAAAACTTTTACCTGGAACATAAACATGGAGAGTAATGTCTCATTTTATATAACAGCCAATTGATATGGATATTTTTATTATTTTACAATTGATATTCGTGCATGATACTACATTTTAAAATACTTCATCAGCTTCGAATATCCGAAACAATGGGGACATAGCACCCCTACAGCTGGAATCACCGACGAGTTTCCCACGAGTTCATTTCAACTTTGGAAATATACATTTTTATTGAATTTAATTTTAGTACTTAGGCATGATAAATTACTAATAATAAAGTTACATATTGTACATATATTTCTCAAGGTATTCACGGTTATAAACAGCAGACGATACGAACAGAGATGCTTCTTGTTTAATTACTTCTATTAAGCAAAATCTATTTTTTATACGAAATTATAAAATCCTGGCATAAGTCCCAATTTTAGGTGCAAAATACTGTCGTTTAAACACACCATCTAGGAAATAAAATTAAACACAAATTTTAAATGGGAACTCATTTCTAAACAAAGACTACGCCGGGTCATCGTAAAATAATATAAGATAATATGATATCCTATAAATGTGGCTCTTTTCTACCATTTAATGGATTTCTGACAACATATGCTCGAGAAAATAAATAACCGACAATTTCAGTAACAAAACAACATAAAAGTGTTGTTAATTTTGAAATGTAATTGATACAGGCTATATTTCCAAAAAAAAAATATTCTCTTTTTTATGATTCATATTGCTCGTGCTCGATAAAGTCAAACGGACAGCGCTTGTTTTTCTTTTATTATTTATACAGAAGTGTTATATACATAATATCAAACAGTTAACACTGTACTCCTAGGTCTGTTCATCCGCAAGTATACAAAAAAATAAATATTTTGAAGAACCTAAAAGATTATTTGTTAGGTAATTAATTTGTTACCCTCAAGTCTAAATAAGAATACAGACTTTTTACTTTACTATTTACTACTTCAATGGAAACTCTTTTAAAATAAATATATCAGTACATTTGAGTAACAATACAAAGTTATGTCATAACATCATTTTCACCCAACTCATATCATTACCTTTAAATATACTCGTCTCAGTGTCCACTTCTAGACACGTCAATGAGGCGAACATTTGTAATGCATTTGAGTAGTTTATTTTATATATTTATTATTACAGAAATATAAGACAATTGATAAATTCTCTGAATTTTGGGCTTGTGTGTTTATACATTTCGAGTGGAATTTATTAAACACACGGTTGTGGAAATACTTTGGAAAATAATATCTATTGAATTGTACGAATCCTATTACGTTATAACGTTCGAATACAAATGATTTTACTCACTGAAATAACTAAAGAGCGTTCGCGGATGAAATTCACACATTTTAGGTTTTGGCAACGCGTGCAGGCACGAGCCAGATATTAGTTTATTGTTACACGTGTCGCAGGTGTAAAATACACTTTATCTTCTCTGAATAAAGTACAGCTTCAGCCGGAACATTTAGCGGGAAATATGCCATTAAAGTATTAGACACCAGTTTAAATAGATGGTCATCGAAATTTTAATGAGTTTTTAGTTTTAAAAGGATTTTGTATATAAATGTTATAAAATTTATTAAATGCTATTAACATTATTATTACTCACAAATAATATAGGTCTTCATATAATTATATGCCACATATTCACATTCAACGACTGATAAAAATATGGTAGGATTTCTTACACACTGTAAGATACTGTAATCAGATCTAAGGCAAGATCTCAGTTTATAACAGTAACCAGTGACCAGTGACAGTAGCACGCTTGGCGTGTCGCCAGAACTGT
This sequence comes from Mechanitis mazaeus, assembly GCA_959347395.1. Classification (NCBI taxonomy): domain Eukaryota; kingdom Metazoa; phylum Arthropoda; class Insecta; order Lepidoptera; family Nymphalidae; genus Mechanitis; species Mechanitis mazaeus. Next base: position 14,606,577 of record OY365746.1, on the reverse strand, counting down.
GTCCGCCGAAATGTCGCGATGGACACTACTTTATGGGATACAAAGGCGTCTGCTTATTGCCAACCGTGTTATTTGACCATAACGGGCGTTTAATATATATGCCTGAAATAATTAATGATTTATTAATTGATCGACGAATGTGATTCAGGCTATGTGAAATTATATTGATATAATTATTATTAAGAACAATGTGTAAAAACAGTTATAGATTTTTAGTGTCATGTAAATAATGAGTAAATGCTGTGAGATTTTATTACAAATATATAAAAAACGATTGGAAAAATCTATTTCAAGCATTTTCAAGTATCGAAGAAAGCCTCCTCCCGCGGAGAAATATTCGGCCGATTTTAATGTCGGCTTCTAATTTAAAAGAGGGGTAGCTGCCGGTCATTTGGACTTCAGCGATACCGGAGTTTACCGAGTGCCTTTCGTCTCCAGTGCTGCCAATATGGTTTACAAATTTTAGCTTGTTGAATAAATCCAGGATAGAAGATGCTCCTAATTCTGAGGTAGTGTTGTCTTCGGTTCCTTCTATTTCTGCTTCCACGAGCCGCGGTTGTGGATGGAATTGGAAAACAATAATGTAACCAGGAAATAAGAGATCCCCTCAGTCAGCAGCTAATAAGTCTGGAGTCCCACCCTTAACTCGAACGGAGTGCGTTAACATGCCATGAGTGGAAGAGCAGCCCAACAAGCAAAAAAAAGAAAGAAACAAAAGAGAGCCTCAAAGGCACACACTGATCAAGCAGAAAAAAAACCCCCGTACAAGTTGCTGCCTCCATGATTATTTGGAGTTCTTAGTATATTGAAAAACGGGGACAGCCGTCCAAGGCGTCACTTGCCTTAGTTCGCTGCTAAGAAAAACTAACCAGAGAAATAAAAAAAAAACTATACCTGCCATTAGGCTCCATACAATAAATAATATCACCAGGGTTAATTGTATACGTTTTTACAATAAGCTCTCTAGTAAGACCTTAAATTTGTCATTTAATAAATATAAATTATACATCAAAAAGAATTTTATAAAAAAACGTACTACAGTGTAAAGGATTACATAAACGACGCTATGGGAATTAATGAATGAAACAGCAAATAACTAGTAACTTAATCAATTGGTTTGACGTTGTCTTTACTTATTATAATAAATTATTTAGGCACCTACTTCCTTATTAAGGTACCTGGCTGCATCACACCGCCATATATTAATTGCGGTACCATTGTGGATCCTACTCCTCAAATATGGTATTGGCTAATCCTTGAATTATGTTTATGAACAAGTGCTGCTTAGCATTCTAGTTGCTCGAAATTTTTACTTAAATTTTAACTTAATATATGGCGTCAGAAAACAGTGATCACGTCAAAGAAATATCCGGCTGTGTTTGTTATGTGGTTCTACTTAAACCAAGGCGCGTTTTAAATTAATTAATTAATTAATTATTTTAATTTTGAGGTACAGTGTCGTCAGAAGAGCTTATTTCGATAAATATGGTATTAAAATAGGCTCTCCCGACAGTTCCATTTGATCACATTTCTACATAAGTGATCACTGATTAAAGTTGAAAAAATGTGAATAAATAAAATTTCTCTACAGAAAACTTACTAGCATCTAAACAGTATGTTACACCGTTAACCTTAAGAACATTTTTCTCTATTTCACAGTTTGTATTATGGTCAAGAAAAATACTGTAAAGGAAGAACATTTATTAATGAAGACATTCGACAAATTTACTTAGTTAAAAGTATTTTAGTTTTGTTAGTCAATAGCTCCATGGCACTTATTAACTAGGCAATATATTATTTATTTTGTAAATGAAAAATATACAGACCGTAACTTTGTCGACTTTGTGTTTTTTTTTAAGTTATATTTTCTTTACATTATCTTAACGTTAAGTATAATAGCAACAATAATTTACTATTGAAACTTGTGTCAAGACCCGGACGCTCTTAAAGAGCACTCATCACAGTCTACTGGATTATGTAATTAAAATATCGTAACGCTAGTAATAATGGAACATGTTCTTTTTAATTTTGCAATGAGTTAAACACAAAAGAATTAAGAAGCAAGCATTAACGGAGTAAATTATTATCAATGAATCAATGAATATTAGCCAAAATCCATAAACGTGAATATATGAGCAAGTGGTGGTTTTAAAAATAGTTATAACCTTTACTAACGACCGTTGTGCTTTTCAAGAATTTGAATGCGAGGCCGTTATTAAAAACGCTCAGTAGATACCTCGCATAATAACCAACTTTAAATAAACACAGTATTGTTTAAATGCCTAGTTATAACGTAAATGCACCGAGTTTGGACGACGAGAGGTACAGTCAGCTTCAAAAGTCGATGGCCATATTTAAGGTTTCTAAATAGCTATACAATATAGTACATCAAAAGTGCTGAACATGACAAACGTCAATATTGAATGACCATCATTAAAGTTCAAATTATAATTGAAAAATTTTATAATTTTGCCAAACTTCAAAATACATTAATTTAAATAAAATCTGTTAGGAACATGACGTATGTTTGATAAATTTGCCAAATTGATATTTAGGTAATTTGAACTGTAATGATGTTCATTCTATATTGGCGTTTATCATGTTCAACAGTTTCGATGTAATATAGTATATAGCTATTTTTGACCTTTTAATATGGTCATAGAATTTTGAAGCTGACTGTACCGTATATATATATATGTAGATTTATTTTAATTTAGATACTGCGGTCTTATATTCCACTTTCAAGAAAGATATCTTTTCAGTATCATATGATGATTGTTAATCATTTAATATTGCAACTTAAATATATTATCCTTTCGTGTAATACCCTAATCATAAAACTTACCTAATTGCGGTTATCCGGGACGTTTCCTGAAAAATAAAGAATATTAATTATTAAAGCAATATTAAGGTACATATAATCTTACACAAAACAAGTTGCATTTCTTTTTCCCTACAAATTAGGCATTACGAAACATGTTTTGAGATTCCTACGTATATTGTAAACAGCATCAGACAAAGGGCTCGTTACTACAGCCTCCTTCTCGTACATTTATAATCTACTCACAATGGACGCACAGATCCATCGTACAGAATAGGACAAATTATAAAAATGTAATGTTATTTTTATTTAAGGAGCAGTGAGCGGAAAAATGAGTCTTTATCATACGGTTAAATGTCTTATCATCACTGTTTGTCTGTTAAATTACTTTTTATAATAATATTAATAAAACATTATAATTCATTAAATGTAACGCTTTTGAAATCTGACTTCTTATATAGACACATTAAGAAAAGATGTTTTCTGAGTTTAATTTTTGATTTATATAGTTTGAATTTTACAATCGAAAATATACAAAATCCATACATACTTCGTGCCCACCCCCACCGCGTCGCTTACGGAGAAAATAACTGCCGACAAATACGACTTTGCTCGTCTTAATGATTGTGTCACCTCATCATTAATTAGTTTATCGGAAATATCCGAGAACAGATTCTCAACACTTTTTTAAATCAAAATCATGTCGATATATTTTAAGTCTGAAACAAAGAACTACTAATATTGATAGAAATTCGAAATCAGTTCGTTTTACACAATCCAAGTCTATATTTAGTACAGTCATAAAACTCTTTTTTTGTAATGAAGTGAAATGGAAGCCGGTACAGCGACGTCAAAGTTAGTTTATCAAAAGATTCCGCAACGGTTTTAAGCCAAAACCTTGGCGTTACTTCATAATAACATCACTGATGCCATACCAGGGTTGACTATCGTCAGATTGATTTTATTGTATTAATAAAAGCAGTTAATATTTTATTACTTTTCCATATATTGTTATTATTACTAGAAAGGGGCGGCAACCGCGAGGCTTGTGGTCAAATATATAAACAGTTATCTTCTGATAATAATCGCAATAATAATTTATAATTTTATTAAAGCTATTTTACGGATATAACTCGCGTTATCCGTAAAATAATTTTATTGAAATGTGTAGTACTCGTGTAAATCTTAAAAATCATTAAATAATTTATAATTCTATTCTTATTAAACCGACGTTCAATAGTGAAAATATCTCTGCGAAGTAATAAACTTTAGGATTAATTAAATATGTAATATCAAGATACCTAGTCTCTGACAGCCCTTGCATTAGCTAAGTATGTCACGCGAGAGTATAATACACGGAAGATTTTGAAATGTTTTAAAGAGGATAAGACTTGCGAGATGCAGCGTCTTGAAGCTGTTAAAGTAACGTTATTACTCTGAGAGGTATGCAAATGAAAAGAACTAAAAAGATATAAGTTCTTTCTGATAGAATAAGAAAACTTCGTCTATAGAGATTTAATGAAGACACGGCAGATTTAAAACTACTTTTTTGTTTTGTGGAATAAATAACAAATACATGACATTTTTGTATCTACTTATGTTAGGAATCTAAAATATTTACAAAGACAGAGACACCCGTACCAGAGACAAGTACAAGCCATGTATAGAAACAGCGGCCCTTTTTAACTGATTATTCATAGTAATACATAAATCAATGAAGTTAGAAACATAAGTAGTTTAGTATTTTTGTGAGTAATAAGTACACTTCAAATTATTTAAATTGTAATTTTACAAATTATAAACATTAATAAATTAAGTTAATAATTGAAATCCGATTGCTTCATTATGCTGTCAAAAGGTTTTTTTTTGGAATTATTTCTTCAACAGCTTCTCTTATGATAAATATCAACTTAATTTACTTTAAATCAATAAATAATTTGTTTTGTAATTAATCATTAATGACTTTGGATTCACCGTACATTTTTATTACCACTGATAACGATAACAAAAGATGACAAAGCTTGATAACAACCGCCTTGTTATTTATTTTCAGTATAGCCAGAGTACTGCACGAAACATTCAAACATCTGTTTTCAATGAGTCTAGAGCGTCGCTGCTGGATCAAATAAAAATGACAAGTATAATCTGTTTAGAAAACTTGTTCCAGAACCTAAGTTCATTTCTCGTTTTGGTAAAATTTCGTTCATAAATTATTGATAGAATCAAAGCCGTTGTTTTGCCGAAAGCTTCAGCAGATTACATTGGTTTAGTTTGATGTACATCTTATTGTTTGAGAACAATATTAGAGTCGTGGTAACTGGCGCGTGTTCCACAACCCGGAACTGAATAAACAGAATATTGATACAGTTCCTGATTAGTTATTACACAAATATGGATTGAATATTAATTAATACACAAGTTATTTATTTATTATTTTCATTCTTGTCTTCATTCACCCTTGATAAATAACGATAACTTAACGTTATGATAAATTAAAATTAAAAAAATTAAAAAACATTACATGTGCCCAGTGTATGTGATTTTCAAAAATATCATATTATTGGTGAAATGAAAATAAGGCTACGATGTGCCGCGTCGCGGATAACATAGTACCTTACCTTCAGAAGTATTTTATAGAAACATTATCGTCTTTAAAGTCTCTTTATATACAATTGCGGTCAAAAAATATATATTTATGTTCAATACATACAAATTTATATATATGTTTTGGCTATTAAAATTCCAATAAATTATGAGTAATTTTAATTAAATTGGGTGTTTTAATTTGTTAAACAATAATGAGCGAACACTCAGTTAACGGACACAGAACTAACAAACAATGTAAATGCGTATATTAAACCTGGAGTTAAAATTCAAGTTTTAAAATTCACGTTAAGTAGTAGGTAAATTCATTTGTTTTAGAAACAAATATCAAATATTTTTCCGACGTTACAGAGGCAATGCAGAGAGACAGCTACCGAGAGGCTCTTCTCTCCGCTGTATTTAAATATTTAAAAAGTCGTATTTATCCAGGCTTCGTTCCGTGAAATAAGTTTATTTACACTTCATTATTAAACGTCACAGTTCATTTCACAGCAAACTTGGTATATAAAATAATTAAATATTAAAATTAAAATTAGATGAAATAAGTATTACGAAATATCCTTTAAAAGACTTTTTTTTTATGGAAAAGGAGGGCAAACGAGCATGCGGGTCACTGATAAAATGTGATCACCGCCGCCCATGAACTCTTGCAACATCCGAAGACTCACAAGACTGATCAGGAACCACGTGCACGAGACTGGAATCGCTTACTAAAGTTATATATAATAATATATATAATATATTGGGTATATATATTTCTTTATTTATTTCATTATAAATATTTTTTTCTTAAATTGATTACTTTATCATCAAATACCTGAGCTGGATTTTTTATTATAACAAGCGGTAACAGGTGCGAGGACAAACACATTAACTTCCTGGTTAAGAAAAATGTTTTATTATTATCATTAATTTTTTTTTTTTTTTTATAAAATAATAATAATACTTTACCTAACTTCATTAAAACCACTGATAGCATATATTATTACTTGTAAATTTAACAATATTAACTATTCACAAAAAAAAAATAATGTATGAAATCCTTTTTATATGCATTCATTGGTACAACCATCCCCAAACACGCAATTACTTTTCTAGAAATCGAAGTCAATTACATAATCAAGCGAGAAAATGGAGCCCAAAAAAATCGCTGACACACACACACACATACATACATTTATTTAAAAAGTATCTATAATTGTATTTTCTTAGATTTTCACGAGTAAACATTTCAAATAAAACTATTTTTACGGATTCAAACTCGCGTATAATTTGGTTACATTTTTTATTTTAACCCGACGTTTCGAATACTTTGCAGTATTCGTGTTCACGGGTAGACAAAGTATTCGAAATGTCGGGTTAAAATCAAAAATCTAACCAAATTATACGCGAGTTTGAATCCGTAAAAATAGTTCTATTTGAAGTATCTATAATTACTCAGATCACCTCAAAATATCAAAATATTACAAAAAAAACAAATTTGAAAATTACTTCCTTTATTTAATATACATAAATAACAGTAGTACTTACTTTAGTTATTTTTTTGATAAAAAGTTTATTATTAGATCTTAGAAGAAAATAAAATGCTTTTTCTTATAAAGAGAAGCCATTAGTGTAATGAAAGCATTATGGTCTCGCAAAATATTGATAGCCATCGCACTTTATCTTTCTAGAGAGTTTCAACAAATAAAAAAGTTTTATATTCGGTTTATTTTTATATCTTTGTTTTTATTTAATATTACGTAAAGTGACAAGACATTCAAATATTTTAGTCCACATGTAAAATTTCCATTCTCACAAATTATTTCTCAACAAAAAATAATTTCTAAAGATTCTTTACTTTTTTAATGTACCCGTTATAATTCTTTGGATTTCAATAGGCGTTCATTATTCTCCTATTTTATTTAAACTGTTTGCTTTAAAACCTTCTCGCGCCTGCTAATGAGAAGTCTGTATATTCCATTCTTTTATTTAAGTGTTAAGTGCACCGTCTCATTTAGTTGTTTTGTTTTAAATGATGTCACGAACATAATTTGTATAACGAGGGCACAGAGAGAACTTGGGACGCAGCGAGTGAGTGTGGGGCGTCCTACGAGTATAGTATTACATCAAAGTCATCTGGTAGATAATACAACTATAATGTTCTATTTTTTTTAAATATTTAACAATAATTAGCAAAAATAAATACTACAATTAAATTAATTAAATACTTTATTTATTGACCTTATTTAAATAACTTCGACACAAAAATAAATACGGAACTAAAAAGTAAATAACAGCGAATTTATGACTAAAGTGACTAATTATTATCTATTTAAAAAAAAATTGTCACAGCTATAATCTGTGCGCCTGAAAACTTTTAAAAGCAATAGCTGCTATGGCTATCACTGCTCTTATTATTTTTTAATATTTTTGATATATACCGATTTTAATAGATATTTAAAAAACGGTATAATTAATTAACTTACCAACAATAAAAGCTATAAGACGCTTATCTAATTTTTTTTCTGAGAACTTTCATTAAAATAGTAACAATTATTGATTTTCTAAGATATCTTAATAGATATTAAGATATCTTAGAAAATCACTTAGATAAGTGTGACATGAAAATGAAGTATGATTTGCAGCACCTCAGAGAATCCAATTTAGAAGACGTTGCCATGTCTCAATGAGGATATGTCAAGTAACATTCGGGATGTTAATATTGAAGTCAATGACGTCATAGTTGATAAAAGGTTATTTTACAAATTTGGTGTTGGTCTAGTAATATATTATATTTTCATTGATGTGTTGTTCCATTTTAATATGAACAACATTCATATCAATGAAATAACAAATAACTCTATCTTTTCAATAAAACTATTTGATAAATAAACGCGAGTTATCTCACTCGCGTTTATTTTTACATTTTTTAATTTAACCCGACGTTTCGTTTAAATTAACTCTATCTTTCACAGTAGTTTTTCTTAATATTCCGACAAGTTGAATATCAATCAATATTATTTTCTACTTGATGTTACTGTAACTTGTAAATTTTTTTTCTTAAATGTTTGTAGGACTTGATGTAGACTAATTTTCTCGGGGCACCCTCATTTGGGGGGTCTCGCCGGGGCGTCACGGTGTGTGCTAACGCGATCCCGTGACGTCCCATTACGGCGCAGAGGGCAACCGTTGGTTTTTTAGTGGGTAGCCTTAAAAATGGCAGCGTCCTCTATGCTGCCGGGTAGTCCCACATAACCCTCCGGCCGTCACCCCTCTGGGCCGACGGGGTACCCGTAACGGGTTTTTCTAACGGAAAAAAAAAAAAAAAAAAAAAATAGTTAACTTATTCAAAATGTATATATAAATCTACATCAAGTCTTACAAATATTTAAGAAAAAAAATTTCACACAACTATTCATATTTCGTACTGACAACTTATTCAAATGTTCATTATATATATCTATAATCTTAACAAGACACATATCTGTAGATAATATCATACAAAGTCATCATTATTATATCATTTTTGTAGAACTCATAATGGATAAGAAAATAACTAATAATTCCAAAAAACTGTAATAATTCAAAACACATTATTCCAGAGAAATATATATATATTTTATTCTATATAACAATTACAAAAGTGCTTTCCTTGTTCGTCATAACGTGTAATAAAAACAACGGAGCTAGTTCTCTGGTCACGCACCTTGCGGAATACATCCTAAACTAATTAAATATATAATATGAATTGCTTTTAATATTTATAATTTAGGATAAACTTTTTTCTTGTTAAAATATTTAAAATATTTTAGTATAATTATAATTTTCCTAAATAAAATCAAACTATTTTGTCAAAACCTTTATTTATTAATCGTTATTACTTTAACGTATTGCAACAAATCTGAAGCTGTCTCTCTGTCTGTCAGTGCGCGTGAATTTTGTAGTTAGGAGCATATCGTATGAGAAACAATAAACAGAATATACAATATAAAGACATTATTATTATAATTCCTGATAACACGTTCTGAAATTAATTCCGTTACCAAATAGATACAATCTAATCATTTGTAAATTTTAATGTTTAAATAAGTTACATTCTACGTATATATTTGGCTGTGTTACTTAATTAAATACTTACTTCAAACAATAAAAATATCATTTAATATCTTATCATTTCATGTTTCTTGTTAACATTAGTATTGTGTGTAGTACATAAATACTAATAATTGATTATTCTTTTTTTCAATTTAATCGTTTAATGCCGAAACGAAACTAGAACATGTTTAATAATAAATATTTCTCAAAAAAGCTTAGAAATTGGAGAATTATTTCGACAACCTTCTTTAAAATAATACAAAATTACTGTATTGTCAAGTAGCGGCCGGCAAAACTTGTTCGAAAAGTCGGCATCTTGTGTGAGTATCTGGACAATTTACACTTTCTATTGGCACCCGGTAGATAGTGCTGTGTTATCTAAAATTCAATGTTTTAAATTTAATTTATATTTATTTCATCTTAACGGAGAAAATACCTTATCTGGAGGCCTCTTTTTTTCCGCTTCATTTTAGGCTAGGTAATTAAATTATTTCATTTAGTAATAAATACTTTTCCTATATAACTTTCTATATATATTATCAGCGAAGTTTAATCCGAGAACAACGGCTCTCCATTAAAAGCTTGTTTTATTTAAACAATTTGCTCTCAATTATCCTCGTGATCGCTGTGTCAATGAAATCTTTTAAGATATTCCATTCTTTTGGATAAGTCGCTTAATTTAATGGTTTGTTATAAAACCCTTTCTATAGCAGCTACTGTTTTTAAAGTTTAGTATTTCGTGTTTTGTAATCAGGACGTGACCAAATCTGACGTGATTTCTGTGGATTTATAGATATATCTCATTCCCCTTTACTTTTATTAAAAATATACATAAGATCAAACAATAGTTACTATTTTACAATTTTGTTTTTATTAATAATATCTACTATTAATCAAACCTACTACAGTATTCAATCAAGCTACCATTATGGATACAATTTTAGTAGGCATATTGATATTGTTCTTGTTGTTCCATTTTAACAGATTCGTTAGCGCAACGAACGGTTCAATAAAACCAGCGACTAATTTACAAGCAAAGTTATTCTCAAAATTTATAGTTAATAGGTATTCACGTGCTATAAAGATCTAAATTCTAGACACGTCATTTTTTATCATCACACTATGAGATTCATCCTTTGTATTAAGATTCATCCCGGACATTAAGAAAAATAAGTGAAATAATATTAAGAGCTTGTGTTCGTTTAATATATATATAGGGTACCGCCTGACATATTTTAATTAGTAGGTATACTATATTTATCTTTTCATGTTAAACATACAATATTCATTATATAAAGTAAGTCTGGATATCTATTTTGCAAAAGAATCAGCTAAATGCAAAAAATAATTACATAAATTGTTTTAAAATAATTATAATCTTATATTTCCACGAGCGAACAAATAAGGACATTTTATACGAAAGGAAATATAAAAATAAATCTAATATATTGAGAGAATAACAGATGAGGTGAATGACACGCAGGGGGATAAATACTGCATTTAAAGACGCCCCGCAGCCTCACAGCCCCACAGCCCCGATGGTAATATCCTCAAGTTGAGGCAAGGAGTTGAGAGCAATTCCGAAGTTATCTTTATTAATCCTGTGTAATATTTGTCGCAAATATTTTATGGAATTACTTTTTTCAACGGACAAAGCTTACCAATTATTTAAAAAATATATGATTATAAAATAAATTAAGTGAAGGACAAGAGCAGAATGGCGCACAAACTGTAATTTACCGAACACAAAACAACCAATAGCACCGCTTCGTAACCTCTTCAGTAAATTTGTGAATATATTCTATCGTTATTTTTCAACTGTTTTCTTCGTTCCATTCTTCAAACTAAATCAATATTATTTTAATTTTCTAAAGAAAGGTAACAGATGTCGCTTTGATCCCGGTAAAGAAGTGTTTGTTGAATGATGAACAGCTCTTTATAAAATGTAAATTAATTAAAACCTATTTTAACAACATTATATTTATTGTTATTGTTTTTATTTAGTTAACTAATATCACGTCTCGTCAATATCTGAGTTGCCACTAAATGAAAAGGATCCTAGAGACGAACATACCATTGATATATCTGATTTAAAAAGGCCATGCTGCTTTAACTTGGTGTCTCTTTGTCCGAGGGTAGCGCCGGTACATCAATACGAGACCTAATATTAAACGATAGGATTTGGTTTAGGATTTATAATTGGAAAGATTTCTACAAATATACATCACATGTTAGGTTTCATTCAGTATTTATTTTAACTTGAATATTTGAATGAGAGCTCAAGTATGTGTGTTGTTTTAATATAAAGGGTTATCGTGTAAGGGCAAAGGCAGTGTTTTATTAAATTAATTAAACACATATCTCAACATTAGAAATTCTTGTTTGACTCGTAGTTATTTGATATTATATATCATTTCTATGAAACAGAACCATCTTCCGAAATGTATGACCTCGGCGAGGCTGAGATAAGATTAAATATATTTGATTTATTTTAAAATTATACCAATAATGTTGATTACTTTTCAGTGGATAGAAATTGAAATGTAAGTATTGGTATTTATAAATTAATTTCTTCGTCAGATATATTTGTATTAAGTACAGTTTAAAACAAATTATTGTTCACAAATTGAAAACACATTGAACAATTAATTTATTCTTAACGATTACTTTATTTGGTATATTAAATGACCGCGCCATTGCGTTGGACCCCGTCAGCCCGAGTTGAGGAAGACAGTATCGTTTGTTAGTTAATTCGAAACTATATTGTGTCACGATAAAATTATTCCTTAGGAAAATTTTTAAGGCATATTAATCTTTCAATAAAACTATTTTACGGATATAACTCGCGTTTATTATTACATTTTTAACCCGACGTTTCGAATGCTTTGCAGCAAACGTGCTTGTGTCTGTCCTGACAGACATCATCTCATCTTACCTCAAACTAGTACTCGTGTAAATCTTAGAAAACATTTTGCATATTAATATATTGATTAATAGACCTAACTGAGCTGAGCTGAGCTTAAAATCACGGTTTCGACAGATACGGGAAATTTGTTGGTGAAATCCACAGACAATTTCTGTTATTTTCATAAAACCCCCACACAGGTATTAATTTAAAAAACAACTCCTTTCATAAAAATATGTTTAACATCTGTCCGCAATCTCTGCTCTTTTTCCCGTATAATTAAACGTCAAGCACTTTTTGAGCGAGAAACGATTGCGTGAAAACACTGACAGCTGACGCGCTTGTATTTATATATATTTTAACTCGTACGTGGGATGCATTCTAATGTGTTTAGTACAATATATTAGTCATTGTTGTTATAATTATATCAAGATCTTCAAGTAACTTTAACTCTTACAATTAAGTAGTTTTTAGTAATGAGAAAAAATATAAAGCTAAAATCAGTTGTCCTTAGTTTTCTAAATTAAATTATTACAGAGATGATAATTTATTTATCGTTAAAAAAATATATTAGAACATTAAAATCAGCAAAAATTGCCGACAAAAATAAGTATGATCTAATATGTTATTTGATTGCAACCGATAACAGAAACGTCAATGAAACACAAGTGTAGATAACACATGTACCTACTTCTGTTATGTTATCATAAATCTGCCTGTTCACTTAGATATGATTAAAAGACTAATCTTAATAAATATCATCATTTATTTATTTGTTTATTGAATCTTAACATTTGAGTAAGTGTATCAGGAAAGAAATCTTGATATTGATTATATACTTATATATAAAGATGTAATGTGTCGATTAGTTATAGTTTAATATATATTAGGATTTTTTATATTATATGTATAATTATTGAAATATTAGCATTGCTTTAAAACATTTAAACTACCCTAATGAATTAAACATTATATCGTATCGTTAGTTAATAAAATAATCATGTCGTCACAGCTGAACACGCACGATATACAAAATAATAATATTCGCTAATAACTAGCTCAAATGTTGCGCGTGAGTTACGTCTGCTCTAACTGTGACCCATTAAGGCGGCAATAACGACAAAGACCCAATTAGTGCCGGTAAAAGAAAGCGATTTCTTCACAAGTCATGAATATTAAAACACATCGTTAGACTTTTTCGTAAGTTCGTCACCGGCGTTTGGGAAGCACGTCACGTTGTTGCAATAAACAATGGCAGGTTCACCTAATCGGGGACGTTACACAACTGATCATCCTTGCTTAGGGGGCCAATGTCACCTCAGACCAGAATATCGATTACACAAAGGTCATATCCGGACGAAACGGAAACTTAACAAAAATACCTCTTTGGGTAAAGTATAAAAGCGACATGACTTTTGGTCACATCATCATTCAATTAGTAGCACTCAAAGCCTCAACAATGAATACTTTTGTTTGCATTATACTGTTGGCAACTGTGGTAGTAGCTACACCACCTCAAAACAGAGAAACTAGGTTCCGTTTTCAAAGGCAAGAAGTCGCTGAAGGCGCTGAAGACGCTCCATACCCTGCCGCTGGATACAAGCCCTCTAAAGAGTTTAATCTGCCTTCTCGACAGGAGAATGCTGCTCCAGAAACTTCTTATGGAATACCCGTTAACAGTTATGGAGCTCCTTTTAATACTTATTTAACACCACAATCCGAATATGGAGTACCGGAAGAAAAGAAAGAGACCGACAGCGAAAAGAAAGAAGTTGAAGTTATAGAAGAGTCGAAGAAGGAGGAGAAACAAAACCTTGAAGAAAAGCCGAACAAAAACGTAGAGATTGTCAATTCTCAAGGCACTTACTACGTGTTGTTACCAGGATCTCAACTCCAAAGAGTTCAGTTTCAAACTGAAAACGATCCTCGTAACATGGCTTTCACCGCGCGACTTCAGTATAAAAACGAAGAGCGTGCTCCACTTTTTATCTACACGGCAATACCTCAATACCAATCATCTGCCTATTTCCAACTTTATAAATAAATATAACAAGTACTGCTACATTTAATAATTATTGTATTTTATCTTAATTCGTCCAACAACGAAATTAATATAAAACAATATTGTTATAACAGCTTAATATAGGTGCTTAGGTAAAGTTTCTTATTTATTATGTCATTTAATTATAATAAATAAAATTTTTAGATAAATTATTTTTAATTTTGTTTTATGTAAGTTTAAAAGAAATAATAATTTAATAGCGTCTTTTTTTTCAAATAAGGACTCGTCTTTCTATGAACTATCAAATATTAAATAGTTATATGCTCTAAAAATTTACGTCAATTGCAATAATAATTTATTACTTTTGCAAGACCTAGTAAGAAATAGTAAATCTACCGATAAGTATATTTTAAACCGTAATTTATATGATTAACAACACACTTATTATCGAACAACGTTATTTTATTATTTATTACAAGGCTCATGGACTCAATCTCGGATAACGACTACGGATGGAGGCATTTCGTGTGCTTCGTCGAAATGGAAATTCTAAACGAGTTTCTCGAACCAAGTTCTATTTAATAGGCCAAGTACCTTTCAACGATTCCATGTATGCTTTATGATTCAGACTGAATCTTGAGCCCGAATTCATCTGAATACTGTCGTCTTAATTGCAAAATGTGTATGTTCTAGCCAATGCCATTATCTGAGAAGACAACCATTTATCAATCTGCGGTCAATGATTCCTACATAATAATTATTATGTTTTGCATAACAAAAAAGCAACTGGGTCTCTTAGTTAGTTTTACTTTCTCTAAACTTGTCCTACTTTTATTTGAACTAAACACATAAAATTGTAAGTTAATTAACAATGTGAAAAGTTATAAAATACTTTAATTTATACTATTTTTTTGTCTTTTAAAAATAGTATATAACGGTTAAAATATATACAATTTCTATGATACTTATACATTTTACAATAACTGCCTTTGATATTATTAAATTTGAAAAATAATATTTTATATATACATTAAAACAATAACAAGACGTTCACAGACAGTAGATACAGACAAGACAATTTAAATTCAAATAATCTCAAACGCAATTATAATATATAAAAATACAATAAACCTATATTCCATTACCCTAAATTCTACATACATTAGACACACAAAGGATATTTCATACCACTTGAAATTCAAACTTCCGACATTGGAGGCCAGAAACCAATCGATTTCCGTAACCATGCATCGGTAGCTGACGTTCATTAACAAAGGTCGCAGGTCCGTTCAAACTCCCTTGGTTGCACTACAATTTGCCGCTGTTGAGCGATCACAGTCGACTTAATGTAATGCCAACTAGCCGTTACGATGCTTGCTTCAAATACGGTAGACTCACTTACACAATTACTTAAACCTGAAAACCGAGATCGTAGGTCATCGATCGACTCACTTTATGAATGAAAATCTATATCAGGGTCACTTAAGTTTTACTTTTCTCTTCGTAACATTTGACAATTAAAATATTTTTGTAAAAGCTTTCTGAATGAGATAAATCTTTTTAATTTTATAAAGTCATAATATCGTCAATACAAAGTAATAGGTAGTGGGCGTATATTAAAAAATAATCTGTTTTGCGTAGCTTATCATCAAAACACAATGTCATTACTTATTACAAAATAACTAAATCATACTTCAAATTTAATGTATATTTTTATACATTACTAGTACCTAAGCGGAACCGATTTTATTTCTGTATAAGAGTTATATCACAGAAAGAAGTCAGTGCAATGTGTTTTAAAAGAACAGCTAGAAAACCTCTTTTTAATTACCTGGAGAAATATTGGTAGAAATATTGTTTTATTTTAAATAAAATAATTATAAATTTGAATCCATTTTGATCCTGTAGATATAATAAAAAAACTTAATTGTTACACGAGTAACTTTGTCCTAGGTATATTATAATCTGTTTTACATATTCTCTGACAGCTGTAACAAAGTACGTAACCATAGATACAGACGTAGGTGACACATTTATTGAAAATATCTCTAATTAACGAGTTAACATTTGTTATATATGTGTATATTATAATACAAAGCGTTTATTTTCATATTAATACAAAACTTATAAAATATTTTTATGTAAAATGAAGAGAACCAGCCAGTTGTCTATAGAGCATACCACTCTTTTGAAAAAAGAACAAAACAACTGTGTTTGGATCTCAGATTCCATTATCGTTCAATGTAAATATTTTAATTAATGGTACTGAAATATTTAATAAAAATTATCTAAGAAGAATATTTTTCTTGTAGGCATGGTAGTACTTGCAGGCGCTGCAACAATATCCTTTTGTGTTTGGTCTCCAGAGCATTCGAGCTATGACTACGACAAGCTGTTCAGGATCATGTATCTGTATGACCCTCGCGCGTGCGGCTACAACCTGCGAGCCTCCCGATCTATCCGCAACCTGCAGTTCGACAACGATACCTCAACTTATAATATCCGGGCGATACAGTGGGTGCCAGCTATTATTACTGTATCCACTAGAGTCTCTGCGAAAACTAGAAAGTTTGTATAGCTATTTATATAATATAACATTTATAAAACACTACCACTGTATTATAATATTATTAAGACGGTTGATTCAATAACCTTTACATTCTGTTTATTACAGATACGTCAGATTCAGTGCGATTATACACCTCTTCTGGTTTCTTGTGGCCATTGCGTTACGGGTCGTAAGATTCACGATACAAGTGCGCCTTCTGAAATTTGTTTTGGCTTCAGTTTTCTACGCTACTGTCTTCGTTATAATTTTTGATTTATCAATGGCAATTGTTTACATCGCTCATATTCAGCAGAGTCTGACTAAAGGTATGATATTAAGGTACAGTGGCTGGAGTGTGGAAATGAAAATACAGAAGTACGACGAGTTTGGCGGATGGCTTCCAATAGTAGCATCAATTTGTTGGATGAGAGGAGTTATAGTTCTAGCTCTTAATATTTACTCATGTAGAGTGCTGCAGCTGATTCGACGTAGGGTTAAAAAGCGAGAAGAAAAAGAAAGATTGGTATTAGAAGAGCACGACCCAATTCCAGAACCACATTGCGACAACCCCCATGACGACAAAGTACTTTATTTCAGATCTGGTGAACATGAACCACTAAGAAATAAGTATAAACAAATGCTGTTCTTTTGATAGTTATATTACAACTTAATAAGGCAAAATATAATAAGAATAATAAAAAATCGTTTCATCCATCCCTTAAACCGTACACCATAAGTGTAAACAGCTCGATCTGAGGTTAAGCTTTATAAAATCATCCTGCGAATACTAATGGTAATATATATTGAATATAAATTAAAAAAAATATAAGCATTCTAGAAAAACAGTATCACGAATCTTTTAGTGACAAACATATTTAAGTAATTTTATTCGTACTGTAAAAAGTAGTACTTAGTAAAATAGTTTTGATACAAACGATTGGTTTTTTGTTTTAAAATAGGTATTAACGTATAAGACATTTATGAAGTTGTTGTTCCAGTTGAAGCATTTTATTACAATTGGAGTATGCTAACATAGTAAGTATTCGAATGAATCAAATGTTTTATTTCATATTACAATTTTAATTTTAATTCAATAGAACCAAACAGCTCCATTTTCATTAAGTTTTATTTTATATTTAACGCTTGATTTTTTTCCGGTATCTTACAAAAAAAAGAAATCACTTCGTCATATTTTATTAATTTCAAGGTGAAGACTGATAGCTCTCAATAAATCACAAATAATGCTGAGAGTGCGAAATAAAAAAAAAAGTGCTTAAAGCAATTCCATTTGTGAAAGGAATATTTTAGTATTTTCATTAACAATAGCTGCAGGAGTGCTATTGATTATGTGCTATTGATATTTTTCACAATTCAAATAGAGAAGATAGAAATTTCTCCGTAACCAACTTGAATTTGTTCCTTACTAATTTACAATATCCCTACAACGAGGTTTGACTTTACTTGAACAAGATTTTAAAGTGAATCAAATTTTGTAAAATGTTAATAAAATGAGTCCTCTTCAGATGTGGAGTATTGTAGTAATACTTTATCAGAGTAAGTCTACTTGTCGAATATCCTTTTATAAATGTATGAATTACACAAATTACTGTTTGACTTGTTACAGTGCTCGTTAATTAAAATATCCTCCATTGATATATTACAATTATACATCATTTTAAAATTATTACTATCAAATTGTTAGTGTTTTTTCGAAGCCGTAATTAGCATGGCGTTCAGCTGGTGGACGCTAGAATGCCGTTTCGCGCCACACAGCAATGAGCTGCACGAGGTGACGTTAATGAAGCTCTTGTACTTGTTTGACCCGGAGGCCTGCGGTCGCATCTATTTCTATAACGTGACTATCAAAGCCAAGGACTTCCATTCCTCTGTCATGTGGCCCGTCAAAAACAAAGTCGCTGCGGGTTTCAGAGCGTAAAATTTCCGAAATTCATATATTCGTTTATTCCTTGGATTATACAATAATATTTTTTATTTAGAAGACAAAGCAGTTCAATTTATTTGTAATTAGTTTCAAACAGTAGTTAGAATGTTGTTTCCAAGATAGACACCAAATATTAAAAGAACGGACGTGTCAAATGTTTTCTAATATAACATCAAATGGACAGCAAGGTGAAGCTCTGGCTTGCTTTGCACGTGAGCTGGCTGGCGCTGGGCGCGGCGGTGGTGACGCACGGCTCGCGACCCTGCGGGTTCTATGCGCTGCTCGTGCCCTTCACCGTCTCGGGCCTCACGCTACTAGTCGTAGATCTTATCTATACTGGCCTGTTCATCAAGAATATTGAAATTAGTAGCACTGAAGGTACTACACTAAATTATAAAGATTAATTCAAGATCACATTGTATTTCTATTCTTAATGTTAATGTATGTTGTATTGTAGCTCTTAAACCTATTCAAATAACTTCTGGCTGTAACAATAGACCGCGAACTTTTCTTATTTATTTATTATTATTTTAATTGTGCTTATTAAATAAAGAAAATAATATATACAAAAAGCACGAGTATGATATTCTTTATACTTATGTATGTTTAAACATATTCATATGTTAATATGGTAAAAAAGACTAAAAAAGTAGGAAGGACTAAAAAAGTAGATTTGAAGCGGTTAAAATTGTTAATATTTAGAATCTTGACTTTTGAATACATTTTAAATCTTTAGTATATGTGCCATAGTTTCCGCAGTATGGACGAGACTCCTATATTTGTAATTTAGTTGCAATTACGAAAATGCGGTTAAGAATTGCCATCTACACGGTTAAATGGTTCACTCAGCTGTTTAATCTCAACACGTTAATCCAATGGCCAATGGTTCTTAATCTGTATTCACAAACGACTGATAATAGTAGTCCCGGGAGAGACGTAATTTCTTGTGACTTCCATAATGGAGGACCGATTAAATATACGCAATTTCAATGTATCAACCTTAATATAATAAAAACAATAATGTAACTATTTCTATTTTATTTTTATATATATTTTTTAAAACAACTCCCATACTAGAAAAACAATCTTCATGTTGCGCGCGCTTACACTAACATAGAAATATCGGTCAAAAATAACAACCGGACTGGAAACAGCCATCTGTGGATCACACAAACAAGACTCCCATGTGGAAATCGAACCTACGACCTATGCTACGGCCTTTGGCTCAGAAGGTAGGTAGAAATACCAACCACTTACCATTCGGCTGTCAGATTGTAAATAAAACTTTATAATAAATACATTTCTTACGTGTTCTATCGCCATGGATCAACTTTGGGTTGAATAACTCATAAGACATGTGGGAATAGATTTTGAGTTATAGCCTAAGGTTATTAATTCCGCTGGTCAGGCAAACGGTCGATTAACATATTAGTGATTTACCCCTCGGGATAACGGACGAGGGATGATATAAGGTCGAGCTTCGCACAACGCTTTAATACCATTTATTGGATGACTTAGTTATTTAGGGCATCTAATAATTTTATGAAGTTAGGTATTAGTTTCTATCCATTTTATTATATCAAGGATTATAAATAATAGATTATTAAAGTGTATGAGTAATTATTAATTTCAATATTATGTAAATATATAAAAAAAATATTGTGGATATGATTCTATTATTTCAAAAATTTTAATCTCTTAATTTTTTCGTTTAGTGTCAATTCTTCTTCATCTGAACTCAGACCCCGGTTCAGTACAATGGGCGACGCAGTCTCTTAGGGAAGCGAGCCTGGATGAAGACACCACTTGGATATCCCTCATCTTCGCTTATTTCAGTTGCCGAGGGATTGTTCAATGGATTATCAACTTCTGGCTTATAAAAGACATGTATTTTGAAGGCCTTCAAGATTATCGTGAGTAAACTTACTCGATGAGTTGGAAAAATGAATTAAAATCTGAATCTTATACAAAAAAAGAAAAATTCAGTGAGCTTTTTAAAAACGGACTAACTTGAATGAAAATCTTTTGACATATACTTCACGCAATTTAAATTTAGGCGTTATTAGGCCTGCTTTAGAAACGTACTCTAATAATTAAACTACAAAAGCCATTTCCTAAATACAATTAGGTAAAGAAATATCATCTTAACTGTCCTTTTATAAAAGGTTCCAAAATTATACAAAACTTCAATTCTTGCGGATTACACCTATGTTGTTGTTGCTTTTACAGTCTTGTAACACGCAAGTGCTCATCATAAATTCCCTTCCTTATTAATGTGCTCTTAGTGTGAGTGTACATTACTCACTTGATTATCTTTTTGAATGCAACTTTCAAAAAGTATAAAATTATTATAACTTTGTCATTTTCAAGCACTTTATTGACTAGACGTGAATTATTAATAATGTACAGTGGCTCGAAGAGGCGCTTTCTGGTCAAATTATTCTTATGTTATACGGAACTTATTTTGGTTGTTCATAATACTATGATACAAGTATCGTTTTCGAGCACTTTGTTGACTAGACGTGAATTATTAATAATGTACAGTAGCTCGAAGAGGCGCTTTCTGGTCAAATTAATCTTGTGTTATACGCAACGTACTTTGGTTGTTCATGATACGATGATACAAGTGTTGTTTTCGAGCACTTTATTGACTAGACGTGAATTAATAATAAAGTACAGTGGCTCGAAAAGACGCTTTTTGGTAAAATTATTCTTGTGTTACACGCAACATATTTTGGTTGTTCATAATATTATTTTTGTGTTATACGCAACATATTTTGTTTTTTCATGATATTATGATACAAATAATGTTTTTAATATCATAAAGAAACACAAAAAGTATAATAAATCCAATGTTGGATCGAGAAATACATTACCTTCGACAACTGCAAAAATGACATTTACCTATTTATTTATTATTGGAATGTTACAGATCGTCTTGACAAGGAAAGATCTCGACTGAGATCAAAGGTGTGATAACAAAAATTTCATTTCGTTTTTGTTAAAGGTGACAGATCACTGAACTAATAACTAAGACACAATTTTAACACACAGAGGATTAAAAAAACAAAAAACAATGTGTTTAAATGTTATTTCATTTGAATAATTTTAGTTTTATAAATTTAAATAATAAAAATGTTTTTTTGATAACTTATTGTCTTCACTCTTATTTTTCTGTACAAAGCATTGCATCCCAATTGACAGATTTTGCTACTACTTCTAGTAAATAATATACAAAGTAATTTACAGCGTAAAGGCACAAAAACATTTTAAATTATCCATTGTAATAGCATGTATGAAACAGCTATATGAACCTCCCCAACCCCGCGTTAACAGAGTTATGCGACGGATCTCATTACCAAATTGTAAACATGTCTCGTAATCATGGCGTCAAGCAATTAAAATTGAAAACCCTACATCCGAAATTACCTTGAAACTCACAAGATTGCACTCGACTAACGAACTGAGATAACGTTCCGCTTTAGTTGTCTATAATAAATTTTGTCTGTATGTCATGACAATCATTTCGTGATTAATAATATGATAATAATAACACTTGTGTTTCTATAAGTTTTGCAAGCAGACATATATTTTTAAAATTATGATGATTAAAAAGTTTACAGGAAATAATTTTAATTAATAAAATTTTATAAAAGCCCTTTCAATTTAATGTAAGTACTTTTTTACCGGCATTCTATAAAACTGATAGTTTTATTCAATTAATTAATAATTCACTATTAAAGACTTTATCCAATAATTCAAGCAGATAATGTAACCGTATGTAAGCTTTTATTATAGAAACATTTTATTTAAGCGTCTCTTATAATTTTTACATTCGTCAACTATTGTTGATAGAATAAATTTAAATATTAATAATATTACAAATAAATAAAACAAAAGACCTACTTCTAATCGAAAAAATTTATATTTAAGGCCCAAAGACATATAAAGGCGCGCGTTCACGAAGTTGAAGCCTGGCCGTGTATTTCATGTTCTGAATATCACTTTCACTCTCAAATTCCACTCGCTGCAGTTGTCTATTTGGCAATAAAACGTAGTATGTTCCAACACTCTTCTTTATCTCCACAGGACCGTCTAACTTTTCTGCTTGAACCATTGTGGCGTCTGTCGATGGCGGACCATATCTATTTTCAGGAACTCCATATGTGTAATCTGGTGCGCTGTAGGTTATTGCCGATGGTGTAATTTCTTGCGGAAGTGTGAAAGCTTGACCTTCGGGCTTCCATCCTGAAGGTGGATAGGGACCGCTTTCTGCAGGAGGCTGGTATTTATCCGTGGAGGTTACAATATTATCTTGGGGTAAGGTAAATTGTGCTCCTGTCGGCCGCCAGCCGGACGGGGGGTAGGAATCCGCAGCGGAGTCTGTGGTAGTTTCAACCGATGAGTCCGTAGTACTTGGGAGTAATTCCTGACGTTGAAAGCTAAATCTCGCTGGTTGAAAGCGAGGCAGCTCAGCCAGAGCTCCTATTGTCACAAATAAAATCATTAACAATTTCATTTTCAATTTAAAAATGTATTGATTCTTAGATGAGATTCACGAATTAACTGATGGATTTCAGTTGTTAGGGGACTGTTTTATATTAATTTAGTTTTTTAATTATCCTTTGTATATCATAAATGGAATTGCATCTGAGGCCTTTGGGAGGACGATTTAATAAGGTAGGTCGCACGCGGCTCACGTAAGTAACGGCTGACACTGACCTCTCTGACGTCAAGCAGCGATGGATATCCTTGAATTATTCAATGTTATGTTAATGACATTATAGGCTAATATCAGAAATGTATTTATAAGTTAGGCTGCTTTTAATTTACTATTATTTTTAATTTTCCGGCTATACTCACTTAATTGCTATCGGAATTATGCCCAATTAGTTTCGAACCCATTCGGGGTCCTTACTCATGAGCTCTGAGAATAGCGGAATCGCGGCGTGAACGGTGTGGGCGCTGGTCATTGGGAGCGCCTAAGTAAAATAGTTATAGTAGTTACGTGAGTACAGCCTATATAATAGTAAAGAGTCTATATAATATCTAAAAGTAAATAGCCTATATAGTATATAATAGTAAACTATAGGTTTATACATCATTACTATTTGAAATGGTTATTTCAAATTTGAATCCGTAAAAATAGTTTTATTTCAAATGTGTACTCGTGAAAATCTAAGAAAATACTATGATTACTATTATATATAATTATCATGACAGCTTAAATACAAAAATTGTTTATAGTTAATTGATTATATTAAAATATACAATTCAAAGTATATTTTAATATAATCAATTAACTAGAGTATGAACATTACATTTGTAGACATTATTATATGCGAATAACCCTAAATGGATTTGAGAAGCACTTGATAAAAGTATAAAAGAGTTAACAAGAGTTAACAAGAGTTAAAAAGTCATAGAGAAAATTTTATATGAACTACATTAAAATACTGATTTATTTTCACTGCCTTTTCCAAATTATTCTTATTATATATTTTAAAATATAATTTAAGTGCTAAGTGCTAATAAGTCAAGAATGTCGAATGTTTCTAAAGATATTTTTTTTTAATTTATTCCCTTTTTATGAATTACGTAATTAATTATTATGAATCGACATCGCATCGCCCCTGATAATCGCTTACATGTCGATGAACACGTACGCAAAAAGGTCGATTACTATATATGACAACAACGTTTACAATACATGAATGTAATATACATCAGACTTAATGTTTTTCATTACTTTGCGCAGGTTTTAAGTATCCTTCTTTCCAAAGTATATTTTGTCGGAAGCACAATAGAACTTACGAAAAGATAAAAAAGAGATTGGAAAAGTGAAGTACTTCTATTTCATTCTGATACTGATTTTTTTGTTAGTTCTTGTATACATATGGTGATATATACACAAAAACATGTCATTCAAATAGTTTTAAATTGTGATGCGTATTAATGTCATTAAAGTTGGGTCAACAACATCAGGCCTGTGATATCAAATAAAAATTAAATCTGGTTTTTACATAGAGGTGGACCAGATTAAATTGTTATACACACGTTATTTTCACTGGCGCACATTTATATTAAAATAATATTTCTTACTGGTACAGTCAGCTTCAAAAAGCGATGACCATATTTAAAGTTTCAAATGAGGTATACAATATATTACATCAACACTGCTGAACATGACAAACGCCAATATTGAATGAACGTCATTAAAGTCTGAATTATAATTGACAAAAATTTATAATTTTGTGAATACCATGGAATAAAAGTTGAGACAAAGAAAATATCGTCGCTTTCTTTTGCATTTCAGATTTATAACACTAATGACACATTACAAAAAGAATATTATTAATGATTTAAAATCATTGTTTGATAATTAATTGTTATTTTAAATTACAGATTCATTCATTTTATAAATTCAACTTTATTATCAAAATAATGTATTTTAAAAGTGGCAATGTTAGTACATAATATCTTTCCATCTATTGTCACTTAGAACAAAAACAAACTTCAAAATAAGTTAAATTAAATAAAATCTGTTAGGAACATGACATATGTTTGTGAATTTGATATTTAGGTATTCAAGTAATATTTAGGTAATTTGAACTCTTATGATATTCATTGTCTATCATGTTCAGCAGTTTTGATGTAATAGTGTATAGCTTTTTTTGAATTTTAAAAATGGTCATCAACTTTTGAAGCTGACTGTACAAAGGTGACATACTACAAACTGACTCTCTATGAGAGAGTTTTCAGCATCCTTGCTGCAAGCATCAATCAAAATCGATATATCCGAAAATTTCCAAATTTTGCACACTGATAGACATCAGTCCGGTGGTGATTTAAAAAAAAATATTTGATGTCGTTGAGGATTAATCACAGAAAAACTAAAATATGGAACTATGGAATAAATTTTCTTCCATCCAAAATTCATTCCAATGAAAATTTTGCTTTACAATGAAACAAAAAAAAAGTTGAAGACAGAATGCGTCGACGTTTTGTAAATGCAACTTCAGTCAATATGCTAACACCTAGCCAGATTTTACGAGCGCAGCGAGTCAAAATTGAAGCCTGGTTCGCGCTCCTAGGTATATATATTTTTTAATTCTACCTTCATTACTAAAGTGAATTGGAATGAGTGAACGAAGTAATAGTGTTAAAATAAATCTTTGATGTGAATACTACAAATATGGAAGATGATAATGAGATAAATAATTTTCGCACTACTTACGAGCCCAAGAAGATATCATATTCCGAATCCGTTGTACTACTTTCGACCGATAGTAAAGAAGTAGAAAACACTATACTGAACCTCAAAAGAAATGTACAGATGGTCGCTACAATACCTCTGTTATTTTTTTTAAACGACACTGAGACATCTGGTCCCAGCGCTTGTTTACACATGCAATACGGTTTTCTCTATTGGTGTCTTTCATACTGACCTTAACCTTCTGATATTATTATTTACTGTAAAGTATTCTGTTGGTATAAAAATAAATATTATTTTTATTACTATTGTATATTACAATCTCAGCACAAAGCTGATCGTGAGAACCGACCACGGACTACGCGAAGTGACGCGGTTCATCGTGTGTGAAAGGGTGTGTGTTGATGCGAGGAGTCTCCTAATTATGGAACAAATTTCTATGGCCACTGATTTTTGTAATAAGATGTAAAAGTTTTTGTGTAGACCTAATTCTTTTAGTGATATATATAGTGATTTTGGAATGATACCTGTAGATAAAAGTATGATGGGTATAATTTTAACTGTCTGTTATATCCCATATTTGTCGTATATCTGGGATGTATTTTTGTATTTTTTCTGTACTTTTTTTTCTTATGTTATCACTATTTGGTATATCAATACCTATTAAATAAGTAATTTATTACATTATATGACACACTTAACAGTTTGCGAATACGAATACGAATTTTATTAACAATTTAATAGCAATAACATAGTTCAGGCCGGTCACCATAAAAACTAGTGTGTACTTTAAAAACAGAAATGTTTTGTGAATAATTAACAAAAAAAAATATTATAAAAACAAATTGTGATAGAGGTATAACATTTTTTTTATATCTAATGTTTTGGATTATCTAAATCCTAAAACGAAATATATTCTTGTTAGTTGATTGAGGGTATTTACTGTTGTTTTAGAATAACGACGTATTTTCAATTTCGGTAGATTGGGTTGTATGACAGGGTCAACTACTCTACATTTTGTCAGAAATTCATTAAAAAGTTATCCGCATTGATGTATATTATTAGTGTTTGATATTTCCGATCGAATGTCTTGTATTTGCATTGGTATACATTGTGTCTGGTAATGATAATGTGAGTGTTGATGCTGGATTTGTATGGTAGCTTTTGTGAGGAATGTCTTGCTGAGTCACTGACGCTTCGTACGTTGGGCTTAAATTGGTTACCTAAGTGTCTAATCTTATATCTAAAGAGTTGTTATTTGGGGACGTGTACATTATTATTATTCTTATTTTTTATATGTGATATTTCTGTATGTTATATTTTAAAATGTATAAAATTTATAGAATATTTCAACTTTAACTACATCAGAGAAAACTGTCAGCAAGAAATGAAAATGGTGACTAGGTATAGGTGATTAAACGATATTTATGCAAGTGTTAAAGGTTATAAGATTACAGTGGATGGTCTACCAGATAAGTCACAGTTGGATATGTGTGCCACGTCACGTTTTTGAGAACCAAATTTATAAATACCTACATTTTAAAAGGTTACTACTTGCTCGGTATGCTTCACTTCTTGTTTTATTTAAAAAACTCGTTTTGCGTTTTTTTCATTTGAAATGAAAATTCAATTCATTTTTACGTTTTTAACTTACAAAGCAACATTTACAAAACAAAAAACTTTTTATATTATTAGTTTACTTTAGTATTTTATTTAACGCCACACTGTAAATAGCTACCGAAAAGCAAAAAGAGTTCGTAAAGGTCCATCATCATCAATCATTCTATAGTTTTGAGATAGAAATATAAAAAAGGGCTTATATACGTAATCATATATAATGTTAGTAAACATATATAGGGTTAGTAATAATATAATTATTGGGTAAAATTCCGAATTATTTAGACAATTTTCGATACACCTTTACGTAAAATATTTGAAACCCTCATTAATTAAATTTAATTAACGCGTTTCTAATTTAAACTTGATTGCTTCGCTGATTTTAATACTTTGCTACATGGGCGCACACAGACGAGAGCACACGATAATATAGCCATCATTTTACAGGTTAATAAACAATATTCGGAGGTCATTTGTATGGCATTCCGCTAATAGAACATTAATCCGCTCATTGCTTACTTACATTTTTCAATTTATTTTTTTAAGATACTCTTTTTTTAATTTACAACAATTACTTTACAATAGCTATTCACTTTTCTCTTTTTTAGTATTTATTATAGCAACGGCTGCCTCCGAGATAATGAAGAAAATACGAACGAAGCAAAACCAGAGCAACTCAAATAACTGACAAATCCGCTTTTTGGTTCTATTGACGTTAATATTTATTTTATTTTATCTTGTTATAGATTTTGTTTTACCCTTAAGTTTATTTTTAGATTTAGACTTGGGTTTGTCATGATCATATAACATTCGCAATTTATATCAATCAGCTTTTTTAGTTTACTGTTGATTCTGGTTAGATATTGACTACAATATTAATTATTTAATATACCTTGTGCGCTGTAGCATGGTGCGGGTGACACTGTCAGTAACGTTTCGTTTTGCTCTTGTGATTTGGTGCGATTTACAAATTATAATTTAGTATTTTAGTTATACCATATTCGTAATGTATAATAACTGTAGTAAATTAAAATAAGCCGAATAACAATGTTCTAGGCTACAAATAACATCTAATAGAAAGGAAAATTAATCAAAGTTTTATGCGTATAACATAACGCATTAGTGAGGGGATACTGCTATGATGGAAAGTCGATGTTTTTTTATAATAAAAAAGTATATTGTGCGTAAATAGTTAATTTTTTATTGTTAAAGAGCTTATAATTATAATAATGAAACAACAGAACACATATAGAGTAGGATTGCTTAAAACGTTGCTTTGAAAAAATATATTTTATTCATCTAAACTCATATCAGAGTCGGCGCTAACGCTTGTACTGACAGCATCACACGGGTAAACAAAATGTCCGCCGCACTGACGCGCTATACAGGAAAAACGTACACGATAAAAAATTCATTAGCCTTATTTTGATTATTTTATATCAGTAAAGATAAGTTCATACACGGAATTACACTGCACAACGGAATAACACATCAATTTGTATAACAATATTGAAGAGAACTAGATATATGCTCTGTATTGTAAGCAAAAAAAATTATTAATATAAAATATTATGCATAAAGTCAATCCCTAGCCATTTGGTACTTACAGACGTCACCCGCACCATGCTATAGCGCACAAGGTATACGATACATAAAATACAGGTCTTTTACGTCATATTCTTACTATATCATAGGAAATCCAATAATACGAAATTGCTCAGATGACTTACAAAGCAACAGTGTCATTGTTTTGTAAGTGGTGGCTGAACATTCACCCCGCTCCCACCTTCCAGCTCCGACCTGCTAGGAACTGTCACCGTTAAATTACAACTCCACATCCGGGAAACTCATTATCTCGTCTGTGCTATTACACTGAATATACCTATTAGTATACTGAAAGGCTTCGTTGGAGTCAAGGCATGAGAAATTGACGAAAAGTAATAAATACGAAAATTTACTATTTTTATAATCTTACTGTTTTAATACAATAATTATTGTCATTTTACAATATATGCAGCACCTAAATATAGATTTCAGATTGGACACCAGCTGTAAGAGTTTTATTAAATATGTTTTTTTATTATTATATATATATTTATGTGTTTCAAACGACTGATAGATTCTTTTCCTTTCCATTTAATTTCTTTTAAAGTGACGCAATTTACAACAGTAAAAATTCTTTAACTTTTAGAGTATTTATTTTCTTCAAGCTAAAATCGAACTACTTCTGTTACTTAACTTTGCGGAAATTGTTTTATTCGCCTTGGCAAAATGTACTGGATAAATGTTTTTAGTGTTGAAAAGATGGACTCTTCGACTTCAAATCCTTATTTCCGCCTTTTACTTTTATTCAGTTCTCTGAATGTGATGTTAAGTGGATCATATTTTTGATATAATTGCCCTTCCTATAAATATTTTTAGAAAGGGAAATTATATCAATATTTTTTCATCCCATTTTCCAAAAAAATGTCCTTGTTCAATCTCTCCTGCTTTATAGTTTTGATTACGCCGACGCAAATTAACTGGATCTCACGTAAGTATGTACAACTACATAAACTTAAAAGAGTACAAACCTTTGGTGCTAGGTTCAAATTCGGCTTATAGCAAGTATAACCACGCGTCTGGATTTCGTGCTCAAGAGGTTATCTATTCCTTTTCGTTGGAATCTACATATCCTTTCGCTTCTATTCTGTATATTATTAAATCCAACGCGATTTATTGAAAATAAAACAAAATTATATTTATTATATCAAAGTAAGACTAAGACTTTTGTTAACCTCACGTACCGATTATCTTATTGCACTACTGGATTTTTGAAAAAGAATTTTACTATAAAAGAAATTTTGCTATTCCAGTAGCTAGATTACATTTTACCGTAAGGCCGGTGGCCTCTACGACCCAAACCCAAATCGTGTTGAACTTTGGTCGCTTCTATTTACTCCATTAATTTTATTACTGAAACGCCCCAGAAATATAGAAAATTTAATTATTTCTCGCTGACAGACCATTTACAGTATTGGCTTTTAGACTTAATTAAAGATAAAAAAGAATTTTTGATACTTTGTCTCAATAAATGACGAACTTGTTTATATAAATTGTTGTTGTTAATAATTTTATTTATATTTAAATAAATGTATGTGTAAAAGTTATTCCAAAAGGAACCAAAGGAAAAAATCATTCCTTTTCACTATATATGCGTTTAATATTATTGTCTAAGTTGCTCAGAAATAAAGCTAAACCATTTTTCGCGCGCTTTTCATTTTGAAATAATTTAAATATAGGTGAAAGTATATTGTTTTAATTAAAATTTTGACGTGATCTGATAAACCTTAAGCTTTGCAATAGATAAGATACATTTTAACGCGAACGCAAAAACAAACATGATCTAGCCATTTATATAAGAGATGTTTGAAACAAACAAGGTCTCAAAAATGAATTTAATTCATTAATTACAATACATTTATTTATTTTTATTTTATTTAAATTGTACAGAATCATAATTAATATGTAACAAAATGTGGCGATAGTTAAAAACTGTGTTGCAGTGAGAACGCCCCCATAAATATATTACAATACTACTTATTTTAAATTGGAGTACATTTTAATTTAATAAAATTAATCTAAGATTTGAAAAACAATTGATTCAATTAATAACAAGTAAATGGGTGTAAGTGTCTGTATGTAAGTGTTTGTGAGTGCTGAGTGGGTGTATGCGATAGTGTTCTGTGTGTGGTGTGAGCGTGTGTAGATGCTCATATCAAACATTACATTTCAATAACAATTCGGTCTCCAAGTATGAGAGATTAACTAGACAAGAGAAAAGTTTAATTTTACATTCGGTTAGGGTTAGATGTTACTTTACAAGGTTATATCTTTATTTCTTTATTTGTGGAATTATCATAGGGGAGCTCAGAGTATTTTCGAAGAATGATGAGCTGAATGAAGAGACGGCGAACTGATAGGACATTACATAAAGAGAACAACTGTTCTCTTTATGTAATGTCCTATCACTGATAAACTTATCAGTGGGATATCTGAAAGGTTTCGATGTTATAACCTTCAAAACTGCTCTCTGAGCACGCTCAACATTCAAAACAGATATCAATCTATAATTGTTAACAGAGTGTTCATCCTCAGCCTTAAAATAGGGTGGACTAGAGATTTCTTAAATACAGACGGAAAAATACGATTATTGATACATACATTAAATAGATGGCTTAAAACGGGAATTAAAATGTCTCTAGAAGCTTTGATGATTGAGGTAGAAATTTCATACCAACCAACTGCACAGTTATTTTTAAGTGATAAGCTTCAAAATAACTGTTAGTTTTTTTTTTATTATAAGTAGGTCAGCGCTTGACCACAGATCGCCTGATGGTAAGCAAGTCTAAGATGGAGCATGCTTGCCTAGAAGGATCCGATTCACCCTTGATATAAAGAGACCTTGGTTGTAATTCTCTGGAAACAGAGATTCCGGAACCGAATTCCACAGCTCAGCAGTACGAATGATGAATGTGACGGCGTAACGCTGTGTACCTCTGAGTGAAATTTCGACAATAAAGCGGTGGCGCTTTCTGGAACCTCGGGCTGTTCTATGATGGAATGGGGACGGCGGAATCAGATCATGTGTTCCGATGCAGACTAACGAAAATTTAACCGGTGGAAGATCGATGGACTAGCGATTTTTGGCGATGCTTGAGGTTTTGTAAACACTTTTTACAAAGAACGTCGTCACCTATGAGCCTCATGGCACGCCTCTCAGTGCGGGTATAGCTCCCAAAGCGGGTAGCGGCTAGATTTGGCCACAAGCAGTTTGTTACGTCATTTAAATCAGTATTTTCGAAGTCTAAAACAACAACTGAAATATCAGTCGTTTTGGTATAGTGATATAACTGTAGTTTTAGATTTATTGTAGATAATAAATAGAATAGGTACATGGTCAGTGATATAAGTGTCAATTATGATAGCCGTGGGAGAGTTAAGGGAACGATACATGAATTGGTCCAGACATGAGTTTTCACTTGTTGAATGATTGTAAGATATCATAAGATCATGGGATGCTATTAGATTCAGTACTGCTCAAATACTGCTATTTAAACTGTCAGCGTTACTGCCAGTGGGACAATGTTTATATATGTATCATATTTCCTTAAAATTTTGTCCTAGTTATCTAAAAAGTTATCAATATTTTTATAAGATGTAGAGCGATAAACAGCGATAATGGCCATATTATTCATGCGAAGCAGGAGACGATTTGGACGTAGACCACTAATCCATCATTTAGTATTTTAAAGTCAGAGGTATGAGATAGTAACACCTACAATAGAGGAACAATAAGACATTTACGACGCCAGCATTCAGGGAGAATTAAAACGTCTATTTTAAGTTTCAATCTGAGTAATTATAACAATATTATTAAAATTGCAATAAATTCTGCGAATATTCAAGTGTAAGATATAGATAGGGAGAAATTTAGGATGTGATCAAATAATTGTTCTGTAATGTCTTCGGGCTGACATATGAAGAAGTTGATTCCAAAAAGAAATTCGGTCTCAGTTTTTATGTCTACGATATTGTCATTAACTATAACAATAATTGAAGAACAGGAAATCAATAACAAGGGAGGCGGAGTCATATAGATGGAGGAAATTTATGTGCAAGTTTGACAGTTTTTCTATAGATGTAGGTAACAGATGTGTATGAATCTATTGATATATTTTGAATCATAAAAATGGGTGTGTGTGTGTGTGTGTATAGGTTGTAGCATGTTATAGGTGTAATGACAAAATAATTTTAATATTTAAGTGTCGAGAATTGGACAAATTTAATATGAACATCAAGTAGAGGCCAATGTATACTAATCATGTAGACAGTCGATGTCTGAAGATCACCTTCGCTACAGATTATAATAAAAGTACCGCCATCTCGTTTTTTGATAAAAAGTAAGATTAGAGACCCAACAATAGTTACAGTCAAAATGTTTGCAAACTCTCGTAATAAATAAAAGAGATAATATAACGGGGCTTATCGAAACCTAAATCAGTAAGGAAACGATCGTTTTTTGATATCGCTTGATCGATGGTATGATAGCTCACATAAATTTTTTTAGTTATTACATTCTCTTAAGTAGTTACGAAACATTGACTTTAACAACAACAAGGAGATTATCAGTCCTGGGGTAATGGTGCACTAAATGCATTGGGTACAAATCAATTGATTTTCAATTTAAAAATTGAAATCGGTTATTTGTTTTTTATTTTTAACTCCGATTTCTTTACATGGTTATTGATATTCCCTTGAAGATGCGATGTACTTTGAACCAGAACAAATGTCCATATATAAACTATTATTATTTAAGATCATATTTCAGTCGTTGAAATCATAGCACCCCTATTTAATAAGGCAAGGAAATGAAAATAAATGCTTCATCTAATTACTACTCTTACTTCAAGTTTTTAACTATGAGTAATAAATTGAACGGATGTAAGTTACCTTTCAATATAAAATATTTTCGATATTCTTAAGGTGCAATTATTTTTAATTATTTAAACAATTAACTGCAATTGCATAAAAATATGACAGCATCTTTACAGAATATAGTATTGAAATGTTTTTAATTTGTTGCCCGTGTCTAATATAAACCTTAAGCAACCTGCATGTGTCGTTATTACACTGACAAATGAGTACGTTACAGCAATATGACACCAGTTACTCCCTGAAACCTTAATTAAGACTGTATTAACTTACAAGGCAGCCTAATATAGAACTAACTGATTAATATTTCTTATAATGTAAATATAAACGATAAATTATACTGTTTGGATTCGGTATGTTCATTTCGATTTATATCTGTACGATAAACGGTTTTTTTAGAAGTAGTTAGACAATAGAGTTAAAATAGAGTTATACTATATTATTTTAATTAATTTTAGTTTAGTTTTAGTAAGTAAAAAGAGAAATTATTAGAAATATAAGAACCTTTTAGTCTCTGTTGAGACTTGTCAATCTTGATTCTAAAACAAACTTTTTGTATTAAAGAACATTCTTAAAGCTTTTTGTAAAAATTAACATTATTAGTATTTTAAGTTTTTTCCTTTTTTATTAAATATAAGTATTTCTTTAAGTAACAAATATAAATTTTTATTTTTATCAAAATTTCAAATTTACATATTGTATTTTTTGAATTTATATAAAATAAAATATGTTACAAATGAAGCAACATAAGGTATTATTCTTTGATAATATAATAAAAACCAATAAATGATTTGAGATATTGGCACAATAATAAAACTGACTAGCTTACAGATTCCGTACATAAGCTTGGTCATCTGGTCTAAGTTGGAGTGGAAACTACAGAATAAAGTTAACAAACGTTATATATACAATGGACCTATCGCTTTGCAAATACTAAAGTTACCTCGAGGAGTGACCGATGATTAAGTGGTTCCTGGAGGATTAAAACTACATTTTGGTCGACGGGGCTCCGACCTTAAATATTAATTTCCTAAGTTGCAGCAAGTTGTTATGTTTGTATGTTATATATAGAGGATTAAAGTTTGTAATAGAAATGACAAGAGGGATCGCTATTGTAACCCCGGCCGGATACTTGGGGTCACGGCTATATAGAGTTTAATATTAAGAACCGTGATAAATTTAGTTTTCGTAGCTCTAACACATTCCTAACCTCAAATAACTATTAACTACAAAATCGTTTTAAACAGAATATTATTTAACATTAATAATAGTTATTGAAATAGCAAATAGTTAACAATACAATATATTTTAACCATTCTCAGTTTTCTGAGTATCAGATTAAGTAGATTAACATTTTATTTCAATAAAATCGAAACTTAAAAAAGGTATATATTAAATTTATTTTTATGTAGATTTTGGTAAACGTGCCAACATAGATTTTGGCAAACGTGCCAAAGGGCCAACGTGCTATGCATTCCTATAAAATCCTAGACACATATTTTAAAACTGTTAATAATATTTCAGAACTATCTTGCCATGTTTTATAGCTAATATAAAAAGTGTTTTTCGGGTTAAGTGCTCTTTAGTGGCATGCGACAATGCAAGCTATAGCTATACTTTATAGCTTCTAAGGTGAAAATTCTTTCATATTTGTAAGTGACTGTAAAAGTTTAAAGTACGATCTTTAATCTGTATACATGTAATATTGGAAAACTGTAACGAGACCAGTATCATTGACTATGCATTTTAAATTACAAAGAACAGAGATTATACAATCCTTACAAAATAAGCATATACACCAATTTTTTAATAAATATCAACTTATTTATAACGTCAAAGTAATAGTGTATAAAAACAATAATAATTCAACTATAAGCAACAATTCTAGAAGTAGTTTAAGTAAAACGCTAAGTAGATTAACGATATATTGGATAACTTGAGTAACCAGTTACTCAAGATGCCAGCATCTTGGAGTAATACGTACTTATGATATACGTTTTTATATAAGAGAACGCTCTGGAATTGCTTTATTGTAGTTTTCTGTTCTCGTCCGTCTCTGAGCTAGGGTCTAATTGCTTTCCATATATTAAAATTACTTAACAATTTAAACTCTTAAATAGTACTTTGTAGAAAAAGGAGCAAAACTATGTTTGATTTAGAAAGTATACGTGGAGTTTTGATACGTTTTTTTTCTATATCTTTCTGCTTCAATTTTTAAAACCATTTAAATAGTATAACGTTTAATAATTGATAAGTAATAAAAACTTATTTTTCATAAACATTATTAAAAGTTAAAAAAGTAGAATTGAATGTGAAACAGCAATAAGTTATTTAAAACAACAATTATGCTCTTCATTTTAAGGAAATATATTATTTAATCACCTTTATTGAAAAACTTTGATCCTGGAACCTGTAAATAACAACGAATTTATATTTTATTCGGTTAAGTACTTAAACAAGAAATTTAATTTAATAAATAGATATCATATATATTATATACTTTAGGCTCAGTAAGTAAGAGTAATCTCCCAAAAAAAAAAAAAATTTTAGCAAATTATAACTTCAAATATAAACAATATTATTGCATTCGATACCAAAAGAATATATATTTTTAGAATATAATTTTTAAAAGATTTATCTAGAAAAGTGTTTAAAGTATATTATTTATTCGTCAGCCTTTTAGTAATATGTGATAGGTCTCTTATTTTAAAGAGCAATATGAAAAACAAAGTACAAAGTTTGATCTTTACTCCTACGTTAAGAATAAGTAGATTTCCATCTGCTGAATTCACGTTTTGTCGCAGATCATTGACTCATGAGAACGTATCTTGTAATCGACAAAACAAAGAGACCACATTATTTGAACTTTGTTAATAGTTTTGACGTGTAAAAATAATATTAACAGAACTATTTTCGGATATAACTTTATATAAAAATAAAGACTGAAAAAACAAAAGCACTCATATGAAAAATAAATTTAAATTGAATCATTTTACTATTAACTTCAAATCTTGTTATTTAAAAAACTTAAACAATTCTAAAGAAAAACTAAAGAAAACATGCATTTTTATATGCGTTAATGGAACAATTTATATTCGTTTCCATTGTTTAAAGAGTGACGGAGGTCATGTGAGTAATTTATTAAAATACACGGTATTCTTTTATATTTAATAAAATGTCATATTATTATCTACATAAATATACATTAAATAGATAGAAATAAACAAGTGAGACGAACTTTCAAAGAACTGGTCAGGAATAAATTTAAAGTTTATTTATGCAGTAATGAGCGAGCGAGTAAGGAGCGAGAAGTATAACAGCCAAATCTCTCTATAACTTACTTGAAGATATTGGCTTCTCTAAAACTACCATCAGTTAATTTCTAGAACGTAGTTCAGAGGCGATTGGTTAGGTAGGTGAGCGTGTATGCGATTTTTAAGGGGGCTTTTAAAACCTTCATCTAAGTCCCAGGCACTGTTCGCAGGCCTCTCCCTGCAACGCAATGGACTCGGCACCCTCACGGTAAATCCATGAAATGCTAAGCATCGTCTCTAATTAAAACTTTTTACATTTATTTATATACCGTGTGGTTCGAAATTTAAGCTTTTTTAATAATACCGGCCTGCTTTTTAATAGTAATGACCAGAGCGCAATAGATGGCATTCGTGGACACAGGCTTCAGTTTACTTCTCTGTAACATTGTCGAATGGCACTTCACATATCTTTTAATTTTCCCAATATTAATTAGGAACTAAAATATAAATTATTTCTAGTTCATATACTTATTTTACTGTATATGTTAATGTTTACATATTTTATTTATTTATTTTTATTTATTTATTAATTCTTTATTGCACAAAACTGGTACAATAGGCGGACTTAACGCTAAAAAGCATTCTCTACCAGTCAACCTGAGAATGCAGAAAAAAAAAGCTGGGGCGCTTAAAGTAATGAAACAAAAATTGAACAATAAGAAAACAGCATAAAATTCGACTATGAATATAAAAAATATGTACACATAAAAGCCACAAGGCACAAATCATACATATATATTTGTAATAAATAAAATATACCTATACAAATATACATAAACAAACAATAAAAACAATTCTAATACATACCATTAGATGATATTATTATATTATTATAATAACTATGACAAAAATACACAATATATACCTGTATATACATGAATATATGTAATCTGCTTTAATATATATAAAAGAATGATGAATAAATAGACATTTTAATTATATATCTGTGGATTTTTAGAAAGGAAAAGGTTAACTGATTTTTTAAAGGCCACTCTGCTGGATGACCGTCTAATAGTTTCAGGGAGGCTGTTCCAGAGTTTTGTCGAGTGAACTGTGAAAGAGTTAGAGAGAAACCCGGTATGGTGTATTTTAATTAATGATTCATGCAAACGGCTATAAATATCAGTACCGTACAATTACTAAATAAAGGACTTGGTTAAGGATCGGGTCAGATAGTGATAGAGTGTATTGTTAAGATCTACTTCATTTATTAGTATTTATTTTAACACTTGACTTCAGTAAGATGATGCCATAATGATAATGATTATTATAATGCCATGCATTATCAATAATCTATTTAAAAGAAGCGTTCAGTGATTACCGATCAACGCATTTCTTTGAGGATACGATTGACATGCCTATACATTGCCAAAATAAAAAAAGATGACAACATTGCTAAACGATTCCAATTTCCAGATAATACTAAAACTTAATAAAATTTAAACTTTACTAATTAATTAATATTAGTAAAGTTTAAATTAATAAATATATTAAGTTTATTGACCGACTAAACCTAAGAAAAAATAAATAAATTTCAATAGATTTCTTTTATAAATAGCTGCATTGTGCTTCAAAACTGGTATTGCAGACTTTACGGCCATTTCGCAATTGATAGTTTTTTGAATTTGTACCCTCAAATCCCGAGAGACAGCCCTAAGTCATTGTTCTTTCGAACATTTGATGCAATTCGGAAAACTATGCTGACCTGCAAATGTTTGTTTTAAGATGAAGTAGTGAATTAAGAGTACCTAACAAATCTATGGATCTGTATAAAAAAATTCTGTCAATGTTGTAACAACATGTACCAAATGAATAAGTAATACGAAAGTATTCTGTAAGTGATCCATAGGGTCCAATGATTCAATAATCAATAAAATTTAAAAACATTTACACCTCTTCAATAAACTCCTTTTTTTTAAATATGCGAATATTCTTGCGAAAAAATCGTCCAATTGCACTTCTTCAAAATGGCCAAGGAATGTACCAAGCTCATTGTTTACTATTTAGGTTAGAACAACTTTCGGAGGGCATAATCCCGAATCCGCATACTTAGTCTCCCAAGGCGGAGCGGATCAGCGGTAGAGGCAAGCTCCCTGATCCGCTCCGCAGTTTCCTCAAGGGCAATGGCTTGCTCGCAGAAGGAGGCCAAGGCGAACCAAACAGTCCGGTCATCTTGGGTATGACACTAAACAGTAAAACCCTGAAATTAACCACGACCGCCAGCTCTTTGCGCTGGCGGTTACATACCGCAAATTCCTTCAGAGTTTGGAGCCGAG
The DNA here is from genome assembly GCA_959347395.1 of Mechanitis mazaeus. Taxonomy (NCBI): domain Eukaryota; kingdom Metazoa; phylum Arthropoda; class Insecta; order Lepidoptera; family Nymphalidae; genus Mechanitis; species Mechanitis mazaeus. The sequence continues at coordinate 14,566,784 of OY365746.1, read as the reverse complement.
TCAAAATACAAAAACTCAGTTTTTGTGACCGAGACCTGGGGTCCTACTCCTATACGGTCCGCCAATAGCGTACAAGCACAAGTCCTACAAGAAAATGTTAAAGAAGGCTCATTCTGACCATATTGTACGAATAGGAATTAGACTGTCTGATACACCCAGCTCCTTTCAATAATTCAACAACCAGGCAACACCGATTACAGTTGAGGTTCCAAAGTCCCGTACAAAGCGTTTAGCTTTTACTTTCCTTGTGCGGACGGCGAAAATTTGGTACTCTCTACCGGAGTCCGTGTTTCCTGTTTATTAAATTACTAGCTGTCATATCGTTAATAATACGTTATATACCTACATATATTATGTGATTTTATCAAAAGTTTAACGTTAGAAGGCTTAAGTTGCGCTTAGAAGAACAATTTTTTGTTTCGAATAGCTTGTCCATAATAAAAGAAATAAATATACACCTTTATTAACTCTAACGAATTTTAATTTAAAAAAATTAACGAATGTAAACTACAAATAACAGATTTTTACAGACTTACCACATTATGTCAATATCTGAGAATAAACATGTGCTGTGTTTCATAATTTCGTAAGGTCGACGTATTTTAAGTCGAAGTACCAAACTATTCTAGTCTAAAAAAAATAAAAAATAGAGAATAAATAAGGGATAACAAGTAAGTAACATATAAAACGTAGTACACTTATATACTGCTGGATTTTATCACTCCAGCTATTAGAAACAAAACTGTTAACATTATAAATATAAATGATAGCATGCAAATATACCACAAACCATAAAATAGATTTATTGAGAAATAATTGTGGCACTAGAAATAATTATATAATAAAAAAATTGATTGAGATCAAATGATAATGTTAATCGTCATATCAAATCAAATATTAATGGTTTAATTTATTTTTATTAAATTGACGTTATTACAGATATGTAGATTGATAAATGACATTGATAGATGACTTTTGTAATTGAGAAATTTTAAAAGATTACCACATTTCTAGGTCTAACCTAGCTCTAAACATGTTCTAGTCCAAACCAGGCATCGCTACTTTTTTTACTACATGATATTATCCCTTATTCTCTACTACATGACATCGCTTGCCGCGAACACACACTCGATTCGCCGCCTTATGAGAGTGTCTGAGATTAAAGGTTCGCGTCCCGTTCCGCGACGAAGATCAAGAAAACAGATGCCTGACATACACGCTGGCCAGGTTGCACCTACTCAGCGCCCGTACACATTCCTCTGATTTATAAATAAGCTATCGTTTGCGTAATCACATGATATTACTATTTGTTTAATATTTATCAAGAGCAGTTAACCCGTTTTTTAATTCTAGTAAAAAATATGCACAGGCAGAATATTATTTCTATATTATTTTTGTTGTTATAAATTAGTACGCTATTAATCTAAAATTATTAACAATTAAAAAAATATACTGTACAAATCTGTCTGTACCTACAAATCTTAGCAGTGTAGATAACAGTGATATCTAGAAGAATTCTAGCGCGCTCTAATAAGCCCATCTTTCAAAAAATAGTATGTAAAATTATGTAACTTTTGTTTTATCAATCTAATGATTTATAAAATAATAAGTAAGATACTATATTTAAATAAAAGTTGCTACTGATAAATAATTTTTATAAAACACAACCTGTTATAATCAGAATATCAACATTAAAATCATAATTAATCGAATCATCCAAATAAAAATAAAAATATAGTAAACAAGATATCGAGTGTCCCGATTATTATCAAAAAGTATCAGTTTAATTTTACTTTTTCATTGATATCATTCGATTTATCAAAGTCGTGGATAAAATATATATACATGTCTTCCATATCTTTAAGATGTCAGTTCCAAGTGTGAGTACTTTAAAGTTGTTTAGTCAAAGGTGCTAGATTAATCAGACAGTCAGGTTGTAAACAGTAAGTTATTATAGCTATTCCAGTTTTACACAATTTAATATGTATGATTTGCTTTTGTTTTATGCAATTTAACTAGTAAAATTATTACAATTATTACAAATTATATTTAACATAATACGTACTCTATATATTTAATTTTAGTTTTTTCATATTTTCTTTTCTCTATACTTTTTTAAAAATTTATTTAATTTCCAGCAATTTTATCTGATCCTACCCGTCTCTGAAGTGTTTTGCGTATTTTTTTATTCATATGTTGTTTTTATTTTCTCGTGAAATTAGTACGATTCTCCTAAGTGTAAGACATTTTATTTTTCAACTCCGTTAATGAATTAACACCAGATCAGTACTATACTTTAGTTTTTCTTACTTAAATTGGCTTCGTGATATCACATGAAAATAAAAAAGAAAAAACAAAATTGAACAATAACAAACTACTGTTAAAGATAGTATTTATCGAATATTCATTTTATGTTACTTCTATGTTGTACACGAATAACATATTTATATTTTTATCATGTTTATAGATTTCTTTATTATTGCATTACCTTATACGTGAAAATAAAATTGAAATTCGATCTTATAAATTATAAAAAATGTATAAACAACATTTCTACCAGCATGATCAGAAAATACACATTTTTATTAATTTATCAAGAAATAATTTTAAAACTAGAAACTTTAAAATACTACTTGTAATATTGTTTATTCTACAATTTAAGGCAACGATGAATCTTCTTAATTGGATGTCATTGGTGATGTCCAGTTTTCTCCAAGTGCAAGTACAAGAAGGAATACTTGAAGGTGTCATTGCTCAAAATCAGTTTGGTTTGCCTTTTGTAAGCTTTAAAGGAATTCCTTACGCAGAGCCACCAGTTGGCAAACTAAGATTCAAGGTATGTTGTTAAACATCTCAATGTTTGAACATTTGATTATATTCTTTTTTCTTTTTTTACAATGCTAAAAACCTCTTCAGGCACCTCAACCTAAGACACCGTGGGATGGAGTTCGCAGCGCTAAGGAACATGCATCCGAATGTTTTCACTACGAAATATTTACAAACGAAACTGCTCCTAACGTAGGAAGCGAGGATTGTTTGTACCTAAATGTCTATACTCCATCTCTTTTTCCACTGAAACCTCTACCGGTGATGGTCTTTATACACGGAGGAGGTTTTGTAAGTGGTAGTGGAGATGATTTGTTTTACGGTCCAAAGTACCTGCTTAGGAAAAATGTTATCTTAGTGACATTTAACTATAGACTGGAGGTCTTGGGATTTCTTTCTCTCGATACAGAAGAAATACCTGGAAATGCAGGAATGAAGGATCAAGTAGCTGCATTGAGATGGGTAAAGAAAAATATTAGGAAATTTGGGGGTGATCCAGAAAATATAACAGTCTTTGGAGAAAGTGCTGGAGCAGCTAGTGTCTCCTTCCATTTAGTATCACCAATGAGCAAAGGACTCTTTAACAAAGCCATAGTGCAAAGTGGGTCTATGACGGGATGGTGGCCTAACACATTTAGGGCTCGAGATAGAGCATTAGAGCTCGCAAAACAATTAGGGTACAACTCTAATGATGACAGAGACATTAATGAATTCTTTATTAATCTACCCGTTGAAAAATTAATTAAGCATAAAACTACTGTCACATATGTACAATTTGCTAAGGAATCTCCGAATGTTTATTTTGGGATAGTTCCGGAAAAGGAATTCGGAAAAAGTGAAAGGTTTTTTTACGGTCATCCGTACGAGGTTCTTCGTAGTGGAATACATGAAGGTGTACAAGTTATAAACGGTTACACAGCTGACGAAGGAGTACTTTATTTTACAACCGGAGTGCAGGCAGACGAAGTTTTTAAACAGGCTAATAGGTTTATAGAGTTTTTTGTACCCGAACCATATACAGTTAACAGTCCTCTCAAAACTCAAATAGAAATTGGTGAGAGATTCAAAGATTATTATATGAAAAATAAAACGGTTTCTAGAGAAACTATTGATGACGTACTACAATATTTCAATCTTGAAATATTTGTTTATAGTACTATATCACTCCAAAAAATATTGGCGAAATCTGCTCCAAACAAACACTATCTTTATAAGTTTACATGTGTATCAGAATTAAACAATTTTGCGGAATCGACAGGTACAGACGATCTCTTCAGTCACCGACCAATCGTTGCTCACGCTGATGATCTACCTTACATTTTCTCATCGGTTGTCTTTCCAAATATAAGCATGCAATCAAATACATTTAAGATGATCGATCAAGTAACAACTTTATGGACTAATTTTGCCAAATATGGGTAATAACAGTTTTAATTTTAGAAAGTCACAATTTGTTATATTAGCAGGGCAGCTTTATTTTTTACCAGATGCAATTGTAGGATTTATTTGTGAATAATAAAATAGACAAATTTTTTTCAATATTATTCAATTTGCCTGTTAATAAAATTTCATGTAATTTATTACAGCGATCCGACTCCAGACGAGAGTTTAGGTGTGAAATGGCTTCCGTATAATCTGGACCAAGAAGATTATTTAGACATCGGAGAAGAACTAGTGCCTGGAAAGTATCCAGAAAAAGAAGATATCGACTTATGGGAAAATACTTTTAGAGAATTTTTACCTGAATACGCACCATAAACATACCTGAAAAATTAAAAATATTTTTTTCTTTACCAATTCTAACGAGAGGTTATTTTAAATCAATAAAAATGTTCGTTTGTATTTATCGTCTTTGTTACTATATTGTTTATATTTTTTAAGTCCTTTTAAGTACTCCTTCAATTAGTACCAATTCCAAACTAGGTCGAACTATATTTTAATTGAAAGTGATTCTAAAATATATGAAATGTTTAATTAAGTGTTTACATCTTCTTTTTTCAATGGATCCTTTTTAAATTTGTTTATACTAGTTAGATAGATGTAAAAACTTTAAACATTTCAATTTTCTTAGGATACTTAGAAGTGAATTCTTATTGTAACTGAAAGCACATATTCTTTTTGTTATGATATTACTGTAATATGGCAATCTGTTGCAAATAATAAATTATTCTTTGGTCAGGTTAAGGCTATTCATGTATCAATATCAGAAAAAAAGAGCCCATTGACTATTAATTCTTTAGGTGACTAGGAATATCCTGGAGTGTCTAAATACTGTATATCCATAGTCCCCGGTATTTCACAATTCTAAAATCATAAAGTTGGGCCACCAGTTCATTGACATGGCTAGACAGTCTAGTATTTCTTTATGTATATATCTTGTTATGTACTTATTTAGTATGGTATATTTAGTATCATTGTCCTCATTTTTATGTTTTGAAATCTATGGAGTATTTCGATGTTGCTGTTGCTGTTGTAGAAATTGGTTTTGCAAATCATCATTTTACTTCTGTCGAAAACATGAAACTTGAGATTTCCTAGTCAGTACATACTTCGAAGTTACAAGTTTTTTGATCAGTTACATTTGTTCTAATTTTCCATGTCAACTTTCATTGTCAATAAATATTCTCGTTATATATTTTACTGGTGGATAAATTTTGCTCTGATCTCTCTAATCTTCCATTTATCTAAGTTTAACTGTATTGAAAATTAAATTATGATAACAGTGGAACTGAAAATGATTTGAGTGTGTTAAATGGAACTGAAATTAACCGAATTATTTTGGTTCTTTCAATTGAGCTTCATTCTCAGTTTCATTTCAAAGACAAAAATGCACTCACCCTTTTCGTCCTTCCTTAAAATAGATATTTATAAAGTAAAAGATGAAGATCGTTGAAATGACTACTGTCGAATGCAGCTTTAATTAGAAGAGTTAGGAGTGAAAATTCGGAATAAACTATGTAAATCCATGCTTGTTTTATTCTGTCTTTTGCAACTAGAATTTTAGCTGTTATTATTTGTTAAAACTTTCATATTCGTCAAGGGTTAAGACAAAAATACGTAATAACAAAATGGGGTTGAAAGAGAGAACACTAATATTTTTAATTTTTTAGCTTTGAAATAATTGTGATGGCGCTCGTACCATTTCAGCGTTCCTACTAGTAAACGTTTTCTCAGAGAAGGAGGAAGTATAATTAATTTTCTTTTGTAGTATCATCATGATTTTATGGATATAGTTTTCAAATTTAAATTCCAATTCAAATTCGAATGCGAATTCGAGTTCGAGCTCGAACTCGAACTCGAATTCAAATTAAAATTTTGATTCGTTACTACTTCATAAACACACGCTATGACATATTACCGCCACGGAAATCATTTTATTAACATTTACTATTATCTATTTGAGAATGTAACACCATTAGCGATATGGCCAATTTCAGAGTTTCACACTCTGAACTCGTTGATATTTTGCTCTCGAGCAACCGTGAAGTGAAGCAATGTCTTGAAGTTTTAAAAAACAGATACTTAGAATTGACCGAAGACGCTTTAGATGCAATTCTCAAGCAATTAAATAAAACATTTTTGCCAAAATTCAATAAAAAGTGGCAAGAATCGTCTCGGAAGAAAGATCTTGCAAGTTATCAATTCTGATGCAGTAATCGACGCAGACAGATTTGGTATATTTTGCAATGAGACTGTTGAACTGTATGTACGCTAGTTTTTACGATTGGTATAAAAACCTATTACATGGCAACAAAATCATCTCAGCAGCTGTGTTGCCGATTGGCATGTTGACAAAAGAAGCACAGGAGGCAAGAAATAAAGACTATAGGCCATTTAGGTTAAGTCAGTCTAGAAAACGTAATAGACAAGCTACTAATGAAGACATACTGAACTTGCTTCTAGCTTATTCGGACCCATACTTATCAAGTCTGAGAACAGAACTTACTAAAAAGTGCATACTTCTTCACGAAGATGCACTAAAATTTATAATTTTATAATCTTTCAACGTGCACAATTTTTATATGTAACAACTTATTATATACTAATATTGTTTGCCTTATTTTTTTATAACGGCTATTTTGTTTATTAAAGTTAACGATGATTTAATGTAATCAAAGTAATAAGGCAATAAATTATAAAGTTATTTACAACAGTGAATTTTATTTGAAATATAATATCTCTCCTATGTAATTAAAAAATAATAACAAAATTATAGTTATGTTGTAAAATATACTACAACAACTACGTATAAGTAAATAAAAATATCTATTGCACTTTAAACTTAGTAAAAATTAATATTTTCCGCGCCCACAACAAGGCCGTCCACTGTGCGCCGTTAGTACCATTCCCTTCAACTTCTACATTGTTAGTTTCAGGGGGGGTAAGGCTCTGCACCGAAATGCCCCGCCTTATCTAAAAACCTACACCCCACGTGAACATATTCCCTGTGGCCTAGGTTTGTACTGTAAACGATAGCCAGGCACATTCGGAGCTCGACTTTCATTATTTGCCATTATATCAACATTATTTCGATCCATAGCTATTAGAAACTCTTTGTGAACTGTGCCAAAGAACAGGGGTTAATAAAACCAAATTTTAATGTGCGTAAACCTAACATTTAACTATATATTATATTTTTACCTTAATTGAGGTAAATTGTAGTAGACCTATTTTAAAAAATATATAAACTTATAATTTAATAAAATAAAATTATTTATCATACAAAAAATATCAAATATATAAAATATAACATGTTCTACTATTACTGTAACAATAACTTTAATTCTTTAAACGAATAATGTCACTGTAAAATTATTAAAAATTCATGGAGAATTAAACACTTGTAACGTATGGAGGTCACAGTTCTATAAGTTAAAGGAAATATAAAAGTAATTAATGTTAGTGGAAAACTACAAAAGTTATTAATTATTTGATAAGCAACATAATAATATATGTGTTTAGTTCATTATATGAAAAAAAATAAGAAATTGTAATACATCAACACAAAAAATAAATTATTATTAAAAGGAGACCTAAATAGAATGATGAGAAAAAACCGTTGCGATGTCGGTATCAGATCAAATACGATGAATAGGACTTTCAGAATTATAACGTGCAAAGATCATGCCGCCCTTAGACCAAACGTATCGCCAACTTTTTATTCTGCCCTTCTCTCGAGCTTTATATAGCAGATGGCGGTTTGTAAGTTGCAGTAAGGTTCGCATTAATCTAAAACCGCTGTGCATCTCCCTCTATTATCCCTGTAGTGTCTGTATTGCGACGAATATGAGCAGCTCGTAAAAGATCGCACACCACGACGCACCAACCGTACAACAATTGGACGTGGTTGTGGTTTGTTCACCGGTTGTGAACGTTTAGTACCTAAGCGTTCGACGCTAGCGACATCTCTGTCTTCTAAGTCAACTCCGATCATAAGATTGGAGTTGATTATCGATCATAAGACCGATAATGTGGATAATTATTGAACTCTGTTCTTAATTTAGTAAATACGGTATCTGAAATACCAGTCGAGTTATCATCTTTCTGAGTGCAATTTTCTAAACCATGTAATCTTTCTTCTACATCATGACGACGAGTATCGTAAGAACCCACCGCTGTATTTATCTGCTTCTTGAATGAGGGGCTTACATCTATCGAGGTATTGACTGTCGTACAAAGCTTTGTATTCTTACCTGACTTACAATTCCGGCATTGCGACTTAGCGGATATACGAGCGTCCGGGCTAATATTTATGCAGGGACGGTGATATCGCATAGAACGTTTGAAGCACTTCGCGCCATTTGTTTTACCAGTAAATTTCCCGCATTGATGACACTTATTAGCCTTCTCAAAATAAGTAATCTCTAGAGATATTGACAGTAGACGTTGCGTTATACTCGTGAACGGGTGCTGCTTGCGGTGACTGGTCGTCTTGCTGGCTCAGTTTCATAATAATAGTTTAATTTTATTTGCATAATTGGGTTTTATAATTTAGCCTCCACAAGGAATTGATTGCGATGGTTCTAGTTGTTCGTAAATTGTTTACTATATATGGAAACAGTGATCACAATAAAAAAAAACCCGACTGAGTGTGTTGTGTGGTTCTTCTCAGACCAGGGCGCGCTTGGAACCCTTGTTGCTTTAGTTACAAGTTGGACAGTGATTCTACAGAAGGGCTTATTTCGATATGTAAGGCATCAAAATACACTCCTGGCACTTCCATTTGACGTACACAAGTGATCATTGGTATTAATTGAACGTGGAAAATATAAATAAATAAAAAAAAAGACGACTCTGTACAAAATAATGATTTTGAATAAATTATATAAAGTCTGTTAATATTATTTGTAGAAATAAATAGTTCTAAAACACTGAAAGCACTTTTATTTACTTACTGTTTTCTCCCTACCTCTAAAGCTCACTTGTAATTATTGATATTGTTATATGCAGGTAGATAGCGGAAACTACACTTATTATAAGCAATAGGCTTATTGCTCAAACCACACAGTCATGCACAACTAGTTAAAAGTATAGTTTACACACCAGTTGAACTGATAAGGAAATCTAAAATATATATTTATATAATTTTGTTAGCATTTAAATATTTATATATATAATATTTCATATAATAGTTCACAAACAACAATAAGCTGGCATCGACGTTCGAAGTTCAAACTATTTTATGACTTGAATTTATGAGTGAGATTCACATAAATACACAAGTATTTAATGAGAAATCTATTAAACAATATAATAATTTAATAATATTTTTACAATTAAATACAAGATTAACATCAGTAAGTTAGATTTACCGTACGTTTATATATATATATTGACCATACCATATATTTGTGAATAAAAAATTTCATATTATTGACACTAACGACTATGATAGTAATTACCATTTATCCTTCTGTATTAAAAAACAAATAGCTGTATAACCTTATAAAAGCAATATAACCTTATAAAAATTTGATATAATACAATACATTACTATTGTAAACTAGAGGTTAAGACGATTGAAATTTTTGGCAACGATAGTTGTCAGACCTTCTACCTTTTTGGTAGCTATACAAAATTAAGATAAGTATATTATTTTATTTCTTTATAAATTATGTTATATATAATATAGAATAAATAAATAACTAAAATTTAATTTAAATTGGTCGATTTCTCTGCATCTTCTCGCATAATAAATTCCTAAATGTATATATATTCATACCTAGTAACTAATAGGTACAATGATACTTTTATACGTTTATTTTTATTAAACTAACACATTCAATAACAAAATAATATATTTTTTAGAATATCATTACTAAAAAAAATATTTAGAAAAATGTTGAAAGTGTATTGTATATTTGTAAGCCTTTTAGTAATTTGTGATAAGTCATTTATTTTTAAAAGCAATATGAAAAATAACAGTAGTATCCCAAGAGTACAATATAATAAAATGGCTACCTCACTTCCCCTCACGATGGCCAATAACAAAAAAAGACCTTAAAGAAACACAAATTTTAATTAAACCTTTTCACTATCAAAATTTTGATCAAAAAACTTGATAAATCCTAAAGGAAAATTAACGAAAATATCAATTTTCATACTGAGATGGTCCATCAATTTATATTCGTTTCCATTGTCTACAGAATGACCAAGGTCATGTGAGTAATTTATTAACGTACACTATTTTCATTTAAATAAAACTAAAAGTTTTGAAATATAAATGAGAATTTAAAGACAGGTTTTATAACTCAGATTTTAAAAACGTCGTCGAATTGTTATAAATGTAATTGTTTATATTAAACCAGAGATGTTCAAGAAACAGAATAACTTTTATTCAAATAAATTTAAATTAAATCTTTACGCTATTGAAAATCAATTCTCGTTATGAGTACAAGAAAAAAACAAAAAACATCATAAAAACAAACTAACGATCACATCCATTTTCATATAAAAATGTGACACGAACTGCCACAAAACTTATCAGGAATAGATTTATAGTAAATTTATGCAGTAAAGAGCGAGCGAGTAAGGAGCGAGAAGTATAACAGCCAAATCTCTCTATAACTTATTTAATGATATTGGCATTTCTACAACTACCATGAGTTAATTTCTAGAAACGTACTTCAAAGGCGATTGGTTAGGCATTTTTCGCACTCCTCTCACTGCAACGCTATGGCCCCAGACCCCTCATGCTAACTCCATGAAATGATAAGAAGCATCGTCTCTAATTCAAACATTTAATAATTTTTATCTACCGTTTGGTCCGATATTTAAACTTTTGTAATAGTACCTTGCTACTGATGACCAAAGCTCACTAGATGGCATTCTCGAATTGCACTTCACATACCATAAAATTTTAGCATTATTAACAAGCAACTACAATTCCAATTATTTCTAGTTAGTTTAATATGAACGCCAAAATTGAATATTAGAAATCGAGACCGAGGCGGTACAAATTTCATGGCTGTTATTTGTAGTACATAAATACCATAATTATATTTTTGATCAAGTTTATACATTTCTCCATCATTAAAGCACCTTATTCGTGAAAATAAATTTGAAATTCGTTCATATAAATTATAAAAAAATGTTTAACAACGTTCATATACCAGCATGATCAGTTAATATTCTACACATTTTTCTTAATTTACTAAGAAAACATTAAAAAACTAAAAATTTCAATCCAGTATCTACGGTTTTTTCTTTTTCAATTTAAGGTCAAGATAAATCTTTTTAATTCTTAATTGGATGTTGATGATTGGTGACATCAGGTGTTCTGCAAGTGCAAATGCAACAAGGAATCCTTGAAGGCGTGGTTATAGAAAATCAATTTGGTTTGTTTTATGCATGCTTCAAAGGAATTCCTTACGCAGAGCCACCAATTGGAAAACTGAGATTCAAGGTTTTTTTTAAGAAAGTCCGAATCTTTAAGCATTTGACTTCATTCTTTTTTCTTTTTTATAATGCTAAAAAACCTTTTTAGGCACCTCAATCTAAAACACCATAGGATGGAGTTCGAAGCGCTAAATAACATGCATCCCAATGTTTTCACTGCGAAATCTTTACGACGGAGACTAATCCCCCTAATACTGGAAGCGAGGATTGTTTCTACCTAAATGTTTATACGCCAGATCTATTGGCAGAAAAACCTCTACCCGTGATGGTCTTTATACACGGAGGAAGTTTTGTAAGTGGTAGTGGAGATGATATTTTATACGGTCCACAGTACCTGGTTGGGAAAAATGTTATCTTAGTGACACTTAACTATAGACTGGAGGTCTTGGGATTTTTTTCTCTCGATACAAAAGAAATACTCGGAAATACGGGAATAAAGGATCAAGTAGCTGCTTTGAGATGGGTAAAGAAAAATATTAGGAAGTTTGGGGGTGATCCAGACAATATAACAATCTTAGGAGAAAGTTAGGAGAAAGCTAGAGAAGCAAGTGTTTCTTTCCATTTGGTAACACCAACGAGCAAAGGACTTTTTAACAAAGTAATAGTCGAAAATGGCCCTATAACGGCATGGTGGTCTAATATATTTAGGGCTCGAGTTAAACATTACAAGTCGCGAAACAATTAGGCTACACCTCTAACGATGACAATGACATTAATGAATTCTTTATTAATCTACCGGTTAAAAAATTAGTTAAACAAAAACCTAATGTCACATTCGTACATTCTGCTTAAGAGGCTCCGCATGTTTTTTTGGGATAGTTCCGGAAAAGAAATTTGGAAAAAGTGAAAGGTTTTTTTACGGTCATCCGTACGAAGTCCTTCGTAATGTAATACATAAAGGTGTACAGGTTGTGAACGGTTACACAGCTGACGAAGGAATACTTTATTTTACAACAGGAGTACAAGCAGACAATGTATTTAAGCAGGCTAATAGATTTATATAGATGTTTGTCCAGAACTCTATACAGTTAATACTCCTCTTGAAACACGAATAGAAATTGGTGAGAGATTAAAAAAATATTATATGAAAAATAAAACGGTTTCCAAAGAAACTATTAATAACCTACTTAAATATTTCAATCTTGAAATGGTGGTTTATAGTGCCATATCAATGCAAAAGATATTGGCAAAATCTGCTTCCAACAAACACTATCTTTATAAGTTCACACGTGTATCAGAAATGAACATCTTCCCGGTGACGATAGGTATATCTGATCTCTTTAGTCACAGGTCAGTCGTGTCCCACGCTGATGATCTCTCTTACATTTTCTCATGGGAACTCTTTTCAAATATGAGCATGCAATCAAATACATTTAAGATGATCGATCAAGAAACAGCTCTATGGACAAATTTTGCTGAATACGAGTAATAACAGATTTTATTTTAGAAAACTGTTTTTTAAATTAGCAAAGGAACTTCACTTTTAACCATGTTTTCTTAATAAAAGAGATATTTTTTCAACACTATTCAATGTTCCTATTATTAAAATTTCATGTAATTTTTACAGCGATCCGACTCCAGGTGAGAGTTTAGGTGTGAAACGGCTTCTGTTCAATCTGGACCAACAGGATTATTTAGACATCGGACAAGACCTAGTGCCTGGGAAGTATTCAGAAAAAGAAGATATTGACTTGTTGGAAAATACTTTCAGAGAATTTTACCTGAAAACGCGCCATAAAAATACCTGAAAAAATAAAAATATGTTTTTCTTTACTAATTCTAACGAGAGGTTATAATCAATCAATAAAATGTTTTTTTTTGTATTTATCATCTCTGTTACTATATTGTAGTATTTTTTTTTAAGAAATAGTTCAAGCTATATTTTCTGTGATTCTTAAATATATGAAATGTTGAATTAAGGGTTTACATCTTATTATTTTAAGTGGATCCTGTATACTTATAAATGTGCTTTATACCTGTTATCTATATGTAAAAATTTAAACATATTCAGTTTCTTAGGATACTTGAAAGGACCATTGGTTGAAGCTGAAAGAAAGCACATATATTCTTATTCTGATTTGACTGTAATTTGGCAATCTGTTTTACAAAACCCAGTGATTCTTTGTTTAGGTTTAGTTTGTTCGTGTATCAATGTCGGAACAAAATTCCATTGATTTGTCATTCTTCAGATATGTCTAGGAATATCCTGCAATTTTGAAATAGAGTATATCCGTAGTCACAATACGGTATTTCACAATTCCAGAATTATAAAGTTGGACTGCCAGTTTATCGACATGGCCAAACAGTCTAGATTGGTATTTCATGCTGTATAAAGCAATCTCTTGTAGTACAGTGTTGATGTTCGAGTCCATGAGAACGTAGTTATATAAGCTGTGCTTCTTTTTTGTAAAATATTAAGTGTTATTAATTATTTTTGATATATGAAACTAATTTGTAAGTATAGATAGTTGTAACCCTATCTTTTTTGGTATCATTATTAGAACGCATAATTTCTTTTTTATTATTATTAGAATTGCTTCGTAGTGTTTTTTACAAACTG